>JARYHS010008074.1:167298092-167703228 GCA_031002005.1 Vandiemenella viatica | reverse complement strand
AAGAATCTATCGTTTTATTATTTGACGTCCTAATATAATAGGTACAAGACGATGATAATATTACGAATTTTTGTATAGTACAGGCACCATTTCAACCTAAACACTAAATTTTAATCCCAGAAAAGACCCACAAATTCAATGGTGCTGTGTGAATCACAGAAATAAAAAATACACTTTTTTCTTGTTTTCATCTATGAGTTAATTTTTTTAATTTAATTTAATTTAATTGCAATGGAGCACAGGCTCCGGTGGCAATTTCCCTACACAGCTATCTTCCCCCTATCCTGCACCCACCTACATTTGCCCTCTACAAATTTTTTCTTTAAATTCCTTCAAAGTTTTCGGTAAATTATTCATCGTTTCTCTTGGTAACTCATTCCAATCCCTGACACCCTTACCTAAAAAAGAGAATCTTCCTTCACCCTTGTGCCTGAAATCGAGTGCCAGCTTGTGGTCATGGTCATCTTTTCCCTTCCATGCACTACTTTTCATACCTACTGCAATATCTTTCCATGCCTCATCACCAGTATATGCCCTGTACACTCCCATGACCCTCCTCATCCTCCTCCTGTCTTGCAATGAATCCCATTCCAGCTCCTTTATCATATCCGTCACTGATTGCATTCTGCGATAATTTCCAGAAACAAATCTAGCAGCCCTTCTTTGCACCCTCTCCAACTCCTGTATTTGATACGTAAAATGAGGGTCCCATACTACACTACCATATTCGAGCAATGGTCTGACCAAAGTTTTGTAACCCAATTCCTTGACTTCTCTCGTACATCCCCTCATAACTCTCTCCAACAAGTGCAGAACTCTGAAACCTTTTCCTACCACCTGTCCTATGTGTCCTGCCCAGTTAAGTTTGTTATCAAAAGTAATTCCAAGATATTTGCATTTCAAGTCTTCAGCAAGCAATTCTTTCCCCACCTTATATTCATAATTAACCTTTTGTTTTTTATTTGTGTATCTAATAAGCTGACTCTTCTTTGCATTTATCTTCATTCCACGTTTACTTTGGCAGCCATCTAGAATTACCAAACACTATCTTTAATTAAGTTCTGGCGATACCAAGTGTTCGTAGGGGAAGAACAATACCTCTTCCCATGGAGGAGGGAAATATAAGGAGGAGAAGTGACATTAAATCTGTGAAGCAGACTCTAAACTCTCGCGCATGCGCAGTGGCGGCAGCGGCGATATTGCGATCCCAACCAAACAAATGTGATGTTCACTTTGTGTTAGATGGTGTGATTATTTCATTTTGTAATGTGTATAAGTGTTTTATAATCTTGTGTTGCATACGGTTACACAAATAGGCAAGAGAGGAAAGAACCTGGAATATAATTTCATAAGTAAGTTGAATTCTAATTATCTTTGTTGAAGTGGACGGTAGGTTTTGCAAACTTCGGTGCCTGTCTATAAATATTTAGTCATAGCTCTCAAAGGAATGACTTTGTTCTCAAATTTTTGTTGGTGTAGTGTAGAAAATCAACATACCTTGCTATTTTGCACATAATAGACTAGCATTACTTTTTAACGAGTGTTGAAAATGAGATTTAAAGGAGTGTGTTTTACATCGCGATTCAGTGAATTTAATATTGCGCTTTCTTTCGTCACGTTGCAGTTTATACTGACAGTGTATGATGAAATTAAATGTGTTAAATTATGCTATGCAATCTAGGAATCTGATGATGTTGTTACCGCAAATACAGTTTGCGATTCAAATACGGGTGTCTGGGTATGTCTACATAGTTTTATTCTGTAGCGGCAATTTAATGGAGATTGTGGTTAGGTCTAAATGCAGTCTGTACCAGAATGGTTTTGTTGTTCCATAAGGGACAAAGAATTTATCTATTACTGTTAGTAATTTCATGAGAACCAAGTTAGAGACAAAACGTGTATCGCGATATAAACTGCTTCCAGGTGTCCCAATTAAGCTTACGATGTATGGTAACAAAGTAACTATTTTTATTCTGGTCTAGGCCGCATTTCAATCTAACCACAAGTGGTAGAAAAAAAAACTTAAATATCCATTCTGCATGTCCACCATGTAATTCATTGTGGCTTTGGCAGAATTAATTTTTAGTCCAGGCCGCATATCAACCCAATCCCAGTATATCCCGAAAACTAAGCAAGATATCGAAAAATTGTATTCTTTATTTTCGATTTGTCTCTTCGTGTTACATAAGAATCGATCATTAAATTTGACTTTTGCGAAATTTTTCTTCTGCATTTCAACTCAAGACACCCCACTTTTGAGACAGTATATCTCGAGAACTAGGCGAGATATCGAAAATTGTTATTCTTCATTTTGCGTTTTTCTCGTCTTTTTAAATAAGAATTCATCATCAAATTTGACTTTGACTAATTTTTTCTTCTGAATTTCAACCAAAAGCATTTCACGTTTGAGACAGAATATCTCGAAAACTAAGCATGATATCAAAAAAATTTATTCTTCATTTTTTATTTGTCTCATCGAGTTACATAATAATCCATCAGCAGATTGCTGCGTTACGTTTATCCTAGAGTCCCCTTGAGGTTTTTGTACATATACCCAGTGTCTGTATGGGATCGGCCTAGCCCCCCACTCCTCCGCCCGGCTTCACTTCAATGCGTGGTGAAGGTCTCTTGCGTCGTCTCCATATATTTCGTTCCTCCATGCTTCCTCCATGACATGGCCACAACATTGGCCTACAGTGGTGATAATATTTAAAAAAAGTCAGTAGGGGATGGGAGAGGAGGCGGAAAGACATTCTTGATATTTCATTATGTATTTCGGATATTCATTCAGGTTTTCACAGCAGAAAGCCTTTCAACTTGCTCTGCCTTGCTAATGTAACCAGTATGTGTTGTTTCAGACGCTGACGAAGCATCGCCCCAGGCCGACTTCCCGGAGCCGCCGCCACACTCGTAGCTACTCGTTGTCCGCCGTCGCTGCCCCTGACGATCTCACCGCGTCTCCGCTTTCCGACGAGGTGCGTACCCAATTGCCAGAGGCTCAACTTCGACGTAGCACTTTCTTCATATGATATTGTTTTCCCTTCTGGATTGGAATCTATTGTCACTTCTATCTCACTAGCAGTTCTCTTTCACTTGGATGCATGGGCGTATCCAGCGAGGGGCAGAGGGGGGCTGCTAACCCCCCTAGAAGAAAAATTAAGTTGCCTTCAGTACGCTTCAACGAGTGAAGAACTAGTTCAGGAGCACTTTGGGAGAGAAAGATTGACTGGATTATGTCTGATGAGTGTGCATCGAAATTTCGTGAAAGAACACCATGAGATATTGCCAAACAAAATTATTGAAATTGAAAATCCGAGACAATTAATGTTTACATAAAAAACTAACTGACTTACGATTTTAATTAACTACATAGTAGGTCCTTATATTAAGTAGTTGGGTTACTATATTAATCAATGATAAAAATAGTTTCCTGAATAGGTTTGAGTTTGATTTTGTAATGTCATGTTTTAGTCCCCCACCCCACTCCCTCGAAACCAAAATGAGTTGCCCCCCCTAGTTCAAATCCTGCCCCCCTCTAGTTCTGATCCTGGATACGCCCTTGCTTGGATGAGTCAGTCAGTTCGCATGTTCATATATAATTCCTAAAAGGAATGTAACTATCTTAAATTTGTTATTCTTCACAAATATCAGAAATAAGATTCAACTTTTCTTATTATCATAAATAATAATTCTGAAGCATTTAAGTCAAATTGGGTGTAAGGTGCTTTCATTGCTAGCGTGAAAACAATACTTTTACGGAAATCTCTCAATATTTTTCCCGTTTCTATGAGACACTGACATGTGCTTCTAATGTTTTGTCACTATCATTTGTTCAATTTCAATTGAGCACACAAGTTCTTTTATAGTGCCGGATTTAGGGGGGCACTTGCCGTGGGGGCAAGTTCAGGGGGGCTTTCTTTTTTTTTTTGGTGGTATGTTCAAGTCTGAAGTGGTGGCAGTGTAAAGTTTTTGCCTCAGCTCGGAAAATTCCTATATCTACCACTGCTCTGATGGCACTCTCCCTACACGCCCATTTGGGCATTTCAAGAATTTGATGTAATATGTTTATGTTTTATGTACGCATCTTCTAAAGTCTTTGATACTGTCGACCACAACATCCTCCTGCAAAAACTAGAATCGATAGGCATAAGGGGTAGTGCAAAATCCTAGTTCCAGGACATATCTAACCAACAGAATACAAAAAGTTGAAATCTCTGCATTCCCGGAAAACTAAAATATTTTATGTAAGTTCCTGTCTGAACCAAGTTCTGTAAATATAGGCATCCCACAGGGAAGTATTCTTGGTCCCATATTATTTCTAATTTATGTAAATGATTTTCTATCCACTGTCAGTCAAGGAGATAAAATATTATTTGTGAATGACAGTAACATCATCATCAGTGATCCCTCAGTCATTGAACTCCAGGCAAAAGGAAACGCAGCTCTTATAGAAGTCTTAATCTGGTCCCAAAATAATAAATTGCCCCTTTATATAAATAAGACAAACGGCATCAAATTCAGTTCAGTTAGCAGGGTTCAACAGAAAGATTTAAAACTGAACAATGAACACATTGTGTGTGTTACAAATACAAAGTTTCTGGAAATGACCATTGATCATGAGTTAAAGTGGACTGAACATGTACAAATTTTGGGGAAAAAATATCCACAACCTGTTTTGCCCTTAGAATTCTAGCTCCTGTATGTAATGATGATTGCCTCAAAATAATATGCTTTGCAAACATTCATTCAATAATATCCTATGGAATCATTTCTTGGGCTTCAAGCAAAAAAAAAAAAAAATGTAAACACGATTTTCAAATTACAAAAATGGTCTGTCAGGATAATAGCAAAAACTTCAAGGGGAACTGATTGTAAGGACATATTTAGAAAATTAGGCATCCAAGCTGTCCCATCCTGTTATATCTTCAATTCTATAATGAATATAAAAAATAACCTACAAGATTTCACCACAAACAGTTCCATCCACACATATTCCACAAGATCAAAAAATAATCTAAACATAGAAAGGAAATTAAAAAGTAAAAGTCTAAATAGTTTTTTCCACAAGGGAGTGAAATTGTATAACAAACTGCCAGTAGAAATTAAGGGAGAAAAAAAACCCTGAAATTTTTAAGAAAAAGCTAAAAATGTATCTAATAGAAAATGCTTATTACTCCATAGAAGACTATTTAAAATAGTCAAATTATATAAAACAGCTGTGTCTATTAAGCTAGTAGTTAAAGATAAATTGTACAAAATCTTATGTATATTTCTATATGCCTTACATTTATAGTTGAATATCCAAATTGTACACATTATGTATAAAAATTTAAAATGACGAAACCCATATACATGAAAATGTATCAAATCGTGAATAAAATAAATGAAATGAATGACATGGAAAAAAAGGAGAAATAGGAGTCCTGTAATATTCATATCATGTTGATCATATTTTTGCAGGACTTATTACTATTATATATTAATTAGCGTTGCTTACCAATCACAAAATGTGCATCAGGTTAATTTCACAATCAAACATTTTAGAACAAGAAATAAGTTTTTAAAACAAAAAAAAATCACAACATTTGGTGCATACAGCTTCTAAAATTTCTTCTCTGGTGTTTAGACAGATAGGTTCTGACATGCACTTATGCAGCTGAATGCACAAGCAACAACCTATATGTTCCAATCAATAATTCTGCTTCATGCTTCTCACACATTCACACTAGACTGAAAAAAAATGTGCTTACTGAAAAGAACTTCTTCTTGTAGAGCTCCCAATTTCTGGAAACTCAAAGTGGTATGGTACTCAAACACACATCTAGTAAAACACCTTTTAGTTACACAAACGTAGTTGAAAATTACAGGCTCATTAGTTTGACATCAGTGATAGGGAAAATGATGGAGAGAATAATACATAACTACATATGAATTTATTTATAAACGTTTCTCAGGAAACAAACCGAGTAATATTGTTATTAATACACAATATTTCAGTGACTTTATTCTCCGTCGCCATCTTCAGGTGCAGTTGCAAATCTTGAAGTCTGCCTTGAAGTCAGCCTTAAGCGTGTTGTTTGTAAACTGGCATGGCAACGACAGACGTTGTTATGTTGCCTAGCAGCATCTCAGATGTCATTAGACACCCGCGGAACACAAAAACAGAGCGTTGGTGACGAGCAGCCTCAATTACAGGAATCCATGCATCACTTATCTGGAATCCACAATCCCTGTTTACCAAATCAGACAGGAGGCGAATTTCAAATGCTTCTTTAATGACGCTGTCCCAGAAGCCTCTCGCATGTGTCAACACCTTAATCGCTTCGAAATCGAAACCATGTCCTTCTGTCAAACTATGTTCCACCACTGCTGATTAGTCTTTTTGCATTAATAACAATATTACTCAGTTTGTTTCCCGAGAAACGTTTATAAATAAACAACGCCGAGAAAAATTACATTCATTTATATGTACATATGAATTGCCTCTGAGGAAAGTAATTGGTCTGCAAATCAGCAAGATGGCTTTAGGCAAGGATATTTATGTGAATCTCAGATTGTGGGCTGCATGCAAAATCTTTCTGCTGAATTAGACAAGTGAGGTCAAGTTGATAGTGTAGCACTAGATCTTTCTTAGGCATTTGATAGAGTGAGCCATAAAATGGTTTTGAATGAATTGAAAACTATTGGAGTGGATTAAAAAGTGACTTGTTGGATAGAGGAATTCTTAAAAGGAAGAGAGGAGGAAGTGACTATGGGAGTGCCACTGGGTAGTCTATTTCGATCATTGCTATTCATCATACTAATTAATTATTGTGTTGATAGGTTTCCAGTCAAAATTTAGTTAGTTTGGAGATGAGATAACAGTATATAATAGGATCAAAATGGGAGAATATGAACAGCTGCAGGGTGATCTGGGTCGAATATCAAACTGGGTTGGTCGACATGGAATGAAGATAAAGGCCAAACGTATCTTGGCACAACATTTGATAATAAACTCAACCGTGCAGAACACAGTTGGCAGGCAATAGGCAAGGGTTACAGAATCCTTCCTTTACTGTAGAGGGTGATGAGACAATGTACAGGAGAAGTGAGGGAATTGAGTTACAAACATTTTGTCAGGCATTGCATGAATATGGTGTTGTAGTTTGGACCACATGTTGGTTATCAAATACAGAAGTTGGGAATCATGCAAAGGAGAGCTGCTAGGTTTGTATGTAGAAATTACCATAGGATACAGTGAGCAACTGATATGATAAAGGAGCTGAAATTGGAGTCATTGCAAGATTGGAAGATAGTGAAGAGAGTGCTGGGAGTGTACTACTAAGTGTTTGTTGGTGATATAACTTGGATGGATATTAGTAAGAGAAGTAGTAGTAGAGCATGAAAAGGAAAATATGACCTTGGGCACAAGCTGGCTCTCAATTGCATGCAAAAGGGAGTGGGAACAAAAGGGAGTGGGAAAATTTTCTTTTGTGGGTAAGTGTGTCAAGGATTGGATTAAATTACCAAGGGAAGTAATGAATAATTTACCAAAAATTCTGCAGGAATTTAAGGTTACAATTTGTTAATGGTAAAAGTAGATGGGTGGATGAATTTATCAGTTAAAGTATATAAGTGAATAATAACAAAATATAAATTACAAGGAAAGGAAAAATAACTCATCACTCATCAAAGTTTAAGGCAGCGACGGGAGAAGAACGTATATCACAAACACAAAAATACACAATATTTCGGTCTTTAACCTTGTTCATGCTAAAAAGAATGAGTCTTGTGGCTTGGAAGGTGTGCACACGCTGAAGTTTCTTACATGACTGAGTGGATTATCGATATGGCGGTTGGACTGTGATGTTACATATAAATATGTATATCGCAGAAGGTAAGAGAAATAGTAATATACCAAAAGGGGATGTAGAGATGAAAACAAAAATAAGGGAAATAAATATAGATAGATAAATTTTGAAAAGAAATAAAAAAAATAAAAAATGTAATTAGTTAAATGACAATAATATTAATACTGATAATAATGAGTGATGCGTCAAAGAAAGGAATTTTATCGATGGTTGAGGCCAGGTGGGTGTCTCAAATCTAGGATATTTTGGTATTCAAGTTCCCATCTCTGAAGTTCTGAGACAGCGATGGTTTCAGGGAAAACTCTGATTGCTCTCACCGTGAGAGCAATCACAGTTTTCCCCGAAACCACCGCCGCCTCAGAACTTCGGAGATGGGAACTTGCATACCAAAATATCCTAGAAACAAGACACCCACCTGGCCTCAACCACCGATAAAATTCCTTTCTTTGACACATCACTCATTATTATCAGCATTAGCATTATAAACGATCTCGGAGACAAAGTGAAAAGCCTTTTTATATTGTTTGCTGATGATGCGGTTATTTATAGGGAAGTAAGAACTTTGGCCGATTGCTTAGAAATTCAGCGCGATCTGGATGTTATTTTGGCTTGGTGCGCTGAGTGGCAACTTACTCTAAACTGTAAAAAGTGCAAGACAATGAGCATAACTAACAAAAAGAATCCGATTGTTCAGAAATACGAGTTAAACAATACAGTTATTGATAAGGTCGATTCTATTAAATATTTGGGAGTAACAGTACAAAGGAACATGAAATGGGACATACACATTAATTCTTTAGTAGGTAGAGCTAATTCTAGGCTGCGATTCATAGGTCGAATATTGAAAAATTGTAATGAACAAACAAAGGAGGTAGCGTACAAATCTCTTGTGCGTCAACATTTGGATTATTGTTGTGCCATTTGGGACCCGTTTCTTAAGGGATTGATCGAAAGTATAGAGAAAGTACAGACAAGAGCCGCTCGATTCGTGACCGCTTGCTACAGTCCTTATGAAAGCGTCACAGAACTGATTAGTAGATTAGGTTGGGAGTCTCTGGTAGATAGACGACACACGTTTCGTTTAAACTTATTGGAAAACATGCGTACTCCAACTTTCACTCATGAGTGTAGTGAAATACTTCTTCCACCAACCTATTTGAGTCGGAAGGACAGGAAAGATAAAATTAGAGAAATAAGGTGCTGGACTGATTCTTCTATGAATTCTTTTTTCCCTCGTACCATTAGGGATTGGAATGCACAGCAAAGAGATTAGCTTTGGTGCTGAGCACCCTCTGCCACCCACAATTTTGTGAATTGCAGAGTATATATGTAGATGTAGATGTAGATTGTCATTTAACTAATTACATTTTTTATTTATTTTTTATTTATTTTCTTTGCAAAATGTATCTATCTATATTTATTTCTCTAATTTTTGTTTTCGTCTCTACATTCCATATCCTATTGGTATATTACTATTTCTCTCACCTTCTGCGGTATACATATTTATTTATAACATCTCAGTCACACTATCATATCGATTATCCACTCAGTCATGTAAGAAACTTCGGTGTGTGCATACCTCCCAAGCCACATGACTTATTCTATTTAGCATGAATAAGGTTTAAGACCAAAATATTGTGTATTTTTGTGTTTGTGATATATGTTCTTCTCCCCATCGCTGCCTTCAACTTTGGTGAATGATGAATCATTTTCCCTTTCCTTGTAAATTATATTGCCCAAAGCCGTTTCCTTTTTCCTTTTTTTAATAACAAAATATGAAATGGATAATGAGAAGATTATTGAAATTGCCACCAAAGCATGTGCTCTGTCACAAATGAATTAAATTAAAATTGCACACTGAATCTTACCTTTAATCTAATGATCCATAATGGCTATACTATAGAAGAAGTCTTCAAATATGTGAAAGATAGTGTTTCACTCATCACTCATCTAGGCAATACTCTGGACACAAATTCTGTAGCTCATGATTCTGGGCATATATGAATCCACCTGGTAGTATGGCTTAAGTAACAACAAAAGTTGCTTTTAAGAATGCAAAAAGAGATTTGGCTGTGCAAAAAGTTGAAATTGGTTTCAGCTGCAGCAAAATAACAGAAGATGCTTTAAAAAAAAAAAAAAAAAAAAAAGGAGAGGGAGAGAGAGAGGAAGAAGAAGATTTGCTTGTGCAGAATGAAATGTGGGTTTAACGAAGATGAGGAATAGCACATACTTTGGTGGAACTTTTCCTTATTTGGAGAAGATAGTTCTGTGCTTGCTTTTGATTCTCAGGCTTTTATTATCAACCTTTCATTATAACTCCATTTATTTCACTACATTTGACTTGTTACAATTCTTTTTAGCATATCAAAATTCTGCTTAGTGGCTTTTAATCATTAGCTATTTTTATGAATCAGAAATCAATGGTTCCAACTACATACTTGTGCACCATGATTTTATTTTTCAAAAATAAGATGTTAAATTTCAAATATGAGTAGATTTTACTTAAAAATAAATATTCATATACTTAATACAAGCCAAGAAAAGCTGCTTCAATTTTCTCATGTAGTAGTAGTAGCAGTAGTAGTAGTAGTATTTTATTTCTCCTCTAAATCATATACATGTACATTATATGTAATGATATCAGATACATCAATTATAAATTAAGATATTTACTTTAAATTATTTCAGTTAGTACATTTAAAATATTCTTCTATAAAGTAAAAGGAGTGGTATTAAAGATATGTCATCAACAATTTCTCAAAGTGTCCCCTTTTTGATGTTGCTTTTATATTATGGGGTAATTTATTGAAAAGTTTAATCCCTATGTGAAATGTTCTGTTTTCATACATTTTTTTCTGTATGGTATAGTAATATGTAAGAAGGTTTTCAAGTATTTTAATTTCCCTAACATATGAGATTTATTAAAACTGTAAGCTTTTTTGGTTTAAAATAAAAATCAGATTGGCAAGACATTTTTCTTAATAATTCATTCATTACCTTATCCAAAAGACCCATAATGGATTCAGTTTTAAACATTCTGGCACTTCGATATTATCATCATCTACAACAAGTGCGTCATAAGAATATATTTCAGCTGACCAGTAAATTTCCTTTGTTTTTGGTTGGTTCTCATTCATGCATTGTTAGTAATGCTGTTATTGCAGAAAACTGGTGTTTTCTTTACAAACAGTGTATTCAATGTAGGTTAATATTTTTTGCTTGCTGACAAGAATAGTCCTAATGGAAACTTATATCAAATATTTTTATTCATTAAGGATTGGTGATGTTAATTATAAACCTAAAAATCATAAACAATGTCTTTGAAAACCATAAACATCCTTTTTTGTGTTGCTATCCCAAGCGTAAATTGTTTGTTTTTCAGGTGTTCTTTGATAAGCCTGTGTCACCTGGAAGTGCTGTAACCCAAGCAGGAGTTCCATCTGATTATGTTGATGCTGGTGTAAGCAGTTCTGCAGAGCCAATTGTAGAAGGTGGTTTTGTTTCTAGCAGCAGGGACCAACTGGATCACAATCAGCCACACATTCGAGAGCATTACACAATGAGAGAAAGGTAAGCTTGCTTAGTTACATGCATCTTCATGATGATTATTATAAGGCTACTGAGTTTTTATCCTCATCTCATCGGGTACTAAAATCATATTATTGGACAATGATACATTGACTTAGCACTCACGCAATACATTTATTATATCATGAAGATTGAAACCATCAACATTGTGACTACATTATACACATGAAATATAGCAACTTCACTCAGATATTGAGAGCCAGCTTTCTGTCTTTATCTTTTTAATATGGTATTCAAAATACTGTAAAATTCAAATGCTGTATTACATAATTCTTCACTTGCAGCATGAAAAAATATGCAGAGCCCCATATTCATGAACTAATTCTCTCCTCATCCATTAACAAAATCCTCCAAGGATGCAATGACTTCCTTGTTCCTTCCCTGAGATATGCATCATTCTCTCCAAAATACTTTCCATCATTGTTACCACTTGCATTTCAGCAGAACACCAAATCCTTGGAATTTGGTAGAGGGGATGTGCTCATCCCATGGTTCATGGCCTACCATATGACTACTTAGGCCAAGGAGATAAGGGTGGAGATGGTTGCAATAATAGGGTAAACTATTGTGAAGTGAACTACTGATAATACTCGGGAAAAATACTATTTTATATACAGTGTATATGTGGTAGTGAAATGTCACAATAGGCATGCGTAAATGTAAATTGTATTAATGGAGCAATAAAAAAAGACAATGAATAAAGCTAGACGTAGTTTGTAAAAATTATTAATAAATAAATAATAAGTAAGGCTCAACATGGTCCTTGTTGACCCAAACAAACATATACACATACAATCAATAAGAGCTGGGCTTATTGGTAAGATCTTATTGGTAATTTAGGACAGGATACTTCGGTATGCAAGTTCCCATCATCAAAGTTAATATGCAGTTGTTTTTTCTGTGAAAAGTCTGACTGCTTTTACCGTGTAACAGTATTTGAGGTTGTTAGAGTTGTGGTTATTGGCAAATTTTTCTATTGGAAGGTATAAGTGGCAAGTTTGTCTGAAGCCATTCATTCTGTCCGAGAGTTGTTTTCTAGTGAGGCCTAGTGTTGATATATGCCATGTGTTGTGGAACAAGTAGCATGTCTAATGATGGGGAAGGTTTCTCCTGTGGTAGGATTGGAATAAGTCATAGTAGGTGTACGCATGTTGCAGGTTTTGCAGTGATGTCTGTTGCATTGAAAAGATCCATATGGTGTTTTTGGAGAATCTGAAGAGCAGTATTTGTGGACCAGGAAAGATTGGGTGGTCTTGTTGTGGTGGTGTTAAATGTTACTGTCTCAAATGTTCTCCATGTCACAATTTAATTATGTGGTTGAATTATTGAACAACAAAGACTAAGCATACTATCAACTTGTGCTACTACAACTGTTCAACACAATAATCGAGTTCATACTTTTGACCATGTTACAATCAATTTCCGTGGCATCTAATTAAGAGATGAACACATCTACTAGCAGGTTTAAGAGTCACAAGAACTATTTAGAAGGTTAAATGGCCACCATCCCTTATTCAGATAAAGTTTTCCAGTTACTCTTAGTAACAGTTCCATAAAAGGAATTAATTATCTTGCAATAATAAAAAAAAATCACTCCAAATGCAATAGACACACAAGTTTATTGAGAATTCATTACCAGACCGCATCACAATTTTCCCATTACATTTTATCCTTGGTAGACTCCTGGCTGATATTTGAAACCCACAACTTCAACACATCTTCCACACAACACACATAGTAGTTTCTCAACACCTAAGTACAAGGGGGTACCCAAAAATAACCGGAATAGCATTGCCCTGGTTGGAGCTTGTGTAGTACGCGTTTTTGCTACTAGGCGTTTATAGCACAACTCATTGTCAGTTCAGTGCTGCCTGTGTTGTCGACCTGGCTTGTTCTATTAATCTGCAGTAATTTTTTTTGCTATCACTGTTTTATTATTGTTTCGTTTTTGATAATGGCAAGTTTAAGTGAACAACGTGTAGCTGTGAAATTTTGTTTTCTACTCAGTAAAACTGCTGCTGAAACTGTTTTAATGTTGAAAACAGTTTACAAAGATGGCACTATGGGAAAAGCTCAAGTGTACAAGTGGTTTTCTAGGTTTGAAAATGGCAACATGTTGATTGATCACAAACCTCGTTCTGGATGTCCATCAATTGCCCGAATCAACAAAAATGTTGAAAACATTAGAGAACTTGTGCTACAGACCATTGACAGACAATTGATCAACTGTTGGAGATTAGTTGGTTATCTTGGAGCTCAGTTTAATGAATTTCAACTGAAGAGTTGGGAATGAAAAGGATTGCTGCCAAGTTTGTTCCTCGGGCTGACTGACAGTCAAAAAGCGCGTTGCGTTCAGACATGTAGTGCTTTGAAGCAACAGCTTGAAATTGATCCAGAATTCCTGTCAAAGGGCATTACTGGTGATGAGTCATGGGGCTATGGTTACAACCCAGAAACAAAGCAACAGTCAAGCCAATGGATGATGTCATTGTCTCCCTGTCCAATAAAAAAAATCATCAAATCAACTGAAACATCAAAACAAGGCTCATTTGCTTTTTTTATGCCAAGGGCATAGTTCAATCAGAGTTTTTTACCTCACATCAGACTATCAATTAAACCTTTTGTTTGGAAGTTTTAAGAAGATTGTGCAACAGTGGTCGTAAAAAAAGACCTGATTTGTGGCAGACAGGATACTGGTTCTTCTACTGCAACAATGCACCTGCACACAAGGCTATCTCTGTTTTGGCTAAAAATAGCATAGTTCCACAGCCCCACACACCTTACTCAATCTGACCTGGCTCCATGTGACTTTTTCTTATTTCCACGCATGAAAATGGGTATGAAAGGACACCAATTTGACAACATTGAAGAGGTCAAGAAAAAAACGAGGGAGGAGCTGTCAGCTGTTTCTAAAGATGACTACAGAAAGTGTTTCAAACAGTTGAAGCACCAGTGGAGCCAATGTATTAGTGGTAATGGAGAGTATTTTGAAGGGGATAAGGTTGTTTTGTAAAAAAAAAAAAAATTGAAAATATATAGGTTTTAAAAAATAATTCTTTTTTTGGTACCCCCCCTCCCCCCCATATTTCCAACTTGGATTCATACTGCTGCTTTCATATTTCACTAATATGAAACAAGTTACAATGACTGAATTCTTCTCTCTATCCCTACTTCTGATAAACTTTTTCTAAATTACCTACACAGACTTACTGGCAAAGGATTACTGCTTCAAAAGAACATGTCACTACTTACTCCATTCCTCCAAACAAACATGTTCTTTTCATCTTGCTCCTTTCATTAGTCTATTACAGATGTCCACATATATTTCTCTTACAAAGACTCTATACCTCACTAGGCTCATCACTCCACTATCTATCAAACTAACTGAATCTGATCAATTTGCATCTTCGATGCTATGCTTTGCTTTCTAACTCACAAATCTCATGACTTTGCCATTTCTCTGGCCAAAATAATGTCACTTAGGTTTGCCTAACTGAAGTTTTCAACTTCTGCATTACAGTCTGCTAAAATGTATGGGAGACAGTGGATATAATTTTGGGGAGAAGAGAACACATCTTTGGAAAGGAACTTGGTTCATAAATGCATTCCTTCTGACTCTCCCAAACAACTGTATTGATCCTTCCTCTGTAAGAGGTCCAGCCACAACCACCTACTCAAATTCTTTTGCTGAGGGCGTCTCCGCAATTTTGTCATGTCACAACACACCTCAAATATCTCATCTACATCCACTGCCTTAAATCATATACAGGCCTTACTACCAACTAGTTGACTCCTGAAATATTGTGAATGGTGCTCATCTTTTTCTTTTTTTCCATGTCATCACAGATATCTTGCCTTCAAATTTTGTAAGTGACTTTTCCTATCCTTTATTATTTTAAAATTACTATGGTAGCTTGTTTGATACTATTATCAATCTTTATCTCCAATGGTATTACAATTACCAAGCATGGTGAGTGAACGGTTAATGCTCTGGCCTCATGTTTGGGAAGACGCTGGTTCGAATCTTCTGAGTCCTTCTGAAATATTGTGAATGGTGCTCATCTTTTTCTTTTTTTCCATGTCATCACAGATATCTTGCCTTCAAATTTTGTAAGTGACTTTTCCTATCCTTTATTATTTTAAAATTACTATGGTAGCTTGTTTAATACTATTATCAATCTTTATCTCCAATGGTATTACAATTACCAAGCATGGTGAGTGAACGGTTAATGCTCTGGCCTCATGTTTGGGAAGACGCTGGTTCGAATCTCCGTCCGGGCATCCAGATCTGCGTTTTCCATGGTTTCCCCAAATGACTCCAGGTGAATGTCGGGACACTTCCTTCAAAAGGCCATGGCCAAATTCCTTCCCATTCTTTGTCCCCAGTCCCATCCTGCCTCTAATGATCTCAATGTCACCAAGGCGTAAAGCAATAAGAAGGTATTACAATTGAGCAACTCTACTCTCTCTTACACTCTAACATGTGTTATATATTGGTAATAGTTTGTACAAATTTGTTCATTACCTTTGATTAGAATAAAGCTATCTCATTTTAAAAACCTTTATAAGTAGAGTGTCTAAAAATAACAACTTCTTGGTACTTTATAATGGTAGTTTTTTTGCAACTGCTGTGGAAACTGTAAAATTATTTTAGTACCAACATAGTCTGATTCATGACAAATACAAACATGATACAACCCATCTCCAAGTCAATTTCAATCATAAATAATGCACCGCTTTAAAGGCATGCAAATCAAATCAATTTTTAAGGTTGTGAAGCTTTCTAATCAATATTTCTGCTTCAGTGATGGACTGGTGATCCTAACTCTAACAGAGGGCAGGAATGGGGAGGTGCTAAGGATTGCCATCCATTAGTGGAATGTGTATCATTTGTTCTGTGTTATAATTGTATGTTTGGTTTGTGAAGTATGTATTTTATTAGGAAGAATCCCAGCATTCATGCAGGAGATAGCAGGAAAGAGGTTGTACCCTGATCCGGTGGCACTTCAACTATCTCAACCATAAATATTAATTTCCAGATGTAGTCGGATTTCAGTTTTCTCTGTTTTTTTTGTGGATAACAGAATGGATCAAACATAAAGACCATGGAAAATTTCTGGCTCTAATGACCTTGATACTGATGATAAAAGTCTTAGTCCAAAAAGATCAAAACATGTCATTAAATTTTTGGAAATCCTTTCTAAAATTTTAAAGTCCCAAAATTTCATTTAAGGTTTTAGTACAGCTTCTTTACCCTTTTTTTCATTACGTTGTAATGATTCATTGCCTTTCCAGGGCTCCAAGTTGGCGGCGTACTCCTGAACGACTTGAGTCTGTGACTGAGTCAGGTCCAGAAGTCGGCTGTTCCCGAATATGGAGCAGAGTACTGGACCGTGTTTTTGATAATTCAGACAGACGGCAGTATGGAATGGGAGTTGTTGGAAGGATGTTTGGGTTAGTCACATATATGTTATTTTTCAATATTTTGTACACTACATTTTGTCCAAAATCGAAATAATATAGCAGATTTATTTATGTGAAAGCTCAAGAACTCTAAAAACATTCAAGAGAAATTAATTATTTTTCTGATCTGTCTCAATAAATAATAGCATAATGTTATTATTTATAGCATCTATCACCTTAAAGCCTTTACCTACTCACTTTTATTATTAATCTATATATACCTATAGTTTGATTCTTATAAGTTTTATTTTACACTTAATATTTCAAGATGTCAAAATTTTCAAAAATGTTCTGTTGATTACAGCAAGACAAAATTAATCCAATTTTTTAAATGTATTTTTGTTCAGATATATAATCATATGTCAGAAACATGCAAGTTAATAATTTTCCAGCAAATTAAGTGGACTGACATTTGCAATCTTTAGCCACATCAATAAACCTAATCCAAGTTTTGTAATTTGTGCACAGTTTTGATTAATTATAAATATTGTATGTAGAATTTATAATATATTCTCAAGATCTCTCCATTTATTCTCTAACAGTATCATTACAAAACTGACTATTATTTCTACCTTCAAGTTTAAATGTTTTGACTGGTGTTGAATACAGTTTGTCTTAAGATACCACCTTAGCTAGATGGTAACAGGGTTTGCATCATGTAAATATGGTAGGGGATGGAAAGATATCAAACTATGTCTCCTTTTCCATCAATTTGGTAAAGTTATATCAAAATCTGACAGGGGCATTTTGGAAGTTAATCAACTTATGCAAAAATTCCATAGTTTAAATTGTTTTTACTTGCATGTAACAATTTCTTTTGTTGTTATGGGTGTCAGGGATTGTTACAAATTACCAAGTGAAGTGATGAATAATTTACCAAAAATGCTAAAGGAAATTAAAATTAAAATTTGTAAGTCAGAAAAGTAAATGGGGGAGGAATTTAACATTTCAATTATAAAAGAACATTTAATGACATAATGATATATCTTCTATACTAATATTATAAATGCGAAAGTAACTCTGTCTCTCTGTCTGTTTGTTACATTTCTTGGGATAATCCGATTGTGATGAAATTTGATGAGGAGATGCTATTGTGCATTAGGATGGACATAGCATACTTTTTTCTTTATAGAAAGTACATGTTGTCATATAATTTTAAAAAATTACTGAACGGTGACAGACACGTAGGATGTGTAGGTCTCTGTATTATCTTTCAATATAATAGTCTGGTAGCTCAGTGGTTAAAGCGCTTGCTTACTGATGTTAGGAGCATGTTCCCCAGTTCAAATCCCTGTGGAAGCAAAGATTTTTGAAAATTATTTTTGATCGTATGAGTCAAGCCTGGACCGTCAGTTGTTTGGATTGCATGTTAAACTGTAGATATCACAAATTTAGGGGTGCAATACAAGGCAAATCGTAGGTAGTCTAGCAATGCTGTAAGTATACACTTTTTTACATTATATTGATCCCTCACAGGTTGTTACTCCTGCAGTCAGTGCGTGTGTGATCTACAATAATAATCTATACCATTATTATAAATGTGAAAGTAACTCTGTCTGTCTGTCTGTTTATTACATTTCTTGGGCAAAACAGCTAATCCAATTGTGGTGAAATTTGACAAGGAGATGCTATTTGCCATTAAGAAGGACATAGGATACTTTTTTCTGTATAAATAACACATATTCTCATATAATTTAGAAAATTACTGAACAGCGATAGACAGATGCATAGGATGTGTAATTCTCTGTAGTACTTTGCAGTATAGTGGTCTGGTATCTTAGTGATAATAGCACTTGCTTACTGATGTTTGAAGCATGGTCTCTGGTCCAAATCCCCATGGAAGTAAAGATTTTTAAATGCGGTCTGGTAGCTTAGTGATTAGAGCACTTGCTTACTGATGTTTGGAGCGTGGTCTCCGTCCGATTCCCCATGGAAGTAAAGATTTTTAATAATTGTGTTTGATCGCATGAGTCACACTTGTACCGTCAGTTGTTTGGATTGCATGTTAAACTGTAGATACCATAAATTTAGGCGTGCAATGCAAGGCAAATCGTATATATTTATCCCTCAGAAGTTTTTAGTCTCACAGTCAATGTGTGAGTGATTACATTTTATGACTAAATGGCTTTACCAATACTGATGGAATTTGACAAGGAAATATTATGTATCTGTAGGAGGGGCACATTTTTTTTTTATCAATAACAGTTACCAACAGCTTTCTATATTCAGTTCTGGCAACAAAATTCTTAATCCATGCATATGAAGTCACAGTTATCAGCTAGTAATAATATATAATACAATTTGAATTGGCGAGTACTTCGTAGGATTCAGGGAGACTTGGAAAGGATATCTAGCTGGGTTTGTCCATTTGTAATGGAGATATATGCTAGTAAGAGTCAGCTTATTAAGCACACAGATAAAATATTAAAGGTCATTTATAATTATAAAGTGGAGAAGGAATTGCTGGTAAAATACTTGAAGTGTAAATATCTTGGCATCACTTAAACTGGAAAAACATCTTGGACTAGTGGTAGGAAGATGTTACAAAGCCCTTCATTTGTTGGAGATGGTGGTGAGGGGATGTACTGAAGAAAAGAAGTAGTTAGGATATAAAATCATTAATATTGTGGTTGAGTATAGGACCAACAATTTGGGCATTAAATACAGGTGTTGGAGGAAATTAAAAAGAGGAGCTAGATTTGTTTCTAGAAATTCCAGCAGATACTATTTGTAACTGACTTATAAATGAGATGAATTGACAGTCATTGGGAAACAGGAGGTACATAGCATATATTAGTGGTTAGTCTTGAATGACTATTGGCAGAAGATTTAGTAATAGTACATGAAAGGGAAAAGACCTACAAGTTGGAATGTGTTTTCAGGTATACATAGGTATTGGAATTTTCTTTTGTAGGTAAGGGAATCAGGGATTGCAATGAATATCCAATGAAAATTATGAACAATTTACCAAAAACTGAAAAAATTTAAAATGAAATTTCATAAATAGTGAATTTGAACTCAAAGAATTGAATCTAACACACAAGAAATGGGAAGATAGGTGTTTAAGAAAATTTCCACCTGGCTAAATGCTCCATCATAATTAAATTAAATTAAACTCAAAAATTTATGCCTAAGAGATATTGAGAAAAGAAGTAGTGAATGGAATAAAGAAGGGAAGAGAGGTCTATCACCATCAAATAGGATTTTTTTTTAGCCATAGGGAAATGTAATGACCAAATGTACATTGCAGTTATGCACAGATCTTGCTCTAACTATGAATGATTTTGATTTTTGTCTCTCATACCTAACTAGAAGCTGCATGAATTTGATATTTACAGCCACCAAACTATTGAGTTAATTCTCTGCAATAGTTAACAGATGTGTATAACATAAAGAAAAACTGCAGATGGAATTTAAGCAATATATTCATTGAAAGCTTGTGAAGCTAAACTGATATGATCACACATTTTACATACTCTATCAATCTTCGAAAACATATGAGAAGAATGCAGGTTAATCTTCAAGAAACACATACACTGTTTAAAAACATTCAACATT
Source organism: Vandiemenella viatica (assembly GCA_031002005.1). Classification (NCBI taxonomy): domain Eukaryota; kingdom Metazoa; phylum Arthropoda; class Insecta; order Orthoptera; family Morabidae; genus Vandiemenella; species Vandiemenella viatica. The sequence continues at coordinate 167,682,769 of JARYHS010008074.1, read as the reverse complement.
GCAACCTTAAATTGAATTTCAACCCCATTAAGAGTAAGCTTGGTATAACTGTTTTATACTCCACTTATTTACCAATCAGCATGTTGTTAAAGTTTTCATAATTGGATTAATTTTGTGAGGAGACAGCATTTGATTTTGATATAGAGAAAGAGATAAACTATAATGAATTTATGGTATTTAATGTATTTTGATAGTATTGTGGCTTAAAAGAAGTATTTTGGAAACAATTATTTGTAAATGCTCAGATACTTACCGATACATTGTTGAGTGAAGTGGCACAAGGTGTAGAAAAGTGATTATTGAGTTAGTTGGGATCTGGATGTTGAACTTGTCTGATGCCAAGTGAGAGCACAGCATACAGTATTAGTAGCGCAGACCAGGCTTCAATTTATAGTGTTTAAAGAGGACAGAAGAGCAACATAATGCTGTCCCTTTAGTGTTGTACAAAACTGGTTGCTGCAAATGCTTGCAGCTAATGTGGAGTGCAGCATTTTCATAATAGTATGAGGTGCCAGGCTTCTTATTGTTTAGTATAAGGAGGACAGGAAAGCAAGTTAGTGCAGTCCCTTTAATTTGAACTTTAAGTGTCATGAAGAACATTTGAATTTGTAGAATTTCCAATATGTGAGTGTACACAGCAGTCGAGCCTTTAGTGTGGTCAGAGCATGTAGTCTGAAGAGAAGAAGTTTCGTGATAGCCTTATCTTCGGTCAATAAACTTATTTCATTCAGTGGAGGTGATGGGCAGTGTATATGTTATGTGAATGAAAACCAGGATAGCCCACAAAGCAACTGTGTGATTATTTCTGCACTTAATAACCGAACCTGCAACCTTAACAATCTGCATAACATATAATCAAATATTACAAGCCCAAGGCACAGCTAGCTTATCGCAACAATTTTTATGTTCACTTTCAATGAAATAGTTTAAGTTCACGAATATTGTCTGTGGTCCAAGGTTATTGAGTTCCTTTAATTGATTTCAAAGTCATCTTCATTCACAAGATTCTAAGTTCCACCCTACTCGGAAATATTCTAAGTTTCCAGAATGTTATATGTTTGATAAATTTTTACAAGTCCCTGTGGCTCGTACATAAAAAATAAATAAACAAATAATGAAATCAACTGTTGCAGCCCATTTCTGCCTTCATACTTATCTTCAGAGCCAGATTTCCATGTGTATTTATAGGGTATACCCATGGGAAAGAATTTTCTGATCTCCTGTATTTATTTTGATATTTTTGAAACCTTTTTACTTTAAAAATAATTTTATTCTGAATATTTTATGCTATCATAAAATTTATCTAAAATCTCTTCATTTTGATGTTATTAATTTTAGAAGTTTGATTCTGGTTATTTGCATTTAACTTTTAAAATACATAAACCCTCACAAAGATTTTCAACAGCTTCCTTGAAATATTCTCTTTTATTTGATATATGTCATTGCTTCCTAACTCTTATAATTTTAGTGTAATCTTTCATTAAGTTGTACTGTGATTTTTTTCTTTCTTCTTCTTCTTTTTTCCCCTCCCTTGTGACATCATGCCAAAATCTAAAAATTATTAAATTTACACTTCCCTTAGAATAAATTGTTCTCTTTTCTGATGGGTAATTTACTTTTCACCAATCCTTCTTTTTCATTTTAATTTCCACACATGATGACCCTCTGACACATAATTATTTAGACGTTATTTACAGACTCAAATTTTGATTGAAATGTGTCATTCTATGCTGACAACATACTATATAGTTAAATTTGGCTTAGCTCTTTTAAATAACTGATTTTTCCCAGTCTTTAATTTTTTCCTTGTTTGTTGCACCACCCAACTGTATGGTAAAATACACTTTATAATTGTTATATCTGCATAAGTAAAACTTTTAGGCTATGTAGACCATGCATCTTCATGTTCGTCTTTAAGAGTGCTACCTGTGGAAATGGATTTGAATCATTCCTTCATTTTGAAATTTTGACTTCCAGATTATTACTTTTTCCTACAATCTTAATTTATTTTTAATGGGTTTTAGGAAGCTTTTTCATGCATAACAGAAGGTTTTTATTTGTAGAGAAGGAAAGTGGGGACTGATTTAAATTAATTATTTTTTAATTCCTGCCCAGCAGTCCAATTTTTTGTTTTCCATGGTTTCCTCAAGTAATGCCAGTTGAATGCCAGGATAGTTCCTTCAAAAAGTCCATAGCCATATTCTTTCCATGTTGTTGGAGGTGTAAGTGGTGATTATTGTGATTTAATATATGGTTCATCATTCATATTGCAGGTTGTTGTATACTGTCAACACGTGTTGACTTAAAGTTCACTTTTGGTTTTATTAGCTGACCACATGCAAGTTCCATATCACCACCAACATTTAAATTAGCAAATCTGATTATAGATAATGAAATGCCAAGGCTTCATTTCCGATATTTACAGATTCACACCACACTCCGGTCTTTTGAACACCATGCCTACCATCACTGCAACAAGCTAATTCCAATACTTTCTCAGTTCTTGCAGAAACTTTAGCCCAAGTTACTTAGGAATGTATTACAAAACATTTCCTTTACAACTTTGTACTCAAAATCAGTACAGACTTGCTACCATTCTCCAAGATATTGTGGTATGGCAACTTAACATTCATTCACTGCCTACCAAACTCGTACTGCTAACAACAATTGCTTAATTGTCCTTTACCCTAAACATCATCACCCAACAATGTTCCCCACAACCTAAGACTTATTAAAAACAATTAATTCCACTGAAAAAACTTCTTTTATTCATTTAAAGTATAAAAGTGCTTTACTTCAGTCCTGGACAAATCTAAAATATGTTAAACATAATGGTTGCAAGTTTACTATGACTAACATTTCTGCACATTGAACTGACCTATTACTGTCTTGCCACATCCTGTTCCTTGCTGCCCCCTCCCATCCTTTCCCAACTATAGTTACCTCCAAAACTGAAACAATGTAAAGTAAAAACTGTGTTTTAAGCATAAGTGAAGGTATAAGGGTATTGAAATGTTATGAGCTTTATTACAGTTGATAATAGTAGGTCTCTCCTTTCATTGAGACTCATGTGTGGCTATTATCTCTCATGAGAACAAGTGACATGCATAAGATAGTAACTGTCTACAACATCAAAATGCAGAATCAGTGCAGCAAGAAAATAGGCTTCCTTAATTTTCTTTTTATATGAATGCAATTTTAGTTATCTATACATCATATTAACAGCTTAATTTGGGGCTTCATTAAACTCTTTTAAGGCATGTTAATTTACCATTACTGCACATAAAGGCATCATGCACAGCATCAACAATCTCAAATTTTCTACAAACGTTGCATTTTATGCTTATTTGTACTACAATATTAATGTCTGGTGGTCACTTGTCCATTCTCTTTGGTGCACTGTCTGTGGATTTTGTTTTATAAAATTAGAACACACACTGGACACTCTCCTTCATTAACACTATTTCAGTGCTAGCAGGCTATGCACCTGTAATGTAACAGACCTGAAACATAAGGTAAAATTTGGTTATAACCCTAGATTTTGGTTCCTCATAGGTTCTCAGTCAGCGAAAAAATTTATGTTAACACTATGTATCATCTTACCTATATGAATTCATGTTACTTGAGGTAGTCATTTAGATCATTAATTCTATCTGTCTATCATGAACAGTTAATTGTTTCTTATTGCACATAACATTAATACATTAACATTTACAAATACAATAATCACAGCTACAGGGTGGCTTCAAGGGAGACTATCGAGTAGCAGCATTGAGAGCAGACAGATCACCCAGTAAACATCTGGTGTGACAATTTTCCACAATGAGCTCAACTGTTTGTTCCACACTGAAGTCAGAATATGGATCGTCCTTTAATCCACAAGGATGCAATGTTGCATGGCACAGATAATGGTCTGTCCTGAAGCGGTTCAATTGGCTCTAATACTTCCTTTGTGGGTCGACACCCAGTAGCTTCTGCATAGCATCAGTTACCAGATGTTCATTCTGTGACACGTTCTGCTGCTACTGTCAGCTTCATTCCACAGCAGGGTTAAAGCAAGCAGCTAGCTGAGCAGCCAGAACAGCAGATGGTTTTCTTGATTTAAGACTTGATAAGGGAAAGTTCTGCAGCTTAGTCTATAGAGGGATCTCTGGCTGCTACTTTACCTTCTGCCATCGATGAACTAAAGCTGCCTGGTGTCTGAACAGTTAATGCCACTGCTATTTAGTATACTTATGTTTTTGCATCATCAATTTATAGTACACCAATTCAAATTCATTATATTGTATGAATTCCAATGCATGCAAAAAAAAGATTTTCTGAAGGTCAGTTTTAGGGTTCATCATAGAATCATCTGAATCTCCAGTGATCCATAATAGTAATGGGAAAGCAGTCTACTCTTTTGCAGTTCACAAAATCTTGGTGTATTTGTACTCAGAACCAAGAATGATCATTTTTTAGGATTTTATGCCCAATTGGAAACAGAGTCTTATTGCTGCCATTACACTTACTGTCAGTTTGCTACAGGCCTCTACCTATTAACCAAGAATAACTTTCAAAATTGTACATGTTTCATGTTTAGCTGATCCAAGATCAAATATAGTAATTAAAATTTTGTTATTCTCTATTCTAGTGGTATTACAGAGGCATTCTAGAGGGCCCAAAAATATTTTTTCTTTACCTTCTGCTAGTATGTGGGTTATAGATTTTTTTCTTAAATTTTCACTGGAAAATAGAAATTTTAGCACCCATCAAAATATGTCAGTTTTAGACTATATTGTTACCAAAAGTGATATTAGCTATTAACTTAGAATTTGTCCCCACTATCAATGAAAATTAATAAAAAAAAATTACCTTAGGTATTATATATCTGGAACACAGATCTCTTTTTTCCAGTTACAATTAAAATATACTGCACAGATTTTGATGTGGTTTCACTGTTTAAAAGCTTAGGATCTGATTTAGAATTTGAGTTTTAAACTTTTTGCCTACTAATTTGCATGACCTGAAAACTGTTAGATTTATTTTCACAGAATTTTCACGGTTTGACATCTTAGTTCTTGACATAAAATTTATGGTGTGCACCACCACATTGTCTTAATTGGCAAGGAGCAGAAAGGAGATTTGATACACATAAAATGCCACCTATTGGTTCCTAAACCTAATGATGGCAATAGTATAGCAAATATAAAATTTCAGAATATTATGGGTCTTGATTTTAGTGTTTTATTTCACCATTAAATGACTTCATGTTCCATGTGTTTTGTTACATCTACACTCAGAAGTAATAGTCATAGATGTTCATTATTGGAAGCTACCTAACTTCTATAGAATTATTATTAACAAGTAACAACAGACTAATTTGGATTTTTTTAAATACAAGTGGAAGAACTCAAGTTCTATTTGATATAAATTGTGCTGTGCCACAATTTAATTATTATTTTAATATGTCAATATTAATAATTGCCAAGTCTTCTTCAATTTATTATCAAAAATATTAAGTTGGATGCAATGGAAATAATTGCAGATTTTGAACAGGATCTTTTGACTGCAAAATACCATAAAATCAATGATTTGAAGCAATGAAAGAAGTTGGTATATCATGTTAAAGGAATGATAACACTACTGAAATTAATACAATTTCTCACATAATTTATTTATATGAATCAATGATAATTTGATTAGTTTAATTAACCAAATAAACATGAATGCAAGCACTATGTTCAATTGATGCCAAACTCAGCATAGTTAGCAGAGCAAAGAAAAAGCCATCTAATTAAGTTATTTATCAGGCATTAATAGGCTATGATTAGTGATTTTGCAGTGAATAGTCGATCAATCGCTGTCATTGCCATTTAGTTTCATTGATGACAGTGGGACGTTGAAGGCTCTTCCTTCTTCCCTCTGTGGTATGGCATTGTGAACAGATGTAGTTATTCAGTACTACTCATCTGCTTGAAGCATGGCATCACTATGACACTATAGAAAATTGAATGTCACATTCATGAGACTACTGCAGAATCAGTCTCCACAAGATACTGAAGAATTCTCAGCATTCACACAGAATTCTGGCTACATAAAACATAACTCAATACTTTTCAACCCTGAACAGAATGAATCTTATACTGTTTGCTATTATGATGACTTTATATACCATCTCCTTACTGCTAAATCTTCTGGTTCTTCAATATGAGCGTTTGGGAAACAGATTAAATTCAAATATCAGAATATAACTACCACTTCTCTTCTTTCTTGTTTGCGAGACCATTTTTAACAGCCCACACTCTGTCACATTTTTCTTTGGCCAATAAAAGCATGTGGCTTGGTTCTCCATGATACTCAATTTGCCTCTTATAGTCCCACAAGATCAATTACTGTCCTGCTACAACATTGCCTTTGAGTGTCTGGCAAACAGTTTTCCTACTTGTACTTGATCAAGCATTTTGCAAATACATACTTCAACCGGCCACCGCTATCTGAAGATCAGCCACTAATTCTGATTTTTGTATGATACCTTTAGATAAAGAAAGCAGTTTTACTTTGGTGGTATTGTTTAGAGTTTGTGGAAAATACGTACTAATGTTAAAGTCAACTATGACTAATATTATGAAGTGTTACATCTGGTTATTGCTACACACCCATTATGTTTATTCAGTTGGAGTACTAGGCCATTCATGTTAAAAATCTGCCAAATGAAAATTACACTAATTATTTCTCTTAAATATTTGGTTAGAAAATGTAACAATTGTGTGAAATGTTACTAAATAAATGAAATCTTTTATCAATCCCTAAGATCATTCCCTTTCCTTTATTATTTAATATTGTTTTAGATGTTTTAAATACTAGTTCTTTTAGGTTGCTAAATCTCAGTTAACTTGTTTTAGGCGATCAATGAAACATTCAGTAACAAACAGATCTGAAATTAAGGAGCAGCTGGAAGACATTGAGGACCACAGGCCATTCTTCACTTACTGGGTCACCACAGTCCAAGTTCTTATTCTCATCATATCTCTAGCTTGTTATGGCCTGGGTCCTGTTGGCATAGATCTGAATCACCGATCAGGCCAGGTAAAATTAAAACTAAAGTAATATCTTTTTTTTTTCCTTTCCTTAATGCTAATGGGATAAAGTAATATTAATGTGTGATGCAAAGTGAATGAAAATGGAAGAAATTCTAATTTTTGTGTGATATCTCTTGATAAAGAAAGCAGTCTTACTTTGGTATATTGGTTAGAGTTTGTGGAAGTCAATAATGGCTAATATTATGAAGTGTTATCATCAGTTGACTAGTTATATTCTAATGTGAAATAAAGTTAGAGTTGAATGAGTCAATGTCATAAATTTGGGTTTCCTACAATGGGCTAGGTAGGAATTTATTAATGATACACTTCCCTTAATTTTTCCTTTGTAAGTTTGTTCTGTCTGCAAAATAATAGTAATAAAAAACCAAAGTTCTATGTTTCTCCCAACAAGGAGTTTTTTAAATGAATTTTCTAATGATTCCATTCAATAACTTGTAAAAATATTTATCACTAATTGCTTTCTTATCTGTGATTGTGCTCTTTCATTGCCTTTTGATCACTTTTAATTAACCCCTTGTAACGTAGTTGGCCTTATTGGCAACTGAGAAAACGAGAAGGAAGAGTATTTGGTATCGGTTTTAGTAGGTTACCCAAAGTAATATTTCCCCCAAAAGATAACACTAATCAGGTGTAGAAGAGAATGTAAGACTCACGTTGGTAGTAGTACGAATTTTTGGAAGGAAGTTATGAGCAATCTTTAAGTCCGAACAGAGACGTTTTGTGGCAGTGATGATGCAACAGCCGGCAGGTTCATAGAAGTATGAAAGAATGGTAATAAATGAATTAAGATACCAGGATGAAAGTATCGAATCTTTGTTTAGAAGTATAAAACATGGTTTCCAACGAAAGTTAGAGTAAATATGACTAATTTTAAGGTACTTTTTCAATAAAGGAAAAAAGAGTAAGTCGAGAATAAAATAAGTAGTCAAAATAAAATTATGTCCGATTAAAGGCCTTCCTGTGAAAAGATGATGACAGCAGTTTGAGATCGTTGAGCTTAGTAGAAATATTTTAAAAGTAATTTCAAAGTGAAAGCGGTTAAAGCATCATAGCTAACCAGGTTGTCGAGAATGGGTAGAAATGAAAATTGACAAAGGGGAAAGAAAAAACTAGAAAAACATCTGGGAGGCAACCTATTTTTATGAAAGTACAATTTTTTTAAGTAAGTCTGGCGGAAAGTTTTATCAAAACAATGCACTCTCAATATAAGATATTTAATTTCAAAGTATTTAATTTGGATTCCATGATGGCTGACAAGAAGGGATGAAAACTTTGAGAGGCGATATCTTTTTAATGAAAGGGTTTTAGAAGGTAGTGAGGTACACCAATTAATTGTCAAAAGCTGTAGAATTCCTGAAGATTAGAACACTCGGGCTAAAACAAATAGTTGGGACACTAGATCTAGAAAATAGGTTTATTTAACTTCGAAAATAGGTTTATTTAACTTCGAAAATTAATAACAACAATAGGAGAGCAGATAGGAAAAATTTTACAAGGATAGAAAATGCTTAGGAGGAGGAACTCTACATTATCACAAAGTTTCAGGAAAATCGGAAAAACTTCGGGGGGAAAGCCTTTGTGAGCGGAGCTGGGAGAGAGAGAGAGCGCATAGAAAGGATGCTAGATGATTGGAAATTCCCATCAGGTTTGGGGGAACCTATATAAGAGACCTGAGGCGGGACCTCGACCGCATTAGTTTCGAACTGGTTAGAGGGTAAAGGTGTGAAGTGTGGGCGGACGTTATAGCAGTGTCGCATTGTATGGGTGTCGCGTTAGAACAATCATGAATAAACGGACTTGGAATATTCGTAGACGGCAACTATAATTTTTGAAACAGATCATTAATTTAACAAACTTCTTTTCCATAATTTAAATTTGACAATATGTATGATTTCGTTTGAGGTTTCAAGTGGAGTGAACTTTTTATTGTGTCTGAATGGAGCGTATGGAATTATCGTGGCATTAATCTGCAATTTTCGGAAATGAAGTCTTTCTGGTAATAATTTCTGTTGTCAGAGTGAAGATGTCTTTAAACGTTGAACGATAAAATACTGAACTTTAAAATCTGTGTTGAGAACAATCTTTAGATATTACCCTTCATTGGAAAATCCCATTATTAAAAACATTTGGGTTGGCAACCGGTCTAATTAAATTAAATATTGCAGAGAAGAAAGATAGGAAGAGAATTGAGATTCTGAACATTGGGACTCCACTCCACCCCATAAGATTTATTTTTTCCTACACCCTTTCTCATATGTTTTTTTATTTATTTATTTTACTACCCTATTCAAATCCTGTAAATATCCTGCAGCTCTTCTCTTTTCCTCCTATTCTATTCTCTTGCCTTTAGTTCATTTTCTCTGTATGTTTTCTCAAAGAGTGCTATATTTTGATCATTCTGTGATGTTGCTTACTGAATTTGACATTTTTTTTACATTGTATTTTCTTTACTGTATACCAATTTCTTCAGTATCTTTTTTGCTTCGTCATTCCACCAACTGACTAGTTTTCCTCTTACTTTACTAGCTGTTTTACCAAAATCTTCAAAAACACAATTGACTGAAGTTGTTTCATGGCACAGTTGGTGTTACTCTGTCTTTCAGTTTAATATATCAGTGCCAACAACTTAAAATATTTCACTGCACACTCAGTCTCAGCAACAATATACCAACTCATCTACCCACATTGCCAGAATTCTTACGTTGACATCCACAGTAGCAGTTCAAATATAGAACTCATCACACCCAACTTTTCATTAGGATGAATGGCACAGGAAAACATAATTGTAGGCTTCCGCAGCCAGAGTCAATTGATTCTTGGCTCTCCGTGTAGCGCCGAGTCATGTTTCTTGAAACCGACGTTTCGACCCTCATTCTGGAGTCTTCTTCCAGGCAGTTCAGCCATGAACCACAGGCAAACTGTTTCTATCAGCAACTTAGACCATGCAGTGGCAGCACATACCAATTTTCACAATCTGAAAACCTAAATAACTATATAAGAGTGGAGTAGTCACTTGGCAATGGCGGCAGAGTATATGACCGCTGAAACATTGTTTTATACAAATGTTCTCACTTGGCTAGTTTCCCAAAAAATTTCATGTAACTTAAAGAACTGTTTCACAGTGAGGACTGTCAGTTTTCCCAGAAAACAAATGCTATAGATGTAAATTATCTTACCAACATATCCTTTATACTAGGCTCCCTTGTGGCCTCAATCTTCAGTAAGACTGTTTCAGTAGACTCAGCACTTTGTTATCATTTATTTATTCATGTTTTTATAATTCTTAGTTTTAATATTATCTCACTTATACTTACATCACCATTTCTTGAAAGCTATATTTAATTGAATAAATAAATTAGAATAAAACCTTGATTAATTGATGTAATTTATATCTGCTCATCAATAATGAGTGCAGTCAATCTTCAGTGAGGTAATGTGCAAGATCACTTGTGGTGATTCATGGCAGTTTAAGATGAATACCTAACATTGGGGATTATGTCACCCATCCACAACTGTACAAATTATTATTGAATTACTACACATTTATTTTAAAATATATTTATAATATTCTGAAAAATGAGAGAAATGTTAAAGCTACATATTTAAAGTTGGTTGAATTATTAGAAGCACTCCTGTATAAAGAACTATACATTATTGTTAGGTTTCATGGAGCTTATGATCCAGGGGCAATTTCTCCATTCATCTATTAATGATTTAAGGACATTGTTACTTCAAATTCTTTTACTGTATGAAGTATATTTTCAACAAATCCTTTAATAATTTAGTCACTGACTCTCTTAGCCGTCAATAAAAATTCTACCTTTATTTTGTTAATAGTATTCATTATAACTGTATCATAATTTCATATCATTGTAGTAAAATTCTGTGATACTCTTCTTAGGTATTGGTGACAAGTCTTTCGCTACAGCAGGTGGACTATCAAGAACCAGCAAACTTTTGGATTGGCCCTAGAGCGGTAAGAAATACCACAAATTTGGAATGGATATCTATAAATATAATATAATATAATTGTAACTGGGAAATGTCTTTACATTTAAGAATTTTTTTAAAGGTAAGAGTTTGGCACTATTAATGAGATACATGAAATGTATGGTTGAACAGGAATCTTGCAAAAAATACTGGTTGGAATTCGAAGGAGTTTTGAATATTGTTCATCCTGTGGTCTCGGACGTAAACTAAGATACATTTAATTTTGATACAACATCAAAAAACTGAGAAATCAAGATAAAATTTACCATAAATTATTACCCATTTTTTGTTGAATGATTTTCATGCAAAAACTACTGGTTGGATTTTGATGAAGTTTCAAACAGAGTACGGTCTAGGGTCCCAGAGGTCAAACAGAGTATGTTTCAGGAATAACACTGCTGTGCCTCTAGAAGAATTGGATCTCTCCACAGGTTGCTGCCATACTTGCCAATGATGGACATTCAAGGTAGTGCAGAACCACAATTGATCACTAAAAACAATGTAATGCTATTCATCAGCAGTCCATGCTTCCTAGTAGTGGACCATTCCAAACCCAGACATTTTTCTTATTGTGTTAATGGCAGCCTAAGCATGGGACTGTAATTATCTAGTCTCCAATGACACAGAATAGTGCATGAAGTCCAATACTTCTTCTTGGATGCCAGCTAAAGATGTGCTTGTGAACAATACAGTGATCCTCTGCTGTGATTGTCAGACGTGTTCGACAAAAATTTTGAGCACAAGTATGTCTGCTGTCATGATCTCATGCAGTCCAACATTGCACCACTGTTACCTCCGAATGCCCCAGAAATCTAGATATTGCATAAATTGACCAGACCCACAATGAAACCCCTTTCAAATTCCATCAGGTGATGTTAACTCTGTCTCACTTAGTACACAGCTTCACCATGTACTGTACAGTGACCACTCAACATCTGATACTATTCATGCACCTTGTATAGCCTACCAGACCTGGCAACTACACTAAATATGAACAATACTAAAGCATTCTGGTGGTCATTCTCCTTGTCACTGAGAACTGCAACTTTGATCATTTAAATACCTGCCAATAGTGTGTATGCATACAAACTTACATTGACACCCGACCATGTTTCCTAGGTGCTTCATTTTTATAGTCGAGATGTGTGGGATGTTACAACAGTATTACATTTTTCAGAATTGAATCTCATTATCACCTCTGGCATGCTCCATGGTTTGGATATCACATTAAACTGTAGGTCCCTGTTACCTGGTAGGATTACTAGGTTATTTATGATGGTTAAAGCAGATTGTTAGAAACTCTGTTACTAGGACATTAAAACCATAAAAAATATTATTATAAGTCGCAGAAATACTAAAAACCTATAAGGCCCCTCCAGTGGAGGTATACTGTGGTTAGAAAAAGTCTGATTCAGCAGTGTTTTATACAAACAGTTATATATGATTTTGAATGAAAATCTTCATCATGATCATCATTTTTAGAGTAATAATTCCAATGGAGTTCTCATTGAATTTGTGACATTATTTATAAATTATGAGGCAATAATTATTTTTCCTGCAATATTAGAAGTAGAAATTTTTCACCTATCTTCCAATTAGTATCCAATTTTATCTACAATAGTTCATAAAATTTTTATGATTTTTTTTACCACAATCATGAGCTTCCATCAAAGATGTATCATAATAGAAATATTATTGCTATAAACTACTCCTTTATAAAACAGAGACCATAATTAATGATTTTAACAATGCAAATTATATCCTTGACATTGTTCCATAGAACTGCTTTTTTTTTTTTTTACTGTCGTTGCTGGGGGGAAAATTGTATGTTATAATTGGGCTTATATGGCAAAAAGACCAGTCAATTAATTAAAAATGGGAAAAACCATAATTACAGTATTAGTCACTTAACATATTTATGTCAGAAGATGTGAGGAAATAGATATTAATTACTTTATCTACATGGCTTCTGTATGTTTCAGGCGGACTTGATACACCTGGGAGCAAAGTTTGCTCCATGTATGAGAAAAGATGCAAAGATAATCAAAGAAATTGAAAAGGGGAGAGAAAAGGAGAGGGAAACAGCTTGTTGTATCCGTAATGATGACTCAGGATGTGTACAGTCATCACAAGCAGACTGTTCAGTAAGTTGCTACAAATAATATAAATGTTCAGTAATCTTCAATTCAAATATTCAAGAAATTAGTAACCATACTTATTATGGGCAGTGAAATTATTTCAAGTTAAACTGCTATGGTGCAATATCAGGCAGACCACTGTGGTTTACCTTTTAAGGCAATAATGAATTCTTCTTTTTGTGGTGATATTAACATTTCATATTAGGTTTGGTTGTCTGGTGCAGATGACATGTTGTAATTGTACATATGAAAACTGAAAACCTCACTTGTCCAAATTATTTATGGAGACTCCAAATTTTAATAATATTCTGATAATAAGATGAAAAACTGCATTCTACCCCAAATTAACCTGCTGCTTATTTAATTACTTTTTTTCTTTTCTTTTCAACAAAGGTGCGAGGACTGAGGCCTACGGTATGTTTCTTCATACATACAAAATCTGATCATGCGCATGTGTGTTGCAAAAGATTTAGTTGTCTGCTCGTTGTTTACTCTCTCTCTCTCTTTTTCCTCCATTAAGTTGAAATGTAGACAGTGTGCATGCCACTATGTCAGTTTTCTTTGTTTGGAGAAACAAGTACAGTATTATGCTTTGGCTGTAATGAATTATTATTAAAGTGTACAACTCTCTTGACTGTCTAATTTTAATGTAGTTATGTACTGTTCAGTAACTATGAGTTTTACCCTTCATATTGGGAATTAATATTTCCTTCACATAATATTTAAAAAGTGAACAATAATTAGAACAGCTCATCCTATACTTTTAGAGGCTGTAATTAAATATTTTAGCTTATATTGCATTTTGGTGGATTTAGCTCTAATAATCTGATGAAGAAATTCAAGAAATGGCTGATCAGTGATGTAAAATTATTTGAAATAATTTTCTAGGCAATTTCTTTCTCAAGAGTGTGACACTTTGCTTACAGAGAGGCATATTCTATAACAAAAACATACAAAAGCTATTGTATTGACAGTTTTGTTCCTTGAATTCTATTTTATCTATATTTAATAATTTTTAATTGTGCAACTGATTAATTCCCAGGCTTGGATAATTTTAAAGATGAGGGTAAAAAGTTGGGAATATCAAGAATGCCTTAAGATAACCATATTTAGGAATTTAAAAAAAGATATGATAGTGAAAATCACCCATTACTTCCTTCAGATGAAGGCAGGAGGCCAGACAAATATATATATTCACGATATTTTAGTTTGTAACCTTAATCATGTCGGAGGTGAGACTGCACAGGGATATATTTACACATTGGAACCTTCCATATCAATACTGTATTGACTCATATGGTAACTCTCAATATGTACTCATTTTCCCCCTGTTATATGTCTCAACTCTGACCTGATTAAGATTACAAACTGGACAGGGAAAATAACACATCACTTCCCACGAATTCAGGAGGGTGAGACAAACACTTTAAAAAACAATCAAACTTCACAATATTTCGGTTGGTAACCTTAGTCATGTAAGAGGTGAGACATATGGCCAGGGGGAAAGATGTGGCCACATTCCGACCCACCACATGAATGAGTCATGAGACATGAGTATGTCACATTATCCTATTTTCAGTGTTTAACAGCAGTTTCATTGTCACCATTATCCATCTTTAATAATTTCCATAGTTAATTTCTGCTGTTCTGTCAGCTGTAATGTACCTATAACCTCACCAAAACTATTCAGAAAGGGGTTTATTACAAACAGTTTGCATCTCTAATAATTTCTATTAACTTTTCTAACAATAAAACACTCTTTAGCTTAATATGAAATCACTTTCATACAAGAGAAAACTTTCAGACAAAGCTGTTTTTCAAACTTAATAAATTTTTCTGCATTCATTTTCATTAGGAAAACTTCCTGTGATGATCACTTTAAGGTGTATTTTCAATCTCCCTAAAAATTTTAGGTAAAAAGAAATTTAGTGTTTTAATGATGCCAAACCATGTTCTTAGATAGGTCAAAATACAAAATTTGGAATTATTAATTATTGTAATGAGCTACATTAGATTTTTGTATCACAACTTGTTGTCAGCAGTGATAGGCAAGTTCTGAACATAAATTTTAGTAATTTAACAAATTTTAAATATGCTTTTTCATAACTTAAAGAAAATAAAAACCTGTAATAAAATAGGTAGAAGAATGAATATAAGTTCAGAAAATAGATAAAATCACGGAGATCAAAGTCATATTATCAGTTTCAGGAAAAATATAAGATTTCGAGGAGAAAAGTAGAATTTTCTAAGTTTTTTTGTTAATGCATTGTTAACTGTCAGCACATAAATGCTGATGACTTGAAATTAAATGAAAATTTAGTAGAAACACTTTTGAGGAATAGGTAAGGTTTCAAAATTAAGAACAAGTTACATTAAGAAACATATCTAAATTACAGCTAAAAATATAAAAGCTATTGGCTGACATCATGCTTCTTAATTTGTCTATAAGTAAGGTCAGCCATATTGAATTTTGAATAGTCTTTTACCAGTTTTCATCAATGTTAGACCATGGCAAGTTTCTCCGTCATGTAGTCCGAAACAAGCTCTTAAGTAGTGACGCGTGACCAGGTGTTACTTAAAGACCTTACTCAATATGCACTTATATCCAGGGCCGGCATTAGGGAGGGGTAAGCGGGTCAAAAGTACCCGGGCCCACCGGCTGATGGGGGGCCCCGCTCACCGACTGTAGGGGCCCTGAGGCCATGAAGCCAAGCATCCGCCCCATTGTCGCCCAGCCAGTTTGTAGAGCTAAAAAAAAGGTCGCCTGTTTACCCCGGGCTCGAAATTCCTAGCGCTGGCCCTGCTTATATCATCCCACCCAAAGTAGGGGTTTTGGATCAATGTTTGCCTAATCAGCTATCTTTTTTTTAGATTTGATTGTTTGGTGCCTCAATCAAAATTATCTCTTACCGGAAAAGCATAAAGGAATATAAACTTTATAATTGCAGGTGTACTGTTTAATCACTTGAAATACCCTTAATTCTTGGGGTCAAACAAGGATTTGTCAGCATTTTAAAATATAATCTAATCAGTGCAATGCATAATCATAACTTAGGTTGAGTAGTGTTTGCTAGCCAAACCGCCCTGCAGACATTTGTTCAACACAGCGTAATTATATTATTGATGAGACTGCTTTACTCATATTCAGAAATCACTCAACGAGTGTTACTGTTTGTCTGTGAATGGTAAAGCTTTCTGCAATTAATATTTGTGTTCCTCTGTTTATGTAGCATATAGTTTATATATATATATATACACTGACAGTATTATCTTGATGATTAAAAAAAAAGACTGCCTAAAACCATAATTTGGATGGCCAGTATGCACCTTGTACCACCTAGTATTATGGTATTTTGTTATTTATTGTTAAAGATAAATTGAAACAGAGTGATAACTTTGATAGTTACCTTTACAACACACCATTTCACATAAAGTCTTCACTGTTTGGGTAAATTTTTCAGCTTATTCCTCAATAATTTACTCCATTTCCTTTTCTGTTAGGTCTGCAGTAACCAATTCAGCAATAATCAAATAACTGACAGGGCTGAACCTACATATATATATCGAAAAAACTTAAATGATAAAAGAAACGATTTTTCAGGTTTGTTTTCAAGGAGCTTAAAATTCACTTTCTATAAAAAATTTAAAGTATATAAATACTAGACGACCCGTGCGAAAATTTCGCAAATAAAATGCGATGAATAGTGAGGTTGCATATAATGTCACCAAGTTCAGTCATTACTCTTCATACTCCTACTTCATTTATCGATTTTGGTTAGAAATCCAGGGAGATAAATGGCTCAAAACACAAAAAACCTATTTTAGAAATATTGACATTTTTGCACTTTATGGGTCGAATTACGAAAAATTCCTTTCTTAGAATATAATGTTACCATGGCGGAAACCTTAGTTTTAATACGATATGTCATTTATCTATTTCGATTAGATATCAAGGGAAATATAAGGCTCGTGACACAAAAATATGTTGTAGAACAATTTATACTTTTTCCCTTTAATAGTTGAATTCCAAACACTTCTTTCTTAAAATATGATGTCAGCAAAGCTGAGACATTATTCCTCACAATCATATTTGATTTATCGATTTTGGATAGATATCAATGGAGATAAGTGGCTCGAGACACAAAAAACGCATTTCAGAAAAATTGACTTTTATGCCTTTTATGGGTCGAATTATGAAAAATTCCTTTCTTAAAATATAATGTTACCACGGCGGAGACCTTATTCTTTAATATGATACCTCATTTATCTATATCGATTAGATATCCAAGGAGATAAATTGCTCGTGACACAAAAATCGGTTATAGATAAATTTATACTTTTTTCCTTTAAGGGTTGAATTCCAAAAACATTCTTTCTTAAAATATGATTTCATAAAGCTGATACATTACTCCTTATATTCCTACTTCATTTATCGATTTTGGTTAGATATCCAGGGAGATAAATGGCTCGAGATACAAAAAACGCATTTTAGAAAAAGTGACATTTTTGCCCTATAAGGGTCGAATTACGAAAAATTCCTTTCTTAAAATATAATGTTACCATGGCGGAGACCTTATTCTTTAATATGATACCTCATTTATCTATATCGGTTAGATATTAAGGGAGATAAATCGCTCGTGACACAAAAACGCATTGCAAAAATATTGGTACTTTTGCCCTTTAAGGGTCGACTTCCGAAAACTTTCTGCCTTAATATATGACGTCACTAAAGCGGAGATCTTAATCTTTAAAACAATACTTCATAAAACGGTTTCAGATAGGTATCCAGGGAGATAACTGACTCCTAACACAGAAAACAGCATTTTAGAAAAAAATACATTTTTGCCCTTTAAGGATCGAATTCCAAAAACTTTCTTCGCTTAAAATACGATTTAACCAAAGTGGAGACCATAAGCTTTAAAATGACACCTCATTCATTGATTTCGGTTAAGTATGAAGGAAGATATAAGCTTGTGACAAAAAAATACCTTATAGAAATAATATATATGATTGTAACTTAATATTGCTAACATTCAGTGTAGTAATATCCATTCTAATTTAAGTTTCACACATTAATACAAAATAGAGGACCAACAATGCAACTTAATTTAAGCTTGTATTATAGAAATATCAAAATATTTAATGATACCAAGTTTTTAATTGTTGTGGGTATTAGTAAAGCAAGCTGTGTGGACATGAAGAGTTCAATTCTTCTGTAGCATCTAACATTTAGCATTAATAATTTTAACTTTTTTCAACATGAAACAGCCTGGAAAAAAATTGAATATATAGTTTAAATTTGTTATGTGCCCTTTTACTGCATGTCAGATGGAATTGATATAACATTAGTAACAGCTGTACAAATTTTTTTCCCTTTTTTTTGCATGCATCTTCATTTATTTGTATCCTAAAATAATTCTCATGTTTTGCTTAGTTCTGGATAGATATGCATATTACAATTAAATTTTATTTCAAGAAGTTATGCATGATACAAAAGTAAATTGTTTATTTTATTGGGTAAAAAGATATAATATTTAATTAAAATATTAATTAGTGATAATCAACTGCAAAATCTTTGTGTTTAAAAACTAGGAAGCTTAGCACCATACACTATTAAGTTATCTATTTTTTTGTTTTAATTTTTTCATTTTGATTCCAATAGATCTTCATAGAGAATAATTATGTATTTAATATTTTATTACGATATTTTTTATTGTGCTTATCATGTAGTTCAGGAACATATACATCTTATTTATCATTTTTACTTCAGTGTACAACATAAAAGATCAAATTTTTAAAATATTCATTAGTATTTTTATGATACAGATTTTAAACTACATTCTGTGGTAATGATAATCTTAATTCTTAAAATTCTATTCATCAGAATAAATATTTAAGTTAGATGTAAGTATCACATTGTAATATCAAGTGCAACTATTAAGTTATTAATATTAATTACTTGCAATATAGCAATCCAGCATATCCCTCAATAATTAATTACTGCCTCCAACTCGCTTATCAACATTTGAAAACTATTTCTACCCCCTGTGATAGAAATCAAATATCAGTTTACATTTTGGTCATCGCTTCCTTTCCATGTAGTACTTTCTTGTGTTATATATAAATGACAAACAAAAATTGTTTTAAATTAAAAAATGGGTCAAGCACTAGTTACAGTCTAAATGTGTTATAAATTTTTATCATTCAGAGATAATGTACTATTTAATACAAAATTTAAGATAGGGAAAGTAAGCCCAACATTTACCATAGAAGAAGATAGTATGGCAGTGAAGAACTCAAAAAATGACAAACACATACTACAGTATTTTGGTAGCATGACATAGGCGAGTATCAATGTGTGCACATTTGATTCTCTTGTACCCCTGTGAATCAGTTTTTCTACCAAAATTTTGTAATACTTGTTTATCTTTATGGTGTTTGTTGCTGCCACCCTGCCTTCATATGATAAGTGTTGGGCTTCTTCTTACTTTCACTACCTCAAAGCATTTTCTCTCCCATTATTGTTGGAACTGTTTAATACAAAATGATTAAGTTGCTCATTTTGACACTAATACTGACTTGACATTTGTGCCAGAAGACCATATCAACATGGAAGAAATGGTCAGCAGGGGATTCTGGACCAGGAGGCAGAATTTCAGGCTCTGTCTGTGGGCTGGATCCAAAGTAAGTGATAGCACATTAATTTCCTCCAACTCTTTAGTTTATTTTTTAATGTATAGGAAACTGCCAATAAACTGTTTTAGAAAACAGTATCTTGTTCATTTCCAAAGGTAAAACTGTGCAATTAGAGCCATAAATTGTTGTGACATCCATTTTAAGAAAACAATTGAAGTTAGACTTTGCATTCTGAAAGATCAATGCTAATACTTACAAGCAATTATTATGATTATTATTATGTCTCATTGTTTCCCTTGAGAACAGTGTTTAAACTCAAGTTATTCATGATTATTCCTTTTTTGTATTTGTCTTCTTCCTCTTCTCATCCCAAAACCTCTTCATACATTCACTGTGTTCCTGTTTACTTTGTTCTGTCCATTTTGTTCCTGTTTTTTCTGTATTTTAAATTTTTTGTTCCTGAATTGTCCCCTTTCCAGTGTCATTTCCTTGCTGATCCCTGCGATTTAAGTCCTCTTCTATTTCATGAAACCAGCTGGTTTTCCTGAGTGAGCCATTTACCACATCGAAGATCCTCTTGTGAGTCTAGTGTTTTTCATTCTCTGCAAATGTCCATAGAATTGTAATATGCATCTACTGATCATATCTGTCAGTCTATTTGTATGTTTGTATAGTTCTTTCATTGGTCTTTTCATCCATATGCCATCTTTATGTATTGCTCCAAAAAAATTTCTGAGGATTTTGTGTTCAACACTTATAAACAATGATATAAAACTGCAACATTTTCCATATAGTACCAATGTTACTGCTTTCATTTAAATAATGTTCATGAAATGTAAGTTGTTTATAGGATACTATCCGATATTCCACTAACATTTTTATATGAATTTTTAATTGGCTTATTAAATATGAACAAATATGAGACCACTTACTTTATCACTTAATTATATTTTACTTTTAAACTGTCACATTTTGATGATTTCCAAATTATTCATATATACACCAATTTTCAAAATTTACTGGTTGAAGTGGCTGGCATTCAGGCCAATTTTGGAGGGGTGGCATATGAAGAATGCCAGATTTTTACATCCTCTGCTTTAGTTTTCTTCCTATTTTTCTTAGTTTATTAAATTTTTATCTTTATGCACCATATCTGAAAGAAATTAATAAAAGGAATTTTTCAAACAAAAAAAAAAGAAGAAGACTTATTCGGCATGTACTGAATAAATGAGCATCTCATGTGAAAGGGCTCTAATTTTTTGTCTATTAAGTTCATCAACAGGTGTATAAACTTTTTGAGGTGTCACTGAAAGAGACAAAAAAAAATCTCAATCTGGTTAACTTACTAGTTTGTCTGTATGTGCCCTTATGCCTTTTTCATCTAATTATGCACAAATTTTTTAATTATTTGAGACCAATGACCTACTTCAAAATTTCAATTCTCATGCCATCTCGCCCAAACTTCATCAAGATTGATTTTGGACATTTTTTTGGCACTATTAAGTATAAAATACCTAAGAAGGCCAATATTTCTAATCTGTTGGTATCAAACATGCTTCTCTTAGAGATTTTTTGGGGTTAAATGTTTGTATACTCTATGAGAGCATAAATCATATTACTGTTTATAATCTGCATGAAAGCACAGAATTCATCAGTTACATCATCACAGTTTTTAGAAAATGGTTTTCACAATTTTTTATGAAGCATTTTTACAAATTCTCATTGTTAGACAACAAGCTTATGGTGGGGTTGAGCACTTGTATCTTAGCTCTGACCGTGCATAGCCTTGGATGCTACAGTTCTGGCTTAATACAATGACCTGGTCGCCACATAGCTTTTAACCCAAAAAACTATGGTAAGGTAAAAGTTCAATGATGTTAGCTAGTTCATGTCCATTAGATCAACTATATTCTTCCAATTTCACAAAGCCAAAAAACTGTACAGGCAATCAGACAATTTTACCAAAGAAATGTTTTTGCAAATTTGATTAACCATTCGAGCCAGACCACACCCCAATACTTCAAGGAATCAAATCACTAGTTGAAGAAAGCCAATAAAAGTTCATCACACGTTCCCATTGTTCAATAGTTTAGTTAATTTCGAACAATCCTGAGGCCCCACTTGGCGAAACACTATTTTACAGCAACAATATGACTAACTTGAATAAAAGAAGTGGCATTATTCCAAAATAAAACTTGCACAGTTATGCTTGATATGAAACTTGCTGGCCTACTCAGCTACATGTTATCGAGTTCGCGGTCCCTGGCAGACTGAGCCTAACGTGGTGTTGCGCCGACTCTTCTGTACGACTGATCTACATGTTCTCGAGTTCGCTGTTCCTGGCAGACTGAGGATGACTAACTGAATGTACTCGTCTATATCACCTTGCGCTCCCTACTTCTCAAAGATTCCTAGCAACTGCTCTCTCTTGAACTGTGGGAATGGATTCGTTTCCTCATTCACATGGATGGCTTCTGGCAGGCTCATCAGATATCAAATCGCACGTCAGAAAAAGTTTCGACATAAAATTTGACCTTGACTTATAAAAATAATTCAATCACTCTAAAATTTTGCAAATAGCTAGATCTTTTAGCTATACAAAATTTCCTAACATTAATACTTTAGTCAAAAATAAATAATTTAAAAATGAACTTTCACTCTAGGTGAATGCCGAACACTAATGTAACAGAAAATACTATCTTGACAGCTATATAAACCTGATTCCTATCCTGAATTATCATAGAAACTAATTTTGAAAATGAAATAAAAATGCAATATTATCTGATCTAACTCGTGGTTCTTAGAATAAAATTTTGTTACGTAGTTACAAAATTTAACAGATAGCTTACATCATGATGAAACTTTTCTTACATATTTGAATTTTGATTACTTTTTCCAAAACCTTCCCTCTTGCCTTTTCCTTTTGATAAATCATCATTGCCTGAATCACAGACAGCATCTCCAATATGGGTAGATCCGTCATGTGTCAGAGAAACACTAGGCGATGAGGATGCTTGTGGATGATTGTGAACATCTCTGTCAATTTCTGAGTAAGTTTCATGATCAGATTATTCAATGAACTCTAATTCATTGGTATCAGGTGCACTGTAAACAGATTTGAGAACCTCTTCATCAGAAAGTTCTTGTAAAAACTGCAGATAGTCTTCAGGAGAGACATAATAATTTCTTCAGATAAGTGGAGGAGCAGTGTACTGGGTTCACCAATGTGACATGCTCATGAGAAATTAGGGAAGTCATAAGCCAATCTGAATGGATCAGCTAGGTTTGTTGTTGGAGTTTGTTACTTGGGTGGCAGATGGAGGAAGGGGTAGTCTGTTATTCACAGCTAGAAATATCTCATTGGCGTAATCTGTACTACATCCCCTCCAATTGAGGCTTAATACAGGTAGAACAACAACAAAAATTCATAAATTTGACTTCCTGTCAAAAATATGGTAGCCACAATAACACATACAGACCCCTTCTGATTCTATGATGAAAAATAGCATCCTTAAAATTAGTTTTTGAATTCATTATAATATCTTTAATTTAAAAAAAAATTAAGGTAAACAAATAAAAATGAAGATAAAAAAATTGAAGAGTTATGTAAGTAATGTGAACGTATGAATGAAAATAGTAAGGAAGTACCATTTTAAACAATTATACTTCAAATAAATAACTCTCGGTTTTTATTTATTTCAACAATACGCCGGGAAAAACTAAAATGTCAATTCTATTTCAGTTATATGACTGTTATCAGAATTCATTTTTGCTCAAATCAAACTCCTCATTTTAATGCATAAATATGTTTCCAAAAATTTCAGTTAGACTAACTTTACATTTAAACTTGGGGCTAAACAGTTTTATTTGCAATACCTAATATGCTGAAAATAAATTTCAACATTAATGTTTTAATAAATCCATCATGTCAGCCAACATTAAAATTGTGAGTATAATTCACTACAGCATTTCTTATGGTACATGTTTTCCCAAATCTCCTTAAGAATGACTCAGTTTTTAATTGATCAAGGCTTTCATATTTAAAGACATAATTTGAGAATTGTCCAATGGTGCAACAACCTAGTATGAAAAGGTGACATTGGGCTGACATGACTCAGCTTTTTCTAGGATAGAAATGCACTGTGACATTTTCCAAATGCAGTGCTGGATCTAGGGGGTTAAACTGGGGCATTTGCCCCAGGTGGCAACCTCAGGGGGCCAGCAAAATCATGTTTGAAAGGGTGGTAAATGGCAAATTCGTGTGATGCTGAACTTTTTTTAGCTCTACCACCCTGAGTGGCAATCATGTGAGGCGGCAAAATCGAAGGACTACCCTGAGTGTGTAGCGGTACCACTTTGTGTTTGTAAGTAGCGCCGGTTTGTGACGTCATTGGCACCATATCCGTGGCCACGGAAGGGTGAGCCCCGGGGGTGCATGGTGTGTGCGGTGGTAGGCACAAGGTGGGCAGTCAGTCGCAGGACGTGGAGAAGTGTGGTTGGTGTTAAGTTGAAAGATGTAAACGTGTGAATGTGAGTAAAAGGTGTACAAATAACCGTTCTACTTTAATTGGATCTGCAACTTTGGAGTGATAGAAGTCCGATAAGTTTATAACATTGGTGGTGTTGGAGAAAGATGACGGCACTGAATTAAAATTAGTTTTATGAAATAACTGTGTATCCATTCAGTAGTTTCTAAATGTTCTCAGTTGGAAACTGAGTGGCGGCCAGTCAAGAGAATCTGCATCTTTAGAAGGAACTTGCGGTAAGAATTTAGACCATGCACATTATATTTCAGTGAGCGAGTTTGAAAGTAAAACATTGTGGTAGCTGATGTGAGTGGACGACCCACGAACCCGCAACAAGTAGCAAATTAATATTTGAAGGTGCAGCAATCTCAAGTTTTTGCCCCAGCTTGGAAAATTCATAGAGCTACCTCTTTCCAAATGCTCTAATAAACACAAAAACCCAAAAATTATTGGCATAATACATGTGTGCTCTCCTTTTGTCTTCATATTATGCTATAAAATTCACTGAAATATCCAAAGTGCTTAATATTTACAAATGTCTTATAATTTCCAGATTTTGTGAAGCTCCTGCATCGATTGCACCATATGAGTGGCCTGATGATATCACAAAGTGGCCCATCTGTCGGAAAACGAATTCTTTTCCTCAGCGATTTCGTTATAAAGACAAAATGGCTGAGCATATGGTGTGTGAAGTTATTGGTCATCCTTGCTGCATTGGTATTCATGGAATGTGTAGGATTACTACTAAAGAATACTGTGATTTTGTACGAGGCTACTTCCATGAAGAAGCCTCACTTTGCTCTCAGGTCAGTTTTAAGTAGTTAAAAATACTGTTGCCCAAAACATATCATAAACTGTTAATTCAAATTGTTTCATGGTGTTGCCTATTAGAAAAAATGTTTTTGAACTTCCAGTCATATCAAATTGATGCACTCCTAGGATATTTCAACCAAAAGAAGTAAAACAGCAAGCTATCACAACAGCAATTGTCATTTCTGAATGAAAGGGGTAAACCCTTTTGCCATGGCTGGAGGATTAAGAACTTTTTCTTATCAATAAACTGTTGCTTTGGTACAAAAAATACTGTGCCAATTTTAATTGTTTTGATGGTACTGCTTGAGTAATATTAGCTCAGTGCCATATTCTAGATAGGAGTAATTGATTGGATTAAGTAACATAAACAGTAAAACACACACTCATTATTCCTACATTTGTGTTAGTGTTTAACTGAAGAATGAACACACAAATATCAACGTTATTAAAGATGAAATTAAATTTGGACTGCAGATTTGCATATTTGTATTATTTTTTTGTTATACTTCAAATATTTGATAGGTGTCTAAAATTGAAACAATTATTGTTGTATGTAAATCACAATGTTATTCAGTATATTTCAAATAAACATATTTATGATATTTTTTAAAAAAATTATTGCTGGATTTAATCATTATTCATTCACTTATTACAATACTAAAAGCACTGGAAACATAGGCCATGCTATCTTATTTAACAAAATGATAGCCACTGTGTTGGGAGACAGATAACAAATTATCCAGGAGAATGAAATGGGCATTAAAAAACCCAGTTACCATAGCAGTTTTAACAGATAAATGCATACAAGACAGTTACCAAAAAGAACTTCTAAATTTATTGTATGGATTTCTTGCATCTATATGTAACACTATCTACAAAAAGATTCCACCAATTAGCTAAAAAAAATTTCAAGTGTCACTGGTTTTATAAGACAAGCCTTAAAGTGAAATGCTGAGAATCAGTTATTAATTATGCAACACCATTATGAGAGCTATTATGACATCAGCAATATACAGGTGTCCACAAATGAATATCGGGGTTTTAATGCTTTATTAGATTTATTACATTATCCTTACAGTTATAAATGATATGTCAAATGAAAGAGCAACTCAAACAGTTTTATATACAAGCTTACAAGTGTTCTATGTGGGCACCATTTGTCACACGGCACACATCAAGTCTGTAGCCGAGTTCTTCCCAAATGTTGAGCAGTGTGTCTTCAGTAACTATTGCAACAGCTGCTTCAATCCTCTGTCGTAATTCAAGGAGGTCGGCTGGTAACGGAGGCACATACACACGATCCTTGATGAAACCCCAAAGGTAGAAATCACATGGCGTTAGGTCAGGTGAACGTGGAGGCCACGCATAGCAAGCTCTGTCATTGGGCCCCTTGCGGCCAATCCAGCGGTCGGGTACAGTTACGTTCAACCAACTGCGTACTTCATTATGCCAGTGTGGTGGCGCACCATCTTGCTGGAAAATGAAGTTCTCTGGTTCATATTGTTCCAACTGAGGGAAGAGCCATTGCTCTAGTGTATCAAGGTAAGAAGTACCAGTTACAGTCGGTTCATCAAAAAAGAAAGGTCCGTAAACTTTCCGCCGGGATACGGCACAAAAAACATTGATTTTAGGGGAGTCTCGTTGCACTTGTACGATCTCTTGAGGATTTTCTGAGCCCCAGATCCGCAAATTATGAGTGTTAACATGTCCACTGAGGTGAAAGGTCGATTCATCATTGAAGACAACATGATGTAGAAAATCTTCATCGACATGTAACAACATTTCGTTAGCGAATTTGGCACGTAAACCATGGTCTGCAGGCTTTAGAGCCTGTAACAACTGTAAACGGTAAGGACATAGTTGCAAGCGTTTCCTTAAAACTTTCCAAACTGTCAACTTAGAAATTTCTAATTCGCGACTAGCCTTCCGAACAGATTTCTTTGGGCTACGAGTGAATGACTCTCTCACTCGCTCAACAGGCTCTTCGCTAACTCTTGGTCGTCCCGCGCTCTTCCCTTTACAAAGGCAGCCTGTATCTTCAAACTGATGATACCATCTACGGATGTTATTGTCACTTGGAGGATCACGCCCGAACTTAATGCGGAACGCACGCTGCACAGTAACTACAGATTCAGTCTTTGCAAACTGTAAAACACAAAACGCTTTCTCTTCACTAGTCGCCATCTTTGCTACTACCGCATTCTAGCGGATCGCAGCGGAAACATTTCACGCACATGCGCACTAGTGCCAACGAACAAAACTGTTTGAGTTGCTCTTTCATTTGACATATCATTTATAACTGTAAGGATAATGTAATAAATCTTATAAAGCATTAAAACCCCGATATTCATTTGTGGACACCCTGTATATATATATATATATATATGGATAGGAGAAAAACCACCGCTTACAACAGAAGAGAATTGCTGTGGCATTGAGATACGGAAAAAACATGTACCCACATAGAGCAGAATTTTCGACCTTATAGCCCTTCTTCAGTAGTATAGTGAGATGGCTGCTTGATGGAGTCTAGCAGCCAACTGAGTTATCCAACAAGGCCCATAGCTCATGGTGTGGGAAAAACAACATGGCAGGAAGTCAGGGTGGGTTTATAAAGGGATAAACCAGAAAATAATAAACCTATGCTATGAACCTGTTGTGGAAATGCGACAAATGTCAGCTAATTGTCATAACTTGACTTTTACATCATGTATTTATGCATACAAAAACTGAGAAATTTGTGAAATAAAAATATTTGGAACTTAAAAAAAAATAAAAAATTAGTAAACAAATTTTGATGTTACAAGCTACTAAAAGGTAGGCTCTGGTGAGTGACGGTTCTGTGGGAAAATGTAGGAGGTGAGGGGGATGGGTGGAAAGTGGAGGGGAGGAAAATTGGTGCTATATTAAATTTAGTCCTGGTGGTTATCTGGTCCCCAGTTGGTACTGAGTACCACCTTCTGAGTTTCGAGATGCTCAGGGTGGTCAGGGTTCTGGGTGAATACTGATTGTCTGTTTCTATTCATTCTGATAGCCAGTGAATTCGTGGTCAGGCCTATGTAGGAGGCTGGGCCATGATTGCAGATGAGTTGATAAATAAGGTGGGAGGATACACAAGTACTAAGTCCTGTGATGGGGAAGCTTTCCCTAGTTATGGAATTGGTGAAGGTGGTGGAAGGTAAATATATATATATATATATAAAAAAAAAATATTGAACATTAGGATAGGATAAAAAAACACCGCTTACCAAAGAAGGGGATTCCTGTGGCGTTGGTACACAAAACAAACGATCACACAAGGAATAGAATTTTCGAGCATGGCTCTTCCTCAGTAGAAGTGAGATGGCTGCACGCAAGTGCTGCCAGCAGCCACCTGCTTGAGCCACAATGTCGGTGGCTCATGGTGGGGGAAAAACAACATGGCAGGGAGTGAGGGTAGGGGTAGAAGAGCACAGGCTGGAAAATGATGATGAATAGCAAGTATAAAACAAAACTGTACACAAGGACCCATCGTGGAAGGGCAGTATACCTCAGTTAATTGTCCCAAAAGCCCACCAAGTAATGGACACATGTGCAAACAACTGGAAAAAACTGAATAATTCAGAAATTTCAAGTTAAAACTAAAACTAAAAATAAGCAAAATTCGAAGTCACAATTTATAAAGATAGGTTCTGGTAATCGGTGGTTCTATGAGAGAAGGTGGAAGTGAGGGGGATGGGTGGGAGAAAAATTGGTGCTATCTTAAAGTTAGACCTGGAGATTGTCTGGTCCCCAGTTGGTACTGATAGGCCAGTTCCCACCTTCTAAGTTCTGAAATACTGCTTTTATCTGAGAGGACTATGATGGCGTGGACTGAGAAGCAGGTGTTAAAATTGTTGGTGTCATGTATAGTGGCATGGAGAGATACAGGGTGGTCAGGGTTCTTGGTGTGTACTGATTGTCGGTGTCCATTCATTATGATGGCCAGTGGATTTGTTGTGAGTCCAATGTAGGAGGCTGGGCAATGGTTACAAGTGAGTTGGTATATAAGATGGGAGGATGCACAAGTGGCGAATCCTGTGAAAGGAAAGCATTCCCCAGTTATGGGGTTGATAAAGGTGGTGGAAGGTGGGTGATATATATTTATATATAATGAGTGTAAAAATGCTTTAAGGCAATAAAAATAAAGAAGGCTAGGGAAATATGACCCAACACTTACCACAGATGAACGTTGCTGGGACCAAAGAACACAAAAAAAAAAAAACACAAGAAAAGTGCAATATTTTGGCATACAGCCTTAATCATGCAAGCCTTAATCGTGCAGATGTGAGACACCAGGCAGAGACGGCCATCTGGTGAATAATGTACCCAGCGAAAATGATAGTGGAGGATGGAGGGGAGGGGAAGCTCAAATATAGTATCGATAATTGATACTGTTGATGGTATATTATCATTGAAAGTGGTTGAACAAAATAATAACTGAGAGAGGATACATATTTAAATCAAATTTTGAAAACTATAAGTCAAAAATAAAATATAAGGAATATAAGAGAGATAATAGGTGCTGGGTTTGGTGGGAGGAATTTACTGGAGATTGAGGCCTGATCAGAATATCCTGGACACCAGACATCCTTCAAATATTTTCAAATTCCAGAGGTCCTTCCTCAGCTGGGATCTATGGATCAGGAGTAATAAATAAAATAAAATATAAAAATAATCAATGACACAAGTTGACATGTTTTCTGCTTGTAGTAATTGACATAAACAAAAATTGTCTTCAAATTTGTAATAATCATGACAGATTTTATTACTTTTTATTGTAATACAAAAAATCCTCTTTGTTTCAGGTTTCATGTCTTGATGATGTCTGTGGGATGATCCCATTTTATGCTCCTGAAGTACCAGATCAATTTTATAGATTATGGACATCACTATTTCTTCATGCAGGGTAAGTAACTTGTGGGAACCTTTGTTTCAATTTCATTTTGACACACACTACTCCGACTTAAGTAATGATTCTTAAATGTTCCCAATACTTCACAAATTAATCAGTGTATATATAATGAGATCACAGAATACTACATATTTGTGTTCTCCTTATCACGGCATGTACTTTGAGAGCAAATATTTTTCAATAGCATGTTAGTTTTGTGTTTTTGGAACATTATATTCCGAACAATGGAACCTAAAAAACATAAAACATCAAAAATTTTGTCAGCAGAGACAACAATATTATTATTACATTGGTATTCAGTCACCTAAATAACTAGATTTTAAGTATGAGAACTAATATACTAATTAGAAAAGAAGCTTTTAGTATAAATTACAATACCAACAATTCATAGCAACTATTTTTATATAGTGAATGAAAACAACATAAAAAAATAGCCAATGAAATTCTGTAAATTGGCATTTATTGGCCCAAATAGTATAGTACATTCTTCAGTTAGCCATGAAATGACACAAATGATTATTTAATCACCAGTCTTTACAATAATCAGTTCATATTGTCTTATAAAATAAGACATTGTCCTCATTACTTGTTAAATATGCATTACTATTATTTTCATTTTCTAATACAAATTTTACTACAGTCAAGTTTGGTATATGAAGCCTGATTATGTTTCAGATTACATATAATTTTTTTTTCATAATATTTATCAGCCTTCCTTTTTACATTTGAAATTTTTTTTAATGTCTAACTAAGCCTGGCAGCAGTTTCTTTTTTACATTGTTGAATTGTAGCTTTTAAATGATTGATAACTCTATACCCAATCAATGACAGCCAGTTTATCAGAGAAGCTTCCCATTTTCTCCTGAACATATTTATCACAAATTTCTTTTTTCCTTTTAGTTTTAAAATGCACTTGATAATGATATTGCAATAAAGAAGAGTTATATAAAAATTTCTGTCTATGCTACCCAAATCATTGCCATAAGTACCATTCAGTAAACAGTTTGTCTCCCACTTTGTATGTTCATTATTTTAACTGCAAATACTGGAGGAAATTATTTACTAATTTAGTTCCAATAAACTTCTAGTGAAGATTTCATATTATTGTCCTAGTCCAATGATAAACAAAGTATTATTAAAATCAGATACTGTCTTAAATGCAACTAGGCGAAAATACTTTATTACCTTGATTATTCTCTTATTTATTTTTAATTTTAAAATGAATAATATTTACAGATTTCAATAAAAAATTAGACATAACTGATTTCCTTTTGTATTGTTTCTTGATACCATTACCTTTTATTACCCCTTCTGAATTGTCTCATCAACTAGTCTTCTTCACAGATTCTGTCTCTCCATTCCTCCTTCTCTGAAACTTTCCCCAATATTTTCTAAAGCCACATCTTGTCATTTTCTTTGCATAACAGCTTCCTTTCTGATGTATTACTTGACTGCATGAAGACACCTGAATCTTGGCTCACCTCATCATACCTTCCCTTCAAAACATCTTTTTCATGCACTTCTTTAATTAATCTCCATCCTTTCTCACTATTTGACCATTTCTTTTACTGTCACTAAAATTGAAGGCGGCTGGTACAAATTTATTTATATATAATTTTATTTCTAATATTATTTGCTTTAATTGACTACTTTCTATGGCCTTTTTCAGTGAGTATACATTTCCATATGTTTCAGTTGTCTAATTCTATCCCTACCATTGCCATAATTCCCACTTTGATCATCTCTGTGTAAGCCCTTAGTGTCCTTTAGAATGGGTTGATTTTAAATAAAGTCCTGATCACAGTTAATAAGTTCTGTAAGATGCCTTGTAATTAATTAATTTACTGATTAATATAGTTCGTTAATGCCGCGTTTGCCAGATGATGAAATCAAGCCAGTTCTAAGCAGCAAATAGGAGAATCATCATTAAAAAGTCATTACATTCATTAATAAATAATTCTGCCCATGACAAGATTATTGATAAAGCACATTAACACTCATGAACTGGTTTGGCCACCACCAAATTTCAAGATAATGGATAATCGAAACTTCATTATCCAAAAGATTATAGAATTCTTGAAAGAAAATTAGCATTCGTATCTTCTTTCAACTAATTAATCTAATATTCACAGTTCGTCTCAGTATTGTTCCAACTTCACTTTCTATGCTCACTGTTCCTCTTGACCACATCAAGTTCTTCTTAAGTCCACACACTAAGATTACATTACACTGCAGCTATATCAGCCAATGCTTTCAATACGTGAGTCGCGCTCTGTGACAATCCGGATAAGACTTGTGTTGCAGCCAGCTACAGACTGACTCAAAAACAATGTGTTAATCCACTTTGCAGTCAGTGTAAGGTAACTGTGATGTTACACTCTCCACCTGCCAACAGTGATAATTGTTTCGTTTTTTTTTTCTTTTTTTTTTTTTGAAAAAACTGAAGAAATATCATTGAAAAAAAGAAAAAAAAAACAGAAAATTTCATATCACAATTCTAGAGTAACATACACATTTATAGACTTTCGGGTGGCCAACTGTCTAAACTAAATAACATAGAACATCTGAACATATAGCTTGAAAGAAAAAGGAAACAAACAAAATCAGAAAACACACAAAGAAAGGAAAGAAAGAGCACATAAAATAGGTATTGTCTTGTGATCACAGTTCCGCACAGACTGTCAGTACACAAGAAAAATTAACCTGAAAAAAAAGACACACATAGAACATGAAAATGATACTATTGCATTTACTGCTGGCTCCATGGTTATAGTCCTTGGCTATGATACACTGTGGATGTCAGTCAGCTTTAGATCATTACTATCAGCTGCGGCACTTAACACGCTTTACACTGCACTACACAAAGCCTACTGCTCCTGCTTATCTTTTGGCATTTCTCAGGCAAGCATAAAGTGCAGGAAATACAGATTTATTTTCCTTATCCTTAGCTGGAAAATCAAGAATTTATTCGTCATAGTGATTGAGGAACAGGCATATGCCATGAATTTAAGGATAAATAAGAATAAAGGGTTTTTCCTATTCCAGTCATTCACTACTCCCTGTATTAGTTTATAAGGTAGAAGTGCCGTCACACTGAAGATACCTCTGATACTCTGGTCACCTGGGTACACTAAGACTTTGGAATTTTTTCAAGGGCAACTTGAAATCCTATAAGGGCCTTCGTACAAATACTTGAACTTTCGAATTTCATTATTTAAACTTGAGGATTTATAATGAGTCTGTGACATTACCAGATCACCTGGCTTGTAGTCAGTTACCTTCCCTCTTTGGTCACGCTGCTTCTTTCTTCTCTGAGCTGTCTTCCTCATCTGCAGTTGAACTTTCTTAATCAGTTCTTCTCAGTTTACCTGATTAATCACAGAAAAATTTACTATACGGAGAGCCTTTTCTCCGAACATAACTTTGTGTGGTACTACACAAGTAGAATCATGTGGTAGGTTATTAAGCACATGTTCTAAGGGCTCTGAACCATTTTCCGATCTCTCTCATTACTCGCTCGGAAACATTACTTTGAGGGTGGTATAGGGAGGTTCGCAATACTTCTATCCCCGCTTGTTTCAGCTGCTCAGTCCACTTGCTGCTAAAAAATTGAGGTGCATTGTCCAAGACGATCTTCCTAAGTTTACCAATCTTCAATATAAAATCTTCTATAATTTCATTTGCCACCACTTTAGCAGTAGCCCTTTTCAATGCGTATAGCCTGACAAACTTACAAAAAACATCAACTGCTACCAGTATCTGCATCACTCCACCTCTAGATTTAGGCAGTGGGCCATATACATCAACTGCAACTAATTCCAACACATTTTCAGGTAAGATGCACTTCATTTCACCTTTCCTCAACACACCATCCACCTTAGTTCTCCGACTCAAGTCACACGTGGACAGTAGCTTTATTGAAATAACAGTGTTCCTTGATAATTCGATGGCATTTACCAAGCCCAAAATGACCATAACTCAAATGGTGATGTGTAATTATGACGTCTACCAACTTTTCTGGCACCCATAATTTCAACTCTTTACTTATATCCAAATTTCGCCAAAAGACAATGTCTCCATAAACACAGTAATATTTGGTAACTTACCCTAGTAGTCGGGGTTTAATATCTCATCTTTCACTGCCTTAATAATCTCATCTTCTTCCTGTAAGATCTCCATATTTTTCATTAGTTTTACCACCTCATCTTCCCCAGTAATTCTATGAATATAATGAAGGTTAGCTTCTCTGATTGGCTGAATATTATTCTTCCCCTCCATGCAACCAACAGGCAACCGTGAGAGACAATCTGCAATGAGATTTTCTGCTCCAGGTCGATATTGAATTTCAATTCAAATTACTGCATCAGCAGATCCCACCTGGTTAACCTCCTGTGTACCAATCGGCAATTCATAAAAAAAGGGTATTGCTTTATGATCCATGTATATCACGGTTTTATGTCCTAAAAATAGAGCCCAAAACTTCTAGAAGTTCCATATAACAGTGAGGGTTTCCTTCTCTGTGATGTTATATGACAGTTTGTGTTTATTTTAATCATTCTACTGGCAAATCCAATGGTCTTCTGCTCTGTCTTCCCACCAATGCTTACTTCTTGAAAAACCTGTGCCCCAAGACCATAGTGGGAGCCATCAGTGGCCAGACACATATCTAAGTTCCAGTCAGGGTGTGCTAACACAATTTTTTGTGATAATTCCTGTTTCATTCTGTAAAAGTCTTCTTCACAATTTTTTGTCCAATTCCAAGGCAACCTGGATTTACCCAAATCTCTAAGGTGTACACTATTCAGTGTTTGTCCGGGTATTAACTTCTGGTAATATCCGCAAAGTCTGAGGAAGCTCTTTAATTGTGTCTTGTTGGTTGCTCTTGGAAACTTGTTAATTGACTCTAATTTTGAATCTTTTACAGTTATTCCTTCTGGCATAATAACATGTCCCAAGAAATTTATATATTTTCCTCAAGAATACACATTTCTTCAAGGTCCCTTACTCAAATTGGTAAGAACTTCTTGTAGCATTTCCAGATGTTCTTCTAATGTTCGTGAAGCAACTATAATATTATCTACATAAGTATGGATCTTATCACTTAATGGCCTTCTTAGCACCTGATCAAATTAGCTAAGGTGTTATATACCCGAAAGGTAAAACACAAAAATTGTAACATTTTCCTTCGAAACGGGATGCCGTATACTTCTGCGAAGCTTCATCAGTTGGTACTTGGCAATATGATGCCATTAAGTCCAGGGAGCTCATGTATTTGACACCATGAAACTTTTCTAAGATATCATCGACTGGTAACAGATGGTCTCTTTCGGTAGTCAAGATTTTATTAAGTGTTCGTACCAGCCTTATTGATTTATCAACTTTAGGTACTGCTACCAATGAGTTCACATATTCACTATTTAACTGATCAATCACACCCCATTCTAACATACGGTCCATTCTAACATACGGTCTATCTCCTTCTTTGCCTTTCTTCTCATTGCAAAGGGGATAAGATAATGTTTAGCGGTGAAGGGTGTGTCTTCCTTGACTTTAATTAAACCAGTTTTATCTGAAAATATTTCTTGAAACTCGCTGATAATTTCCTGCACCCCCACTCGTGTTCTCCTTCATACTCGAGCTGTTGAATTCTTACTGTCTTCTTTGGCCAAAACATGTGATAGCTGCACTTCTTCTTCGTTAAACTCGTCATGGCATACAAATTCTTTCACCTTTCCTCTTGAAACGACCCTAATTTGAACCGCTTCCTCTCCAACTTCACAAATTTTTGTCTCATAACCTATCTTCACTCTCTTTCCTTCAGTTATAAATGGCAGACTATTTTCTTCCTAGTCCAACTTCACCATTTTCTCTGTGAGCCAATCTACTCCAGAATTAAATCAACTGTTAACTTTGGGATAACAAATGCCTTTACTTTGACCATATGTCCTCCAATCTCTCCATCTACTCGAGTTTGCTGTGTGATGTTCTTAATTTTACCACCATTTGCCACCGTAACTTTCATTCCTAGTACTGAGCAAACACAATCAGCAGGTTCATCTATAAGTACTTTAAATAGGCTGTCTGAAATACAAGACACATCCACACCAGAATCTCTCAGAGCTTCCACTTGTCGTGATTGTAATTTTACCATACCTGTATGGCTGCAAGCTTCCTTCCACCTTAAAGTCCCCTCTTCTTCCCACAAGTCTTCTCTTGGATCATTTTGGTAAACTGATAAAACTTGTAATCCTTGAGCTGTTAAATTCATTTCATCTTAATGGTTGGTGTCGAAAGAACTAGTATTATCCATTAAAAGTTTGTCACAATAGGATGATTTGCCGTCAAGTTGTACCTTATCTCCACCTTTCCACCTAATTGACTTCCTGTCGATTTTCTTCTTCAATCAATTGGGATTGCTTTAATTTATTACCACCTTCTCTACATGTTCTGTCAATGAAGGGTATTGATTCTGCACCTCCAAAATACTTCTCTATTGATGAAGCCACTTTGCGTACTCTGTTTATAGGTTTATAGCACATGCGACTGCCATGGAGGTTAATTTATTTTTGATCCAGGTGCCAACACAGCCAAAACCCTAACTGTTATACGTGGGCTGACTGCCACTGCATGCTTCTGCTCTTCTATTATTATTGGCATATTGCTGCCATACAATTTCAACCACATCCAGGCTCACCTCGCCTGTCTTTATCACTTCAGATCCGTCAACTTCTATCTTCATAATTTCATTCTTTTGTAATTTTACATTTTCTTTCATAATATAGGCCTACTTGTAAATTCTCTCATTTATCCAAAAAATTTCATCTTGGCATTCTCCACTGATTTCGTATTATTCAACTCCCATTTCCTGGTTACTTTCATTCTCAACTTCTATGTTGCCTATCTCCGAACTCTCACATGTTCTTGCTAATAGAATTTTCTCATATGTAGTCGGTCATTTGTAAGCACCTTAGAATTTAGTTAAATTCTATTTTTCTTGGCTATAGGACATAAGGAAGGGGGTAAGCCTTCCATAAAACAAAAAAAATTTCATCTTGCAACTACAGGACATGGAAGATATGTTTCATGCAGAAGTCGATACTGCAAACTAACCCAGAACATACGCCGATTTGAAAACAATAAAGTCACTCAGCACATAA
Source organism: Vandiemenella viatica (assembly GCA_031002005.1). Classification (NCBI taxonomy): domain Eukaryota; kingdom Metazoa; phylum Arthropoda; class Insecta; order Orthoptera; family Morabidae; genus Vandiemenella; species Vandiemenella viatica. The sequence continues at coordinate 167,645,494 of JARYHS010008074.1, read as the reverse complement.
TACAAGCTCTAAATAAACAATTAATAATAGTAAATAACCTTTAAATTAACCTGAAACAGTGTAATCCATAGTTATCCAATTTGTAAACAGTTGATTTTGGTTACGCGATAATATCACTAATTCTCAACACTTTTCGATGCAGTAAAGTATTTTCATAATAATAAGAACCCTTAAAGAAGTTAAATTCACTAAAAATCAGTAGTTTCAGGCCATATAAATAAAGTAAACATAATTTTGAACACTTTGTTGGACACACTCGCATTTTCAACACCACACAACAACACATTTTCGATAATTTCACCAGCTAAAAAGTAAATTTTCTGTAAGAGTAAAGAACCTGGTACAACATATAAAAGTTTCAAAACATTCCACCCAGTGTAACGAATATTAAATCAATTTTCAAGTAATGACATCATAAGTAAAAACGTGGTAATTTTCAAAATTAAACTGTGAATAAATAAGACCATTTCAGTAATCCAAATAACTTTTAAAACGTTTAATAAAATAAGAGGAAAATTCAGATAACACTTTTTGGAAATAAGCAGCACTTACTAGTAATTAACGAGAGACTAGTTTTTTTTTAACATGTCTTCCAGTCGGTATACATCTCAGTTTTTGTGAGGTTAATAACTCCTATAATACACCACCGATAATAATGAAAGTTATGGTTTTGAAATCAGGAGCAATCACAGAACATAATGAAATAGGTTTAAACATGATAATTTGTAATCCAGCAGGGATTTCTAAAATTGGGCAAACCAAGTAGTAACACGGGGATGCACCAACATTTTTCAGGAAGTCAGTTATTGTTACACTCAAGCATTTTAATTTTTTACAGCAAAATGAGTAAATTTAGAATTATGGTCATCATAAATTCAACAAACCTACACAAACCAGACTATATACTGAAAATTCTGAACACTGGGAATAACAAAATTTTGTCAGACTATTTTTGAAAGGCGATGTGTTACTGAAGGTGTGCGACTAAGGGTACATAATGGTGCATGGAGATCGTCTGGGCTGTCTTGTAATTTATGTCACAAAGCAGACCATACGTTAGTGTGTTTCAAGAAAACCGCCGGGAGGTGTTGGTGTTCGTCCGCGATAATGGTTTGTGGAAGACCTTGAGTTTGTAACGACATGCTCGATCAAAAACCATATTGGATTTTCTCGTTAGACAGTGGTGTAATCAGTGACTATAAAACTTTAACTTTTCTAATAGGGTTTAGTCTGGTATTTCTTCCTCTTCACGATTTGTGATTTTTGGAGACGTTTAGTCTGATTTTGCCTTTTCAATTGTAATAGTGATTTTCAAAAGTGACTTTGTAATAAATTAAAAAATTTTCATCAAGTGAACTGTGCATATTTTTGTAGTGGATATTAACCTTTCTTTAGCTTTTGGTTTAAATAAGCTATGTGGTGACCGCAACACTTTACAGTTGATTTATCCAGGCTCACTCATGGTCATTCAATTTTATTAATGAAAATTTATCAGAATAAGTCAGAAGTTAATTAAGGTGACTAAACCGGTACTTTCACCCAGGTATGCGGTTTCCTCCCTTACAACTTTCTCAACATTCTTCTCAAATGTCTTATCATGTAAATACAAGTCACGATGATTCTTCTTCTTCCTTAAACTTGTTCTTCTTCCTTTACTAGAGCTATTATCGCTGTGTTTGTCCTCCTTGCTGCCACTGGTGAGGCCTTATCAGTGGCAGGCTCTAATTTAAATATTTGGAGCCGCCTTCAGAAACCATTGCTACCCTCTGTTCTTCATTCTGTGGTTCTTAGTTGTGATTTTGGTACTGGAGATACTGGCTTCTTTCCCATGTATTTTTCTTCTGCACCCTGTCTTGCTGTTGTGTGTTTTCCTGTTCCTTCCGAAAACTTCTATTCTCTTCTCTTCGGTAATTTTCCTGATGAGGTCCCCTGTTTTGAAAATGAGTAGGGTTATATTGCCCCTGGTGTCTTGCTCTCCTTATTCTCTGCTCTTGCACATCTAATCTTCCTAACATATCTATGGCATCCTTTATGGAACAGATTTTATGGCTAGTAAGTATCACCTGTGTCTGTTCTGGTAACCTGTCCGCGACCATTCTGACATACTCTTCTTCAGCCTGGTCTAGGTATTGACATGATGCATAGCACCGCATGAAGAAATTTGTTTTGTGATCCTCTTCTCGGGTCATAACGGTCACCGCCCATTAATTCTGATCTTACAGCAATTTGTCGTTCCATTGACCAGTAAAGGTTCAAATAATCTACCTTGAACTGCAGAACCAATTGAAACTTCTCCTCCAATTGTTCGGTCCATTGCCAGGGTCCTGCCTTTGAGTGTTTAGAACCATATTGATTTTCTTCTTCTCGCTAGCAGCTAGGAAAGGTGGAAAATTTTCAAAAATCTTAATGGACTTCACTGGATGCATACCATTGTGATCAGAAAATTCTTCCCAATCAATCTTTTCGTCACATAAATGAATAGGAACCAATGAGCCTTTTCTTGGTACTTGCAGAGCTCTTCCTGGGTACTTGTTTTAATACTTCTTGCTTTATAACTAAGGGAGCTTTCACCTCCATTCTTTCATCTACAAGTACAACTGTGGAAACTTTTATCTTCTCAACATTTTCATGCAGCTGCTAAACATCCACAGTCAATCCTCTAACTTCATACTTCACCTCCGCATAGCTCTGTTGGGTACCTTCTTGTAAAGTTTGCATCTGTCCTTCAATCTGATTAATATGGTGGCAATCACTATCACTCTTTTCTTGTAATTGTAAGTATTGCTCCTGCAAAGGCATCTGTTTCCTGGCGCAAAGTACTTGTTTCCTCTTTTATCTCTTGTTTCAAATCTGAAAACCACGTTGCTAAGCCCTCGACTTGCATGGTACACAAAGCATGATAATCTTCCATATCTTTACATAATTATACTATCTAGGACTTGTGTTCAGCAACAACTTAGAATGAAAACCTTCCATGTCTGCCTTTACCAAACTTGGAATTAAAGGTTTCAGTACTAAATTTAAGATCCATATTTAAGTTTTCAAATTTGGAATTGAGTCTCAGTATTTGTAGTTAAATTTTCAAACTTGTAATTAAGGGTCTCAGTATTTGTAGTTAAACTTTCAAGCCTAGAATTCATGATCTCAATATTGGTACTTAGTTTTAATGATATCATTAGTTGAGTGCATTTCCGCTCTCGAAATATCAAACAACTCGGCGAAACCTGGACTAACACCCTCTTTTGCCACTGGCATGATTATACTTTCACAAAAAAATGAGGGATCAAGAAATATCACAAATTCACTTCATGTGAACCAGAAAAACAAAACAAAACATCGCCAACACATGTGAAGTGCCAGCTGCCGCAAAATATCTAAACATACAATTCTGTGGCAAGGTAGGAAAAGGTTCTATTTTGGCACTACCACAGATGGAATTAAAAAAAAAAATGCCTTTTGTCACCATGGATGACAAGAGGGAGAAAAATAATGCTTTGCCAAATTAGGAGAACAAACCTTGTCCGGTTTTCTTCCTGGATATTTTACAAAAAAAGGAAAACTCTAAGGAAGATTTGGAAAGGATTTAAGCCTTTAAAATAGCCAATAAGCAGTGCACATCATGTCCTTAACTTTCAAAGACTCTGCACGATGATTCTTCTTCCAGCAAGCTGTCTCCTGTCCCATTCTGTTCCGCAACTTCCATGTCGAATAGTGTAGTATATCTTCTCCAATGTTCCCTGACCAGCTGCACTTCCAGCCTCAAGTAAAATCTCTTCCAAACCTTTGGGTATTGTCAGCACCAGTCTAGTTGTTGCTGTTATTGAAATATTACTAATTTTCCTTTATTGGGCCTTTTCCCAGGCCTTGAAACTGCTTCTCCTCCTTGTAATAATTTTGACCACACAGTCTTTCACACATTGACTTGTAATCCCTTTGTGTCCTTTAGAATGGGTTGATTTTAAATAAAGTCCTGATCACAGTAAGATGCCTTGTAGTTAATTAATTTACTGATTAATATAGTTCGTTAATGCCGTGGTCGCCATATGATTAAAGGAAGCCAGGTCTAAGCAGCATAAATAATTCTGTTCACAACAAGATTATTGATAAAGCACATTAACTCTCACGAACTGGTTTGGCCACCCCCAAATTTCAAGGTAAAGGCTAATTGAAACTTTGTTATCCAAAAGATTACAGAATTATGGAAAGGAAAATTAGCATTCGTATCTGCTTTCAACCAAGTTATCTACCATCACAATCTTTGTCTCAGTACTGTTCCAACTTCACTTTTTACGCTCACTGTTGCTGGCGACCACCATCAAGTTCATCTTAAACAAAGTCCACACACTAAGATTACATTGCACAGTAGCTATATCGGCCAATGCTTTCAACACGTGAGCCGTGCTCTGAAAGCTGCGCTCTGTGACAATATGGATACGACTCCTGCGGCGGCCAGCTACAGACTGACTCAAAAGCAATGTGTTAATCCGCTTCCCAGTCACTACTTTGCAGTCGGTGGAAGGTAAATGTGATGTTACATCTGGTTTCAGTCACGTGTGAGTCTCAGTGTAGACACATCTGTTTCCCTTGCTATATGTCTCATCTTTATATATGATTAAGATTTAAATCAAAATATTGTACAAAGTGTTTGTGTGTTCATCTGTGTTCCCCTGTCATCTTCTGTGGTATGTGTTGGGTTTATAAGGGAAAAACCCTCCTCATTTTCTTTGCATAGCAGCATTTTCATTGTAACCATTATCATAAATACAAGCTATAAGTCAGATGCTTGGGAAGCTTTTCAAAGGAATTCCATCCCCATTGATTTGCCTTTGGTTTCTTCCATAGTCTGGTTATTATTATTATTAATTTTAATTGTGAATGAGCTAATGCTCCCATGGCAATTTCTCTAGTCACCTAATTACTCCTTTATATATATATATATATATATATATATATATATATATATATATATTTTTTTTTTTTTTTTTTTTTTAATAACTGAAATGTTAGATTCCTCCCCCATTTACTTTTCAAATTTTAATTTTAAATTCCTTAAGCATTTTTGGTAAATAATGTGAAGTATAGGTTGAATGTAGGAAAGTTCTGCACAGTCTTAATGGTTTGTATTAGTTTTTTTGATCTATTAAAATTTCTCACCTATGAATTTCATCTTTTTTCTTTACATTCATTGAAACTGTCTTCAATTTTTTCTGAAGCTCCACTACTTTTATATCACCCATATATCTGTTTCATTTTCCCCACTCTATTCCAAATGCCTTTTTTTTTTTTTTTTTTTTAACTTTGAAGCATTTTTTGTAACTTCCAAATTCACTCTCATCTAGTTTTTTTCTTTTCTTGTTAACCTTAAAATCTGAACCATTTTTCCCCCCCCCCCTTGCCCTCAGTTCTTTATCTTGTGACTACCATTCTGATTTCTATTCACGAACCTCCTAATGATTCCATCGCTGCACTATGTACATATTGTTTCATTTCTTTATATATTGCCTCTGTATTATGGATCTCTGTATTTTTCAGTTTGTATTCTTTTATACCTCCCATGTTATATTTTCTTGTTTCAGTTGTTTGCTTTTGATTTAACTTGTTTGTTTTGCAGTTAGTAGGAATTTTCATATCCACTATTATGATTCCATTATAATTTTTCTTTAACCCACCTGTTTCTTACCAAATGCCTTCTATATAATATTTCCTTGTTTCAGTTGTTTGCCTTCAATTTAACTTTTTTTTTTGTAGTTAGTAGGAATTTTTACATCCACTATTATGATTCCATTATTATTTTTCATTAACCCGCCTAATTCTTACCATTCTTTTATATAATTTCTTAATTTATCATGTGTTATCAATTACTAATGCTCTCTTCTCAGTTACTGTTACTTATGTCAGTAAAAAGTGGATGTACTTACCCATAATGTCATTACATTTCTCTTTTTTTTTCACTCAGACCTCAATCCTCACCCTCCAGAGTTTGTCAAAGAGCCATATTTTTTTGAAGCCCAAGTTATATTCCCCAAGATAATCACTGTGTCCAGCACTCCTAATTAATACCCTTAGCCTATTTTTTTTTCCTGTTCTGTCTTGGAAATCAGTGTATTCTTCTTTACCCTACCCTGGAACATAGCGGTACACACCTAATCCGGAACCTCCATTATGGCAATTCTGACAGGGGTATCCTATTGATGACAGTGCTATTGCAATACTGCTGACAAAGCTCTAACTTCACTGAAACATACAATCTGCTTCACTTGGTACTGGAGAAGCCTATGAACAGATAATGGTGTAAGACTGGCAATATGCAATGCTTCTACTGTTTATATGACCTTCATCACTGTATGCAGCTGTCACATCACAAGATATTTAATTTTCTTTTTAATATTTAATTACAATTTACCCATTTCTTATTATTTTAATGTTATATTCTTTGAGTGCAAATTCATCCACTTATATATTTTTGCACTTTAGAAATTTCAATTTTAAACTTTTTCAGTGTTTTTGCTAATTTATTCAAATCACTGACCTTATCTACAAAAGATGATTTACTCATTCTCTTATGCATGAAATTGAGTGCAATCTTGTGCACATGGAAATATTTTTCCTTGCATGAACTACTACTAATTCTTCAACCAATATCTTTCGATGCCTTACCTCCAACATATGCCTTGTATACTCCCAGAGCTCTCTTAATCTTCCTCTAGTCTTCCAATAACAACAAATCCAGCTCTTATCATATCAGTTTTCAATTGAGCAAAATTAATGCAAAACTTACTTGCCAGATTTTGATGGGATTTTGAACAACACAGCCCTTCGCCCCAGAATGACAATAGGGAATATTTTATTTAATGTGGCTTTGAAAATGTGAGAAATCAAGATATAAATATCTAGAAATTTTCATTGTAAACAATTTATGAAAACACTATTGATTGGATTTTGATGGTCTCCACAGGGAGGTGCAAAGACATGTTAGGGGAAGTGGGGTGCGAAGTAATTTCGTGGTCTATGTGGATGACAACCAATCTGTTCACCATCAGTAGCAGTATATCTCTTTCACAACCTTTATTCTGATACTACATATTTAATGACTTTCCTCTGAGATGACATTGTTAGTACTGAGAGATAGGCAGTAACCTTTAATAATAAAATTGTGGCTTGGGGGGAGGGGAGAGTGGGGGAGCAAAATGTTGGATACTTCTAATTTGAAAGATTTGTTACTTCTTTCTGTTGAATTGTTTACAACTATAGTATCAACAAGTTCATAATATTTGAAACTGAAAGTGATATTCATCACTGACACACACTGTATTTCAGATTTCACATTAAATTGTAGCTCCCTAATATATTGTAGAATTGCTGAGTTTGTTTAGATGGCAATGAGCATAGTGGGTGAACAGTTAAAGTTCTGACCTAACATTCAGGAGGATGCCGGTCTGAATCCTCATCCAGGCATCCATATTTGGGTTTTCCATGGTTACCCTAAATCACTCCAGATGAATGCCGGGATGCTTCATTCAAAGGCCATGGCCAATTTCCTTCCAGTTCCTTGTCCCCATTCCTAACCCAACTCTTAATGACCTAGACATTGACAAGGTATAAAGCAATTAGTAAAAAGGAAAAAAAACATAATAAGAAGTTTAGATGTTTACAGCAGAGAAGAATTGAGCATTATCTGACATAAGTCATTAAGACCACAATAAATTATATTTTTTTTTTAGTTAGTTATGCTAGAAAACAATTTGTTAAGGTGAAATATGGATAAAGGTTTATTTTAGAAAAGGGCTGATTTAACAATGCTTTCTAACAATGATTATGTTTGGTGCTAGATGGTGCTTTTTTATTATTCTGATAAAAATCAACATTATCAGTTGTTCAACTCATTTCTGAGAGTCATTATCCTATTGGATTATTCACGGCATTTATGACATTCTTGACAAAATATTCACTGCAAATAAGAAGGTCAAATTATACATGCGAGTAACTTTGGTAGAAGACCTGACTTTATCTCATAATCCTTTGTAAAATAAAAACTCGGATCAATGAAGTTACTGGCAACAACTAGTTCAAAATCTATGTTCAAAGTTGAGTGAAGAACTGAAGAAGAAATTATCTAAGCATGGGGATAGAAATGGCTATTAACGGTCCCTATAGCCTGTTATTTGTGGTTGTCCAGATGTTGGGGAAAGACAACAGCTTTGTTGATTGCAAAGGGTTGGGTTTTTCCTTTACAATTCTCACCATTCCTTTCACATTCTTATAAATATTCTGAGTAGCTTTTAGGTACTTGAGTATTATGGTAATTATGTTATAAATGTTTCAGCAACATAGATATTAAAATAAAGACTAAACCAGAATGTAATATAAGAAACCGAACATATTTTCATCACTTTTAATCAGAAAACTATGCCTGATGAAAGAAAGGAGACTTTTTCAGTGTTTAAAATGTATAAAACATTCTTGATCTTTCCACAGTGGTGGTCTGAAAGTGTTTTATGCAAGACCACTTTTGTTTCTTAACTCCACCGAGTGGTTGTCTCGATTATCAATATCCACTTGAAAATATTACTGAATACTAATCTCAATAGATGTTGGTAACAATACTTCTTAATATTGGAAATTAATTGTAAAAAAAACAGCAGAATTAACTTTTTATATTTTTTCTAAGTAATTTGACAGAGTGACCAATGAAATAGTTTTAAATAAGCTGAAAACTACTGGAGTGGATGAAAATTTGAAGTGATGTGTACATGGGAGTGCCACACGATAGTGTGTTGGGACTATTGCTATTCATCATTCTAACAAATGATTTTGTTGATGATTTGCAGTCAGAATTTAAGTTGTTTGCAAATGACATTGTGGTATGTAATAGGATAAAATTGGGAGAAGAAAGTGAACTGTTGCAGGATGATCTGGACAGAATGTATAACTGGGTAGGTCAACATAGATTGAAAATAAATGCCAAGAAGAGTCAACTAGGAACACGGATAAAAAAATTAATGTTGTTTTTGATTATAGGGTGGGAACAGCTTTGCTTGAACTATAAATATCTTGGAATAATATTTGATAATAAACTCAACTGGGCAGAACTCATTGGTCAGATGGTAAGAAAAGGTTACCAAATCCTTCATTTACTGAAGAGGCTGATGAGGGGATGTACTAGAGAAGTTTGGGAATTGGGTTACAAAATTTTTAACATACCATTGCCTGAATATAGTAGTGTAGTTTGTGACCCACATTTTGGTCATAAAATGCAGGATCTGGAGAGGGGGGCACGGGGGTAGTGCAAAGGAGAGCAGTTAGATTTGTTTGCGGTAATTACTGCAACACTCAGGGAGTAACTGATATGATAAAGGAGCTGGGCTGTGAGTCTTTGAAGACTGGAGGAGGGTGAAGAGAGTGCTGGGAGTGTACAAGGCATGATGGGGCTTGGGAGGATATTGGATTATGATTAGTGCATGGAATGGGGAAGATGACAACAAGAACAAGGTGGCACTCACTTTCATGCATAAGGGATTGGGAAAATTTTATTCTGTGTGTAAGAAAGTCAGGGATTGGAATAAATTACCAAGTAAATTGATGAATAATTAATGAAAATGCTGAAGGAATGTAAAATTTGTAAATCACTAAAGTACATGGTGAGGGGAATTATAACACTCAAAGTATATGATGTAATAATAATTTAAAAAAAAACACACACAAAGAAAATGGTAATTACATGGCTAGGGAAATTTCCACTGGAGCATGTGCTCCATCACATCTAATTATTCAATTCAATACTAAACAGATATTATGACACTATTAGTTTTTATTGATATTTTTCATTTACATATAACTCAGATAAACAACTATCAATAAAATTTCCAAATATGGTTATAATAGTATTGTAAAATAACTTTGCACACATCGAACAGATAAAAGCTGCTACCATTTTCTTATTGACTTGTAAGTTATTAACATTAATTTAGTGTTGACATGAATATGTATTTTAATGATCTGCAGGTTTACCTTAGTATTTTGTGTAGCATGGTGTGCAACAAAACTGAAAGTGTAAAGTTCATTACAGATTTCACTGTCTTGCTTTACCACCAGATGACTTAATGTGATGAGATATTCCTTAGTTTTTAAGTCAGATCCTAAGCTTTCAAACTGCAAAAATTACATTAAAATCAATTTAATAGATTTTATATGATGTTCAAGAAAAAAGACAAATACACAGACAGAAAAATTCTAAAAACAATTTATTTGGCATCGTGGACCTCCAAATAGGTGATACCAACAATTATTTTCAGATATTTTCTTTATAGATTTATAATAATATTTGTGATTGATGTTGAAACCTTCAAATGTCTTCTGTTACAGTATACTGCACCTTGCAATAACATTAGTGATCCAGTACTTTCTGATGAGAGACTTGGAAAAATTGACAGGTCCTCTAAGAATTGCCATTATTTACTTAGGCTCAGGAATGGCTGGAAACTTGGCAAGTGCTATTTTTGTTCCATATCGAGCAGAGGTGAGACACTTTATATTAATTATTATAGCATTATGTTGTTATACTTAACAATTAATTGTAAGTATTGCAAGGTTGATATTGTGTTCCAGGATGACACACTAACTCACAATTCCTTGGCACAGTGGTTCCTAATTGTATCACTTATTTTTTAAAGGGCACATGTCCTTTTTCATAAAGTTTACAGGAATCAATAAAAACACAATAAGTCTTTTAAAATTTATTTTTTTAAAGATATTTTTACTGCAACTAATGAAGTAACACAGAATACACTTTGGACATGCATTTAGAATTTATTGTGTACATTATGTGCTTTCTGTAGATTTTTAAGTAACCTGGGCATGTGCCCTTTTAATAATAAACCAAGGTAAAAAATAAAATAAATACTTTTTTTCCACACTTTTATTTATTTTATATGGTTATTTTGTTTGTTCGAACAGTACATGTAAACTGAAAGTTAAAAAAAAAAAAAATTACATTATATGAAATTACATTAAATTTACCATTGAAATTATTGTAGTTTTGCACAAAATCAACCAGCTTATATATTTTACTTTACGTTTCTAACTAATCAGCACAGAATCATTCTCGGTAGATGGCCACAACATTATAGAATCATAGAATGGCATATGATCTTCAGGAATATATTGTAGCACTTTCCTAATGTCATACCTTTTTTTTATGCAAAAGCTTTCGTGTTAGGAAGCTCAATACCATTGTTGCTCCACATCAACTTAAAGGTTTTTATTATTATTATTATTATTCCACCAATTTTGTCATAACCTAAAAGGACTCCCTCATTCATTTAATAATAGTAGTGTTCTGATATTTTAAACAACTCATGCTGTCGTTCCTCCTGTCCCAGCGTTTTTTGATTTCGAGCTTCACTTAGGGGCACATACTTTGTTAAGTGCTTGGACCACTACTTGTTAAACTCTAGGATGTCATTGCCTTCAAAAAAACTATTTCAATTTTCCCTTCATTTGCAGATGATTCTTTAATAATTTTTGAATATTGATCAGGTGTGTAGACTCTGACCACTCTTTTTAATCATCTCTTGATAACACCAAAGATATGATCACATGGGAGAAAACTGTGACCTCTCACTGGAAAATGTTGCTTTATTGTTACTTTACGTATCAGGGTAAGGCCAAATAGAAATCGTAAAACTGTATGATTCCTCTTCTGCCCTGTACATATGTCAGAAAAAAAGGTGGTTTTCTTCTGAAGTTTGGGAGGATGAAATTTGCTAAGTAGTGATTAAGGAAAGAGGCAACCTCATTTCCTCCTTTTTTTGCAGTGCCTTTATGGTAGGTATAGATTTTGCTTGCTTTGGTTTTCAAGTCTAAAACAGCTAACCCACAGTTGCCGATACTAGAATATTTCCTGCACTGGTATGCATGGCAAAGAGAGATTTGGTTCACTATGACACTTCTTTTCTACATCTTTTAAGACAGAATAAAACTTTTTGGAACACCGTATGTGTTTTAATAATAATTATAAACTATCATCTGTAGTGATAACATATGGTCAGAAACATAGGCTACAAACGGAATAAACTGCTCAGAGTGCCAGCGGGGTGGCTGTCAACAACACAACCAGTTTAGCAGAGGAAGGGCACAAGTCCAGGACATGAGCCTATTCAATAATAAACACCAATTTCAAACCGCTACAGCATGGTAGAGAGTTCAGTTGAGAATGTGCCCTTTCAACAGTAAACAGACCTACACTTCTCAAACTCAAATCTGCAAAAACATACTTTTTGCTAAAATATGGACATGTGCCCTTTCAAAAATAATTGATTCAATTAGTGGTGTGCATACCCTAGGGGCAAGTGAGGTTGCTTCAATGGGTTTGCTTGGCTAAGGTAATCACGATGATAAATTAAAAAAAAAAAAAAAAAGAATTACACAAACATTAATATCATCAAAATATATTTTAAGACAACTGCACATGTGTTAATTACATTACTGTAATGCTGTCACTGTGAGAAAGCTTTTATTTATTTATCATTTCAACTAAAAGTTGTAAGCGAGGTTGAGCTCTATCTTAAAGAGGTACTTGGGAAAAACTAATTGGGAATCACCGCCTTAGCATGTTTAGATGATTGCTGTGTTATAATAATAATAATCTGATTATTAGTGACTTGTTGACCTTTTTCATGGATTCATAATTGGTTTGGATTGAGAACTATTAATCTATTGAACTGGAATCATACTGAATGTCACTAAAGAATTTTAAAAATGTCCCCATTTTATGCATTGTCTTGAACTGCAGATTGTAAATAAAGTTTTGATTTGTTTTCACCTTGGGCATCAGTAAGCAATTTATGAACAATGTCAAAATAGCTAAAAGCATCCATTCATGGATCCATTTTTTGGAAGATGATTTACCCTAATCTTGAAGATAATAAAAAATTTAATATAATTGTAATGGAGTGTGCACTCCAGCACCAATATGCCTACATATTCATTTTCTCTTTTATTTTACCTGCTTACACTTGCTATATATAGATTTTAGTTTTAAAATTTTCAACTTTTTTTCATAGATTAAACATCATTTCCCTTGGTAATTTATTTCAGTCTCTGACTCCCTTATCTACAAAGGAAATTTTTCCCACAATCTAACCCCCAAGATTGAGTACCAGATTGTCACCATGGTCATCATTATCATTAAATGCATTATTCTTATTCTTAAATCAATATATTTCGAAGCCTCCTAACCAATCTATTCCTTGTACCATTCCAGCCCTCCCTTACTCTGTTTTCCAGTAAACACCAATCCAACTCCTTTATCATCTCAGTTACTGATTGTGATCTGTGGTAATCTTGCTGCTCTCCTTTGCACCCCTTTTAAATCCTATATTTGATAATCAACATGTGAGTTCTATACTACACCTCCATATTCGAGCAGCGGTCTAACCATAGTTTTCCAACCCAGTTCCCTCACTTCTCTGTTACATCCTCTCGTCTCCAATAAATTTTCCTATCACTTGTCCAATGTTATGTTATTATCAAATGTTATGTCAAGATATTTATCTGCCATTGTGGCTCAGTACACAGAAGTGCCTTTCACTGGATTGGGGAGATATTAGAAACCAGAAACAAACCCAAGCCCCCACATATGGTCGATCCTGACTGTGATTTTTTAGGCAGATTTCTGTAGCCATCAAGGTAAATGCTGGGATGGTCCCCAATCTCTGCCTCATAAACGTCACATTACACAAACAAAATATACACTTATCACATGCTGATCATAGTTACAAACTTCACAGATAGATGACAACTCTTCACTTCCTCCATTAATATCACCTGGCATTCGGTATAAAATGCTTGGCATCTGCAAGGCTGTAAAACCATAGCTCCAAATTTCATCAAGCAAGTGATGAATAAAACTCATCGAAGGTAGCCAATCCCAAAATCTTATATTCCTGAATTATAGTCTAAAAAAACCATTCCCATTCTTAATATTTCTGCCTTTTTCAAATTCTTAGAAACTTCTCCATCCTTTTCTGTAATTATATGAATATTTCCTTTTTCTCTGAGTTTTCTAACATAGCAATAGAAATTTGTAGATGCGTGATTCAATGGTATACTTGCACCCATAATATACTTCATAGACCCATCTTTAACTTCCCTCTTTGCTGCTATTAATTCCTTGTTTAACTGTTTTAACCAGTCTCTTTAGCATCTTAACCTCCTCACCATAGCATCTCTTTTCTTTACTTTCTGTTTTGTATTAAACATTTCTTCTTACAGGCTTATTAGCTCCTTTTACCAATACCACTCCTCTGTACTTGTGTCATCCTTATGTATGCTAAATCTTCATATGAAATCTCCTTTCAGTTCTAAAATTTGTGCATTTTTATAACTCATAGGTAATATTTAAAAGGCTTCAAAAATAAATATACGTCCTCCTCTTATGTGTACTTTGGAAGTGTTAAATTATTTGTTTATCATTTAAATTTTATTGGGTTATTCTATAAGATTCTTAAGTAATTTTGTATTGAGTTAATTATTTGTGTCTATCTACATTATTAATCTGTGATTTATAGCTGTAGGTCTGCATGGGATGTCTATTAACAGTATGAAAGTCCAACTTCATTCAATAAGTGGGAATATTTGATAGAATAATTTCTTAATGATAAAAAGATGGCGAAATACAACACACATAAATTAAGGGGAAAATGCAGAATCATTTAGGTATAGATACATCCATCAACAAAAGGACTCAAAATGAAACCAAATTTGACATTTTATGTTGTTGTTTTTTTTAAATGTCAATCATGTTAAATTTTTTGAAAGCAGAAATACATGTGATGATTTTCAAGTTCCTATGTGGTTCTGTTTCTTAGTTGATGAACAATCTATGCCTAAAATTTTCTTTCTACCCTCCTTTGCTCCATAAATATGTTTCCCAGTAATTCGTATATGAATTGTAAGTTACAAAATAAGCATTTAACCATACTTGAACAACACAAATAATATAAATCAAGAATATAATAAAAAATATATGTGTTGTAGGTTGGTCCTGCGGGTGCACAGTTTGGCCTGCTAGCCTGTCTGATAGTCGAGGTGCTGAATGTTTGGCAGATGTTACGACATCCTGATCATGCCCTTCTGAAGCTGCTGTGCATCACTTTAGTGCTTTTTGTGTTTGGTCTCCTGCCCTGGGTAGACAATTATGCACATCTTTTTGGATTCATCTTTGGCTTCCTTCTCTCATATGCACTGTTGCCATTTGTGTCATTCGGGGAATACGATCGTCATAAAAAAGTAGCCCTCATTTGGGTTTGCCTTTTGTCAGCAGCATTTCTGTTTGCAGCACTTATTGTGTTATTCTATATTGTCCCTGTCTACGACTGTGAAGTATGCACATATTTCAACTGCCTTCCCATCACTCGTGATTTCTGCTCCAGCCAGAACATCAACTTCAAACGAGAGGAACCAGTGGTATGACGAATGTGGCAACGGTTGGGAGGAACCGTTGTTTGTATCTGGCTCCTGTCTGCTGAAACACAGGTGCTTTATTGTGGGTATTATGTCACCTTGAAGGTTAAATGTAACTATAATGTGGATTGTGAAAGCAGACTAATGTCTCTGAAATGCCAGAGAACTCAAGCTATCCAAGTCATTTTCAAAGTGTAACAAGAAGCCCACAATTATCTCAGTTTTCCTTCCAACTATGTGTTAAAAATTTCCAGCCTGTTTTTCCCCAAAGTATATATTATCAATGCTGAATCTTTGCCTTTTAATGATTCTTTTTTACTACCGATATTGCTGGATTTAAAATAAAAAATATTTAACTTTAAAGCTATAAGGCTTTTCTGGTAATATTATTTGTTAAATAAGATAGGCATGATTAGTGTGAAACTCCAAATGCCAAGAAAGACAATATGCTATTGTACTGAAACTGTGTTAACACTGTTAGGACAGCAAGTGGTATTAGTGTTCTCGAATATGGGCAACAAGGTATGGTTGCTATGTTGTTATTAAAACCTCCAGTGTTGACAAAAACTGTTATCAAATTCAAACTCAATATTATGTTACAACATTAAAAAAAAAGCAAATAATGAGCAAGAGTGTTACAAAATACTGTAATAAACGAGAATGTGCCAATTTTCATATACAAGTAAGCCAACCTATGTGTTATCTTATATGAATCAAAAAACAATAAAATGTTGTATTCTTTACATCTTTTTTAAGTTGCTTTTAATGCAGCACACATAAAATACAATATTATACCTAGAGATGGGACAGAAGTACAAATCAATGTGACAACCCATATAATAAAACCAATATTATGTTTAATTTATATTTTCAAGTTTGAAGAAAGTTTGTATCATATGTGAGAAATTTATACTAAAATTGTTTGGGCAGAAGAATTTTAGGTGCAGTCCTTTTTGCACTCACGATGATATGAAACAGTGGGAGAATGTTTTCCCATCTCTAGAGATTTTTTTTTTTTTTAATAATTCTTTAATACTTTTGTTCATTTGCACAAAAATTTATTTAATTAGTATTGAACTCTTTCATAAGTCATTCCTTTGTTTTTTATTATTATTTCTAGAGAAGTTCTTTCTGTATTTAAGCAGTTAACTGGCATTGTAAATCAATATGCAAAATGGGATGTAAGTGATCAATTATTCATTTGTATTAGCATTCTCAATAACATTGGCACCCTTGTAAAAAAATTCTCAACACGTTAAACCTCTAGGATGAGGTGGAAAGCAAAGCAAAGATAATGAACTCTTTTATAATAAGTGATAAAAGAAAAATCTTTGCAACATTGTTTTACAATGTCTTCAATCTTTTTTAATAAAATGTGAAAACTAAAAAAATAAAAAGCTATACACACAAGTGTCTATATAGAAACTGAATATATAGAAGACTCATCATGTACAGTTTGTGATATTTTTTCCATCATATATAAATGAATAAATATATATATATTATCAACAAATCATCATCCAGAATGCTTTTTTGAGCATGTGATAAAGATTTTTTTTAATCACTCCATCACACTGCGAGACTTCATAAATGAAATGAAGTGGTATGATAAGGAAAACAAAAGAGGTAGGAAGAAAGAAAATGCCAAATAAGCTGTATTAATACATGAGGGAGACCCTTTCTGCATAACTCTTTCATTACTGAATTTTATTTAGCTGTTTAAGTACAAACTAACTTTTCATTTTGTTTTTGGGTTTCTGGAAAATAGAAATATCTGGACATTCCCAACACTACATTACATTCAAAATTATTTACACTTGCTGGCAAGTAAGTGTCCATAATAGATGATGTGCCAATGTACTGGTGTCGCTAAATGCTTCTGTTCTGATGAATACACATTTAGTGATACAATGCACAGCAATAATCCAGTAATGTGCTCTGTAAGAAGTAGCTCCACAAAAGTTTGATCCTTCATGTGATTACATTTATAGTTTTAAGTAAATACAAGAGTATAACGACAAGTCTTTAATTTTTCTTTGTTAGACATTGGTCAGCAAGTTGTAAGTTTAGAGGACTATACAGTGTGCTATAAATGAATGTCAACATCAGTGATGACAGATAAGTTTACTATGAGTAATCATGATATTAATGAATAAATACTGTTTGTTGAATATGTAAATTCAGAATTAACCTGTATTGTTTAGACACATCTTATGTTAAAACCTGATATAATTAATTCTTTGTCATTTTCTCTATGCACAAAGCTCTTTAAAAGTGGGATGAGATAAAAGTTTCTACCTTTGGTGATTCTTCCATGAGTCATCTATGTAATCTTTAAAGTAATGTTGAAAAATATCGTGAATATAAAGGAAATTATTTACTTATCTGCATAAGAATGTCGTTTCTAAAACTCAGTTTTGTGACTTCTGTACACATGTTCATATCAAAATCTATTTGTTTTATTTGCTTAATTTTTTTACCAAAACAGACGCAAATCTATTCAGTTTATAATATCTGGATAGTAATTATTCTACGTTTTGATTTTTATGCATGATTTTTCAGTGCAAAAACTGCATCAATTATCTTCATATTTTCAGTAGAAATACTTGATTAATAATCTTTTAAAGTAAGACTTTTTTGTGCAACATACTTATCAGATGATATTTCTGTACAATAAAATACATGTGACCAAATATATTTTCAGACAGACATGAAATGAAAATATGTTTTCATAATCATTAACACATATTTCCTAGAATTAGCTATGCTTATTAAACAAGCATTGTATCTACAAAAAATTATTATGATTAATGATATACAATTTTTTAAATGATCATATAATTATGCCATACCATTTTTAATTCATAATTGACAACTTGGTTTCATTCCAACATAACCTCTTCCCGTAAAACATGGCATCAGTGAAGATAATGAATGGTTGATTACAAAGTGTGAAAGCATGAAGATATTTCAGGTCTCCATTAAGACTGACAAGAATAATTCAGTGTTACCAACAAGAAAGCATAAGATGTAAAATGCTTCTATGTTCTACAATACTGTTTAAGAAGTGAACTACTATAATGGAAATATGAGAGAAACTTTTATTATATAAATGAGTTCATGTGTAATTGTGATTTTTTTTTTCATCCCCAACCTAGATTTTTATATGACAAAAATAAAAGATGGGGTAATTTTGTGTATGAATAAAACAGATCATAATATGATAAACTGAATTCTGTATTTGGTATATTTTTCATACTTTCAGAAAAAATCTTTTCATATGCAAAATAAGAGTTCAAGGCATGAATTTCCAATTAAAGGATAATCACTACAAAACCTCTAACATATAATCCGTAGGTACTCTACTGAAGATAAACAACTGGTTTAGTACCAATAACTGTGGAAAATAACAAATAAAATATTGCCACAAAGCAGTATAGCTCCATTTCTGGCTGGAAGTGCAAATGTTGAACCTGTAAGTGCTAGATTCCTAAATGAACATACACATAAAAACTTAAACTGGAACCAACATGCTCAACAACTTTCAAATAACTTAATTTGGGAATATACCTATACCTATAGCTAGTAATCAGGGAAAAAAAGGTGGTTAGTATATTTCGGCTATTCTAATTTTTGTTTTGTTTGTTTTTTGTTTTTTGTTATATATGTCCATTAGGGGAATTTTTTTTTTACAAATACAGGATTACAAAATTATGGTCTAAGAATTAGTTCTACAACTTAAAGATGGCACTACTTTTGATGTCTACAGAATATAAAATTTCACCAGTATCTAATAATATACCCTCTCTGGTAATATGACATACTCTAAATTCATTTGTGAGTATAACATAAAATAAATTATAATAAAAAGTAGAAGGAAAATGCTTGCAGACCTTTTTGAAACAGTGAAGGATGTGGAAAGTAAACCTATCAATTAACAGAGATGATGGCAGAAGAGCAGCTGTGACATAAAAGAGACAAGACAAATACAATTCATAGTGTCATGTGGTGAGTCACAGCATGCGCCCACCCATTCCCCTTGCCATACATCATCCCCTAATCTTGACTTGGCTTAATACCAATACATTGTAAATTGTGTTTGTATTATTTTATTTCTTTGTCATGACTTTACTGCCTTCATCTGTGGTGAGTTGTTTATTTTCCCTATCTTTCCTTACTTTCATTAGCTAACAGCATTCTTGTTGAAGCTATTTTTTGACATCTCACAGTAATTTTAGGCTAAATATGGGATGTACATGCACAAAGTATCACCATTTGGTTAAAATAAAAGCTGATTGTTGTGGACAAAGCCAATACAACAATTTTAAATCTGTTAGACAATTATGGGTTTCAGTATAGCCTGAAAAAAAAATCCAGTTTGTATTCTGTTGATGGGAACTATAGTATCAACATATTCTTGATATAAAGCACCACTGATATTTAAATACAGTACTGACCTCCTGGTAACCCTTCACAATTTTATGTTTTGTCTGATATAAACCATTATTCAATGCATATTTTTATCATTCCCATGTACCCTCATGCCCAATAATAATATCTGTCTATAGTTGCCAATAGGTCACTCAATGTTCTCCCACACCATTCCTGGTTTGCCCACTATAGTCATGTGGTAAGACTATGTATACATATCCAACACCTTTGCATGTTTCTTGTTTCTCATAATCATCGCTAAAAATTAACTCAAAATATTGTGAAATGCTTTGGTCTAATTTTTATATGTGATTGATATACTTCTCCCTTCAGCTTATAAGGATGATAAGTCTACTTTTCTTGTCCGACCATATTTTCACTACCTTTTTTGTCAAGGCTAAGAAAGTTTCAGATCACTCTCATAAGCTAACAATTCTTGTGCAGTACAAATATTTCAATTTATCTTTTATACCAAACAAATATTATTACTTCAGTCACAAAACCTACACACATACCCATAACAACAGGGATAAATACACAAACAAATCAATAATATGCAGCCTCCATATTAAGTATCATTCTTTATCAATGGCAACAAAACAGCAAACAATTTACTAAAAGGATTTCACTGATCAGAAGAGACATTTAAGATATGAACTTCATTGAAAACTTGGGAAAATATGCATTTTATGCAACATGTTATCTCCACTTACTGTTCTTAGTTTATCCATCATAATTGCTGTAAAATTTCTTCAAGCATGCTTAAATGGATGTATCGAAGTTAGAGTTTTATTTTTTAAATGATAGAGAGTAATAGGCTACTGGGCACAAAATATTAATTCATAAGCTATGATACTAGGAAAAAGGAAATGGCTTTTAGGAAATATAAATAACAAAGGATAGGGAAAATGACTCATCACTCACCAAAGTTGAAGGCCGCGATGAGTGAAAAACATACATGATGAACAAAATCATAGCCTATACAATATTTTGGTTTTACACCTTATCCATGTTTTAGAAAATGGGCCATGTGCTTCAGGTGTGCACACACTGAAGTTTACCACATGACCCTAGTGGTAAACTTCAGCATGTGCACATCTCCCAAACCACAAGGCCCGTTTTATAAAACTGGAATATAGTATATGTTTTTGTTCATCATGTATGTGTTTCACTTGTTGCAGCCTTCAACTTTGGTGTGTTATGCATCATCTTCCCTATCATTTCCTTATTTATAATACATAAGTTATGATAGAAAATAAGATTTAATAATGACCATTACTTTGGCTCCATTCATAATCAGATGCTAGTTCCAATAAAACCATCTAAAAGAATTAATTTAATTTAAGGATAGTAGCAGAACAAGATTTTACTATTTGTGCTGCTTTATTTTAAGAAAAATTTACACAATGTTAATTTTTAGTAACTTTCTACATGTTATATGCTAACAGGGACAACTATGGTGCTTAAAAATAACATTTAACAATGTTTTGCTGAAATCTATTTTTGATCCAGCTATCATGGTAAATTGTGACACATTTCACATTGAAACCATAGCATTGGCACATCATTAACAACAGAATTTATGGAAGTGTATACATCCATGTGGGGGAGCATGGTTTAAAGTTCATCAAAAGAGTTTTCTTTCTTTGCTGTTTACCTCCTCTCTACTTTGTCATGTGCTTGTTTCACTTTTTTCCCTAAGTATGGGTTTTTTCCTTCTTTAGTTTATAGATTTCCATAACTATAGAAGAGTAAAATTTTTATTCTAAGGATTCAACTTCCTCAACACCTTGGGAATTCTTGAAGCATTTTGACTACTTGGGAAATCTTGAATCTTTTTGACTACTTTTAGCCTGATGTAAGCTTCAGGTTATAGGTAACACAGTAATTTGATTAAAAGTTATCATATTAACATGAAATATTGTATTTAGCTACAAAAATCTGCTGAGCAGCATTGTATTTATGTAAGACTGAATGTTTTCCTGGCATTGTATATTGATAAAATTCTCTTGGGTAACTAAATCAGTGTTCATTTGTCAAACACAACGTTTCGATGGTCTTTTGCTCCATTGCCATAATCAAGTGACTGCTGCCAGTGGATGATGAAGCTGCTTATATACCTTGCAGAGTTCACACTATGTCATCCTTTTTCCTGATGGGCCAATGACTACCGTGGGAATATTCATGGAAGCTGTTAACTGTTTATGAGAAATGTTGATTATTGGTGGAACCGATAGAGGCATGTAATTTACAGGAATATCTTGCTGTAATCTCATTGTCTGGGTCAATGGGCTCCAGGCTTCACTTAGTTGAAAGCCAACATCACTGTTCACTAGACCATTCGTGATACATATTTCGACAGCTTCATGCAAAATACTGTTCAAATAATCTCTCACAAATTTGAGAATACTTTGAACTTTAATATCAAAGGTGTATTCCTTATTTCTATGCTTTGTAACTAACGTGCCAGTAATTTGGTTTATGCATCGTATGGTTTACCAGACATACACTTTTCTGCTTTGACAAGGAATGCGATATAGCTTGGGTTTTGATTGCACTGTATCATCCTTGGGAGAGTGCAGTATGTTTTAATCTTGGCTGG
Source organism: Vandiemenella viatica (assembly GCA_031002005.1). Classification (NCBI taxonomy): domain Eukaryota; kingdom Metazoa; phylum Arthropoda; class Insecta; order Orthoptera; family Morabidae; genus Vandiemenella; species Vandiemenella viatica. The sequence continues at coordinate 167,622,999 of JARYHS010008074.1, read as the reverse complement.
TGGTAAAAAATTAGTGTCAATGCCACATTTTTGTAAAATGCTGCTGATATTTGCTGCAGTCACATTGACATATGGAAGAAAGGTGAAGCAGCATGGTTCTTCCTGCTCTTCTGAAACCATATCTATTAATGCCTTGCTGTAACAAGTCTTGTGGAAGGTTTCCTGCAGATGGTGCACTGTGGCTGGTAAACTAGTTTTATCCCAAACAGCTTGTGCTTGACGAACCAAGGTAGCATTCTGAATTGGGCCAGGTGGTGTTGGCTGCATGCATTGAGGTAGAGTTCTGTATGTTTGGTTTTTCTGTATTCAGAATGACCTATGATGCCATGCCTTCTCATCTATGAAAATGTTTAAATATGAAAGGTGATCATCATTCACCACTTCAATCGTGAATTTAATCTTCTCATTAATACCATTTAGATGTTCTAAAAATTCCTAGAGATCATACAATCTTCGATCACTCTTAAGATTTTATGCAGTTCATTCTGCTAAAAAATTATAGAATCGGTATATATTAAGATATAATGCTGAATATTTGTCAATCTATAGCCTATAAAGATTTAGAAAATCAGTTTGGACAAAAATGTCCATTAGCTATAAATCACAATGCAATGACACTGAAATTGTAAATGAAAAAAAAAGAGTAGTTATCTGATTTTGTATCAAATTTGAAATGATACAAGTACGAGGTGTATTTTTTAAGTAAGTACCGTTTTGTCACACTGTGACTGCAGCGCTACGGTCGGCGTTCCGCGCATGTGCACTGGGTACCTGCATATCTTGCCTACGCACTGATGCCATTACAGTCTAATTCTTCCTTGTTTACATTGTTCACTGAGTGTTTAAGATGCCTCCGATAATCGTGAGTCCCTCCGACTGTGAAGTACGGGCTGTTATAAGATTTCTTTGTGCTAAAGGCCTAAAACCGATCGATATTCATCGTGGGATCTGTGCAGTTTACGGACAAAACATTATGAGTGATGGAATGGTGAGAAAGTGGGTGAGAACATTTAGAGATGGCTGCACAAATGTGCATGATGAACAATGGAATGGGCGTCCTATGGTCGTTAATGAAAGTTTGGTGCAGAAAGTGGACAATAAGGTGAGAGAAAACAGATGATTTATGATTTCCTCCTTGTGTGATGACTTTCCTAATGTTTCTTGTGGTGCTTTGTATGGCATTGTGACTGAGCACTTGAGTTACCGAAAATTGTGCTCACGTTGGGTACCGAAAATGTTAACGGATGTGCACAAAACCAAACGTTTAGGCAGTGCATTGACTTTCTTTGAGCGGTACCACAACGATGGTGATGATTTCTTAAGCCAAATTGTTACGGGCGACGAGACATGGGTGGCCTACGTCACACCTGAATCAAAGCAAAAGTCCATGAAATTGCGGCATTCAGATTCACCCAAAAAAGTGAATTTCAAGCAAACGATTTCTGCTCGGAAAATCATGTGCACAGTTTTTTGGGACAGAAAGGAGTATTGCTTGTGGAATTTCTGCCTCTTAATGAGACAATCAATGCAGCAGCTTATTGTGAGACATTGAACAATCTGCGCTGTTCAATCCAGAATAAAAGACGTGGCAAGTTGAGCAAGTGCATCGTTTTGCTGCATGACAATGCCCGTCCACATGTGGCTAATCAGACCAAATCTCATCACACCTTTTCAATGGGAAACTCTAGATCATCCTCTGTACAGCCCTGATCTGGCACCCAGTGACTACCATCTGTTCCTGCACTTGAAGAAACACCTGGGCGGTCAGCGTCTTGAAGACGATAACGAAGTCAAAACAGTTGTGATGCAGTGGTTAACAAGTCAGGCGGCAGATTTCTATGAGGAGGGTTTTCAAAAACTGGTACTACGTTATGAAAAGTGCCTCAATATTGAAGGGAATCATGTAGAAAAGTAGAGTAAGGTACAGGCTTTCATGTAAAAATAAAATTATTGAGATATATTTGCAAGTTTTTTTTTAAATTTCAAAACAGTACTTACTTAAAAAAAAACATGCCTCGCATATTTACATGTTTGTCTGTTTGTATGGCTGATGCAGAAAAGTTAGTAAAGTTGATAGTTCATAAATGTTCATCACAAAACACAAAATATTAATGTCGACCATCTATAGTGATGTTCATTATTCTGTATCGTGGTGATTGCTTTACAGACTGAAGAGAGTGATAATCACCAGACATTATGAAATTACATATTTGGAAGTCTTCAGCAATGTTATCAACTACTTTGCTTTCACATATTCAATAACCTTTTGAGCCCTTTTTTTAATTATTTTTATTATTTTGTCTGGAGAACTCTGAGACTGAATTTGACTAGAGCACAAGCTTAGATTGAAATGAAAGAGGGCTGCAAACTGAATCTGAACAGGCTATATAATAGCACAGGTCAAAATGGAATAAAAATGAATGATAAAAAAAGTCACATTGGGTGCTTTTATTTTCTATTTAGTTTTTTATTCTATATGATACATATAACAATTGTGAAATGGAACTCATATGACAATTTAAAAAAAAAGGATACAAGTAGGTGAGCCGACAGTGCCCTCAGCTGGCAGGAGAAAAAGCTGCTACATTAGGATCACCAGCCATAACTTAACATCAATTTGTTCAATCCAGGCCACTGCATCTGGGGTTGCCAAGTTAAATTTTTTAGGCTTTCAGGAAAGGCATGGAGTGGGCATTCGTATACAGTGTTGCAAAACATTTTGTGAGACCTCACCTCAGTTACAGTAAACTGAATCTGTCCTGCCTCAGGTTTGGAGAAACAGTTATAACTTTATCACATCTAATACTTCAAACAGATCAAAGTAGGTTCAATCCTGAAAGTATTTAGCAGGGATTACTGACTGGCACAATGCCCATTTTGTATCTGTAGTACTGAATGAGTTCAATATTAGACTCACAGCAACTCTAAAGGCATGTTTTATATTGCCTAATTTCCCTGTAGATCAGAAGTGCCTCATTGTTCAGAATTCTTGACCGCAGTTTAGTAATGACATTTTGCCATCTGATGTGAAATTGTTCCTAAGTACCAGCAACTACAGGACAGGTGTAGATAGGAGTCTTCCAGATATGATGTTCATGGTTTGGAGAAGATGGACATCCACCATTTCAATGTGAAAACTATTGAGCCATACACTAGAGTAGTATTTAGCTGCGAAATAAACCAAAACCATGGATGTTATTCTTAAAGTATTTTGATCAGCTCCCTGTCATGTAACCTAAATTTTTTAAATAAATGATCAAAATTAGTTTAAAAAGTTGCAAGCTAATAACAATCCAACAGTAAAGCAATTTTAAAACCATTTCCTTGCAGTTTTCAAGTGATAAGTAGGAGTAAACCGTGAAATTTGTTCATAAAAATTTGTCGACATTGGCATTTCTAAGTATAAAACATTCTCTTCTTGTTCAGAAGACAGTAAGCGATCAGAATGAAAGCAACATGTGACACTTCAGGGTTATAGAATAGTACTGCACAGAGATTTGATTTTAAAGTTGAATTTCACATGTGGGCAAAAAGATTGGAAAAAAAATAGTTAAATAATTTAAGTTTTCATCCCACATGAAAGAGTCACAGCTCAAAAGATGTATCAAATTTTATACTACACTATGTAAAAATTTAGAGTCAGTAGGTAAGGAGTAAATAACCTTTTTGTAAGAAAATGATAATTAAAAAAGAAGAAAATTACACACTGGGGAGTTTAGCCAGATCCAAAAGGGAAAGTATGTTTAAAAGAAAGTAGAATTTTTCCTATACATACTGAACGAGTTTTGTAAAGATTTGTGGTATATTTTGGCCAGAAAAATAAAAAGTAAATTCATAATATTTACAGGAAAATGGCGGTAGCCAATCATGAGATTTTAAAGTGGAAAGGGAAAACAATATGGAGACTAGATAACAGTTAAAAAAATAACTTCACTATCATATAAAAAATTGCATCATGTATCATTTAAAACATATTTCAGCTCTGTAACACAAATACTTTAGGAGATATAAAAAACAGAAAATTTAAGTTAAGATGCAGTTGGGGATTGCACTAAGATAGAAAATTGTAAATAAGCCAGATTATACATCAAAATATCGGGAAGGATGTGTAGATTATTTTAAAACAAGAATTAACACTATAGCTCAAATACTGAGCAAGTGAGAGAAAATTTTAAGTTTTGCGAATCTAATAATTTTTTTACAGACAAATGGCTGAAGGTGTAGAAAATTTCATATGGATTTGTCTTAACGTTAGGTAATGAGCTACCTTTTACAAAAGTTTCAAGCAGATTAGAGCAAAAATAAGTTCAGATATTTCATAATATCCAGATATCTTGTGCAATATATCCAGTAGGCTATATAAGAGGAGCTGGAAGCCATGGATGGGGCAGTTGTTTGAAAGTACTAGTGTGAGTGGTTGTCAGTGCACTGCCAGTTTGGCATGGTTCATGAAGAAGGAAATGATATGAGAAAGTGAGACTAGCTGGTCAGCAATGATGGACTAACTTCAACAGATAGTGGAGATGTGAGTTTACTCTTATGTAGTTGAACTTTATTTAGTTAGGGGGTCATCGGGAGTTGCTTGCATCTTGTCTCAGATTTAAACCAGCAATTGCTTATTTTGGAGAAGATTTTTGATCCTGTTATATTGGTTACTGTATGATGTATTAATTTTTGAAGAATATATGGTTTAAACATTTCATGACAGTCTACAGAGCACATTATTTAAAGAACCTACCTTCATCACCTGAGGTTACAACAGAGGATTGGCGACCATACGACCGAATATCCTTAGGCTGCATTAACGGTCACAGTTCACCGAAGCTGTTATTCACAAACCTCCATGTTAAAGCTGTTCATTAATATCCCTATAAACTTCTAGCCAACAGCTGACGTTAAGATTCAAACTTTTTAGCTTGGCAGCTGTATTCTGTATATGTCTCTTATAAATTTAGAAAAGCTAGCTGAGACAAGAGGACAGGTCAAGAATGCGATGCGCGAGGCCTTTAATGACTTTCGATGCAACTCACTTTCCAAGAGCCTCATTGAAATCCAAAGAAATTTTGGTCGTATGTTAAAAAAAAAAAAAAAAAAAAAAAAAAAAAAAAAAAAAAAAAGGTGGTTGTGACAACAATATGCCAGTTCTACTACAAGACGGTCGAGAAGTTGATGACAGCCGCGACAAGGCTACCGTATTTAACACCGAATTTAAAAATTTCTTCACTGACGAAAACATGGAAAACATTCCCGTTTTTCAACGGCGTATTGAATTTGATATGGATCCAGTACAAATTGATTGTGTAGGTATCATAAAGCAAGTAAAGCTCCTGAAGTGGGGGAAAGCGCCGGGTCCCGATGGTATACCAGTAAGAGTATTTACGGAATACGCGGATGAAATAGAACCATTTCTGCCAGATATATTTCGTAAATCTTTAGAGGAAAGAAAAGTACCTTCTGACTGGAAAATTGCGCAGGTGATTCCCGTTTTCAAGAAACAAGATCGGAGAGATCCAAGGAATTACTGAACGATATCACTAACATCTGTTTGCAGTAGAATTCTGGAGCATGTCATATGCTCTAACGTTATGAAGTTTCTATATGAAAACGAGTTACTTACAGCATACCAACACAGATTTCGGAAGAACCGATCATGTGAAACGCAACTGGCTCTATTTTCGCATGATGTAATGAAAGTTATTGATGCAGGATCACAAGTTGATGCTATTTTCTTGGATTTTCAGAAAGCTTTTGACTCTGTACCACACAACAGACTCTTAGCAAAGATCAGATTTGCAAATGGATACGCGATTTTCTAACTGGTCGGTCACAGTATGTCATTGTAGACGGGGAAGCCTCTTCTAAACTAGATGTTACTTCAGGCGTTCCTCAAGGAAGTGTAATAGGACTACTTCTTTTCTTAATTTTTATAAACGATCTCGGTGACAACGTTAATTGCAGGATGAGATTTTTTGCTGATGATGCACTTATTTATAGGGTAGTGAGGTGCTCCGACGATTGCTTAGAAATTCAGCGCGATCTGGATGTCATTTCGGAATGGTGCCATAAATGGCAGCTTACACTTAACTGTAAAAAGTGCAAGGCAATGCACATAAGTAATAAAAAGACCCCGCTTGCTCAGGAGTACAAAGTTAACAATTCAGTTGTTGACACTGTGGATTCCCTGAAGTATCTAGGTGTAACAGTACAAAGCAACATGAAATGGGATTTGCACATAACTTCCAATGTGGGCAAAGCTAATTCCAAACTACGATTCATAGGACGTATTTTGAGAAGTTGTAATGCTCATAAAAAGGAAATAGCATACAAAATACTAGTGCGTCCGCATTTGGAATACTGTTGTGGATTTTGGGATCCGTATCGCAAGGGATTGATTGACACATTAGAGAAAGTACAGAGAAGAGCCGCTCGATTCATGACTGCTAGTTACAGTCCTTACATAAGTGTCACAGAGCTGATTAGTGGGTTGGGCTGGGATTGTTTGGCAGACAGACGACGTCGTTTTCGTTTGAATTTTGCTGGAGAATGTGCGAAAATTTTTCAGTTACGAGTGCAACGAAATACTTCTTCCGCCAACCTATTTAGGTCGCAATGACAGGAGGGATAAGATTAGAGAAATAAGATGCCGTACTGAGTCATTTATGTATTCCTTCTTTCCTCGATCTGTTCGGGATTGGAATGCGCAGAATTAGGATTGGTGCTTAGCACCCTCTGCACCCACGGTATTTGTGATTTGCAGAGTATAGATGTAGATGTAGATGTAAATGGGTGGATCTGTCTAATGTTATTTTGGCATGCTGTTATATTTCAGTATACGGTCTCTGAACATTATGTTTGGTGGGTAGTTCACTTGTGTGTTGGAATGTTGTTATTTCTGTTTGCTGTGGTTGGGTACATTGATACAGGTCTGAGGGTTTTATGTGATTATAAAGTGGAATGGGGATTGTTTATTGAAGTCATAACATGGCAATACCTTGGAAGATCATTCAATACTAAGTTTTTTGAGGACGAAACAACGTGGAAGTGATAGGGAGATAATGTAGGTGTTGCTAAGCTTAGTGTATTGGGACCATTATTGTTCATTATTCTAACGAATGTACTGGTGAGTTGAAGTTAGATTGTTTGCAGATGTTATACAAAGGGATTAAAACAATAGAGGACTCTGAACAGCTACAAGAGGATCCGAACAGGATATTTAGCTGGGTAATTAAACATGGAATGAAAACAAATGCTTAGAAGAATCAGTTAATAGGTACACTGATATAAAAGTAAAGAGTTTCTATAATAATCTGTTAGGAAAGGAATTGCTTTTTAAGATAGTTACAGTTAGGTAAATATCTTCACATAACTTGTGAAAGTAAACTCAATTTGGCAGGACATATTGTGCAGATCGTAGGAAGAGGTTTCAAAGTCTTTCATTTATTGGGTAGGGACCAGGGAGGTGAGAGAATTTGGTTACAAAACCTTGGTCAACCACTACTTGAATATGGTGGAGTGGTATGGGACCCATATTATTGGTATCAGGTGCAGGAGTGGCAGCGGGTACAGGACAGAGCAGCTAGATTTGGGTGCGCAGACTTCCGTGGTCGTCGTCGATTTTATCATAGTTGTCCAGATTGAACCGCCTCAATTTATCGAAACCTAACATTTCAGCCATCATTTTGTGACCTTCTTCAGAAGACTGTTTGACTGGAATCGCTGCCTCAAGGTAAGTTTGAAGACATTCTCCCAATAGAGATTCATCAAGTGGGTGTGCAGTCTGCTACAGTGGTTGTTGGTGTTATCTTGGTTGTCTGGGTTGAACCGCATCAATTTATCAAAACCTAACGTTTCAGCCATCCTTTTGTGGCATTCTTCAGAGGACTGTCGTGGGTGTAATCACTGCTGATTCCAGCCACAACAGTCCTCTGAAGAAGGCCACAAAATGATGGCTGAAACATTAGGTTTCGATAAATTGACGCAGTTTAACCTGGACAACCAAGGTAACAACAGCTAGATTTGTTTGCAGAAATTACTGAAGAATGCAACCAGTAACTGATATGCTGAAGGAGCTGGGTTGGGAGTCATTGAAAAACATAAGATGGATGAAATGAGTATTTGATTTGTTCAAGGCTTGTAATTGTAATAGTGCATGGATGGATATTAGCTGAAGGTTCAGGAGTTCTACATGGAGGAAAGAAGTGATAATCATAAGCTGACACTTGAATGCAGGAGAAAGGAAGTGGAAAGTTTTTCTTTTGTAGGTAAGGAAGTTAGGGACTAGAATAAATTATCAAGGGAAATAATGTGCAGTTTACCAAAAATGCTGAAAGAGTTTAAAGTTTCATGTTGTAAAGGGCAGGCATAGTTAGGCAGGGAAAACTGAGACAAAGGAAGGTGGGGAGTGTAGGGATACTGCCACTGGAGCATGTGTGCTCTGTCACAAATTAAATTAAAATCAATTAAAATGTGGGTGCTAAAAAATTTATGGTGAAAAACTTTAAAGTAAAAATTTGCATAGTGTAAATGTAGCTGTGTTACGAAATAATATTAGTCCGTATAGCCTATACCACAGGCCCAACATCATTGTTAGCCCAGATTATTTAATGTGCAAAGCATGTATTAATTCGATTAAACCACTCTGTTATACTATCTGTTTTTCAATAATTACACTATGTAACAGTGAAAAAACTTTTTTTTACAAAAGTAGGTGTCCTTTATGTATTTCTGCCTCCTCAATTGGAAATACATGCTCAAAACTCCATATCACCCACAGTTTTGGCACAAATTATATACTTTGCCTTTTATTGATATCACATACCAGGTATTGAATAGGCTTGGAATATGACATTTTAGTTTTTCCCGGCGTACTGTTGAAATAAATAACTCTTGGAACTAAATAAATCAATAAACCGGCAGAAAACCCGAGATTTATTTATTTCAGGCTTGGAATAGTCAGTTCCAATCATGAATCAATCTCCAGTTACTCCCAAAAAGTATCCCAAACCCTTGTTTCCATCGATACCCCCATGATGTTGTGGACAAACAAATTTCCCATGCCATCACCCACAACCCTTGTTTGCACCTCCTAAAACTGACCATGGACCAACACTTGTCACCCAGTTCTTTCCTGGCCTGGTATCTGTCAACCAGATAGTCCGCCATGGGCATGATTTCCTACAGTCCTTCCCCGAAATCTGTCTCCTCCTTCCCAAAATCCTACCAACTGCTCCCCGCACATGCTTCAGCAGACCACCCAATCTGTATAACATCTTGGTCTACAAGTATTTACCTGCCGACTCTACTAGACCTCCACAGGGATCTTTCCCTTGTAACAGACCCTGCTGCAAATCTTGCAGCATGCACCCTGCCACCACTACTTATGCTAATCCTGTCACAGGTGAATCTTTCCCTATAATTGGACATGCTACGTGTGCTACCACTCACCTTATTTACCAACTCATCTGCCTCCGTTGCACTGCCTCTTACATTGGTTTCACCACTCAACAACTATCCTACAAGATGAATGGTAACAGGCAAACAGCTTATAATTCCAACCCAGAGCATCTAGTGGCTATTCATGCGAACTCACATAATTCGAACAACCTCAACACCTGTTTCACAGTTAGAGCTATTAGAGTTTTTCCAAATACCACCACCCCTTCAGAACTCTGCAGATGGGAACTAGCCTACCAACATATCCATGACACCAGACACACCCCTGTCCTAAACCTACATTAAACCTGTCACTTGCTATCTCTCATTTCATTTTACAGTCAGTTACTTATATATGTACATTTCATCTATTAATTTTGTATATTTTCATATATATATATATATTTTTCTCTCTTTATTTTCATCTATAACCAATCTAAATAAAATTATAACTTTTTGAATTATGCTTCACAAAGTTTATTTTGTTTCACTTTTATCGCTGGTCAAGCCTATTTATCGCCCTCCCTTCCTTCCTCCCCTCCCAGCTATATTCTACAATCACCGCACGTTTTCCACCTGTACTTCATTCAGGTGGCGTCTTGGGATGTGACTTGCCATATGTCTCACCTCTCATATGATTAAGACTCATGTCAAAATATTGTGCAATTTGTTTATGTTTTTGTGTTTTTACGTGTTCGTCTTGCCCTCCTGCCTTCATCTGTGGTAAGTGACTGGTATCTGTCTATTTTTCCCTATCCTATCTTATTTTTAAAAGAAGGAGTACTAGAGAATGAGATTTTCCCTGAAAGTTACAAAATGTACTGCAGAGACAGAGGAGCAATTGGTGGAGGGTATTCATACTGATTAGCAAAGATTACTATAGTTCTCTAGTGTTCATAGATAATGACCACAAGTTACTAGGGGTAGATTTTTGGGGTGATAAAAAGAAAAAATCAGGGTATTGGTTGCTTATCATAGTGAAAGAATGAATGATGAACATGAGATTCTTGGATATAAACAAAATTCACAGTTCAGAGGTGAGCCTAGAATGGTTATTATTGGAGGGTATTTAAATTTACCAAGTGTCACCTGGGTGGGAAATAAGATAAATAATACAAGGGAACAGAGATTTGCAAATACCTTAACAAGGGAAGGAGGTTTTACACAAGTGATAGATCAAAATATGAGGGGACCAAATATGTTGGATATCTTTCTAATAAAACCTGATGAGAATCTTATTGGGTGTCAAGTAAATGAAGGAATAAGTGACCACTGTGTGGTACTGATGGATATTAGGGGATTCAGTAAACCAGTGGCCAAAATGGAAAGGGAAAAAGGTATAATTACAGAAAAGCACAGACTTTAGAACTGAAGAAATATTTCAGGGAAAGGTTCAGCATATGGAATGATAGTACGAGGGTGGTTTGAAAAGATCTCAGAATGTATTAGAATTAAGTATCTTACCTCAGTGGAACTGCTTTTATTTTTCAACATAGTCTCCCTGTAGACTAATGTATTCGGTCCAGCGATGTTCCAATGCCTTGATCCCATCTCGAAAATGATATTCCTCCAGGCCTACAAAATACCTCTCCAATTCGGCTGTCAGTTCTGCCCTTGTAGAAAATCTCCGTCCATCGAGGAAATTTTTCAGCTTGGGGAATAGATGAATGTCTGATGGTGCCAAATCAGGTGAATAAGGTGGATGTGGCAACAATTCGAACCTCAGTTAATGGCAATAACACTTTTGTGCAGCAGAGCGTTGTCCTGATGAAAGATGACGTTTTTCCTTGCCAAACCAGGCCTTGTTTCGCATATCTTTTCCTGTAATTGGTCTAGGAGGTTTGCATAGTATTGCCCCATGATTGTTTGGCCAGTAGGAAGATAATCTATCAGCAGAATGCCTTTTGCATTCCAGAAAACTGAGGCCATGACCTTTCTGGTCGAACGCACTGCCTTTGCTTTCTTTGGTGGTGGTGAATCAGCATGTTTCCACTGCTTTGACTGCTGTTTTGTCTCTGGGGTATAGTAGTGGACCCAAGTTTCATCTGTAGTCACAAACCGGCGCAAAAAATCTTGTTGGTTGCTCTGAAAATGGACCAGACTTTGGTCAGACATTTCCAATCTGGTGCATTTATCGTCCAGTGTCAAGAGCCATCTTGTGGATAATTTTTTCATACCCAATTCTTCGGTTAAAATATAATATACCCATTCAGAAGACATCCCTACAGCTTCAGCAATCTCCCGCACTTTCAGTTGATGATCCTCCATGACCATTTTATGCACTTTTGCGATAAATTCTGGGGTCGTAGCACTTTTTGGCCGCCCACTACGTGGATCATCATCCAAGCTCTCCCGACCACATTTAAACTCGCTGGTCCACTTGCCAACAGTTGAAAATGAAGGAGCAGAGTCCCCTAGTGTGTTCTGAAAGTTGGAATGAATTTACTTTGATTTCATATCTTTCTTAACAAAGTACTTAATCACTGCTCGAATCTCAGTTTTTTCCATTGTCACAAATTACTACGCGGAAACAACAACAAAAAGTCATCACTACCACACTCCTGCAACTAGAGCACTGATGCTCCACGTGTTCACTCACAAAGGATGTGTGATTATTGCGGGAACCTCATTGCTCTAGCACTGACATCTAGCGGTTATTCCGAGAACTTTTCAAACCGCCCTCGTACAGTGGAGGTAAAATGAAAAAAGTTTAGGGAGATAATAAAAAAGCCAAGGAAATGTTTATTCCAAAGCAGAAAATAAAGATAAGTACAGAACCTACATACTACAATAGGGATGTGAGAAGGTTAAAGAGGCTAGTGAGACGGGAACACAACTGAGATAAAAGACAGGATGGCAGTAGAGATTACTTAAAACAATTAAACAAGCAATTAATAAGTTAAAAGAGATAAGCAAAGGATGGGTTTATGAATAATATAATTGGTGCAGGAGGACCACTGAATGATCCATCTAGAAACTTCTATGGCTATTTTAGGAGACTGAGGGGAAGGGAAGGTATTCAGACTATTGTAGTAAAGAATGGAGTCGAAGTCACTGAGGATTTAAAAATTGTAGAGATATTAAGTAACTAGTTTAGTGATACAACCAGGGACAATCACCCTGTGATGGGAGGGAATGAATCAGAGGAGTCTCTCCCTAAAAGTATAAATGAGGAAACCACAAAATTTGAAATAAATTCTCATGAAATTATGAAAGAACTCAGAAAGCTGAAAAAACATAAAGGAGCTGGTGTAGATAATAATACTACAGATTTATTAAAGATTGTGGGATACGATATTGTACCTTACCTTGAAGTTTTATTTAAAATGAGTTTTGAGCCTTGCTGCTTACTGGAGAATTGCAAAAGAGTGATAGTAGTACCGGTTCATAAAGGAGGGGTTACAAATAGGGTTGAAAATTATAGGCCAATTAGTTTGACATCAGTGATAAGCAAAATGATGGAGAGATTGATGTACAACTATATCAGAAATGTCTGAGGAAAGAAACTGGTTCTCAGATTGACAACATGGCTTTAGGCAAGGATATTCATGTTAATCCCAGATGGCGGGCTATATGCAAGATATTTCAGATGAGTTGGACAAGAGAGGCCAAGTTGATAGTGTGGCACTAGATCTTTCTAAGGCATTTGAAAGAGTGAGTCATAAAATGGTTTTAAATAAACTGAACTCTATTTAATTGGATAAAAAAAGTTATTTGTTGGGTGGAGGAATTCTTAAACGCCAGAGAACAAAGTATTATAGTTAGAAATACATTATCAAAAGAGTTGGAAGTAAATATCAGAGTGCCACAGGGTAGTGTATTGGGACTGTTGCTGTTCATAATTCTATCGAATGACTGTGTTGATGGGTTACGGTCAGAGTCTAGGTATTTTGCAGATGATATAATGGTATACAACAGGATCAAAACAGGTGAAGACTGTGAACAGTGACCTGGACAGAATATCTAAATGGGTAGGTCAGCATGGAATGAAGAAAAATGTCAAGAAAAGTCAGCTTATTAGGTACACAAATAAAAAAAAAGTTAATTAAGATTATAGGGTGTGGTCTGAATTGCTTGTTTAAAGCTTGAAGTGTAAATATCTTGACGTAATGTTTGATAAACTCAATTGGCAGGTGGTACGAATAGGTTACAAAATCCTTCATTTACTGGAGATAGTGATGAGAGGATGCAGCAGAGAAGTTAGGGAGTTGGGTTACAAAACTTTGGTAAGAAGATTGTTTGAATATGGTGGTGTAGTTTGGGACCCATATTTTGGCTATCAAATACAGGATTTTGAAGGTGTGCAAAGAAGAGTAGGTAGATTTGTTAGAGGAAATTATTGCAGGACCCAGTCAGTAACTGATATGATATGGGAGCTGGATTGGGACTCATTGGAAGAAAGGAGGAGGGTGAAGAGAGTGCTGGGAATGCATAGGGCATATTTTGGTGATGGAGTTTGGAGGGACATTAGTCAAGGAATAGTGAATGGAAGGGGAAAGGTGACCATGACCACAAGCTTTCACTCAATTTCATGCATAATGGAGTGGGAAAATTTTCTTTTGTTGGTTAGGGTGTCAGGGATTGGAAAAAATATCCAAGTGTAGTGATGAATAATTTTCCAAAAACGCTTAAGGAATTTAAAATTAAAATTTGTAGATCAGAATAGTAAATGGGGGAGGAATTTAATATTCCAATTATAAAAGAAAATTTAAAAAAATATGTATATAAAAAGGGGTAAATGGATGACTGGGGGGACTGCCACCAGAGTGTTAGCTCCATCGCAATTAAAAATAATAATAATGCCTTGACAAACTGATTCATTATGCCTAGTTTGAGTATTCTGTATCTTTTCACTAGAGTGTCACACTTGATATTTTTATCTCCTCGAACCAATTCCAACCTCCTAACAGTTATCATGAGGGGCACAAGCTTCTGAGCTTCATGTGGTGTTTTTGTGTAAATTATAATATTGTTATGTTGCACTATCGTTAATTTCAAATGTAAGATATTTGTGCAAAAACTGTGGGCTATTCAAAGTTATGAGTATTATTTTCGAATTCAGGAAGTAAAAATTCATAAAGAAAAAAGTTTTTTTGACCTTGCAAATTGTTGCACAGTGTTATGTTATTCTGTTTAATTCATATTGATTGTGTATATTGTTTGTAGTTATCCCTGACTATATCAATTCCCAGTGATCATACAATTACATGAAAATTACAGGACAAGAATGTTGGCAATAAAGAGTACTAGTGTGAGGGTAACCATTTCAGGATAGTTTGGTTTTCATTTCATGATTCTCCATAGTTTTCATAACTTAGCAATTTATTCATATAGCAGAACCTAATTATGGTCTTTTTTTGTATATGTAAGAGCCTGCTGAGAATGAAACATCTTAGATTAGATTAAGAAAGCACCTTGTGATAATGGAGTTGGCATGTATGGAAGATTCAACCATGATAAAATATTGTTATTTGTGATGAAGCTTATATCGTGGTGGAAATTTTCTGAAAAATTTAATGATTTTTCAATCAGATTCACCATTTAATGTTTACTGTTCAGCATCTCCCTCGATTGCTTATTCCGAAATTATGTCTAATTCTCAAGTTAATACATGCCTATGTGACATTATACATACCTACCAAACATTCTCTTTAGTCTTCCAATGTCTCTTAACCAAGCACATTTCCCATAACAGTAACCACGCCTGTTCTGTGATAATTTCCACAGGCAAATCTAGTTGCCTTACTTTGATCCCTCACTGATTTCTATTTTGATACCCTAAATGAGGATTTAATACTTTTCCTCCACACTCAAGAAAGCTCATTATAAATGTTTAGCAAACCAGTTACTTTACTTCCCTAGTAAATCCCCCTCATAAGGTTATGCAATAGACAATAGATGTAAGACTTCAAAACATTTCAATAATCCCTTCATAATGTATTCTGCTTAGCTGAACTTGTTATCAAGTTTGTATTTTATGCTTTTCAGTAAAAGTTCCCATTCCACTATGAGATCAAGCAAAATCTATATTTTTCTATTAAACAACTAATAAATGTCTCTTTTTTGGGATTTATCTTCATTCAATTCTAACCAACTCCACTAGATATCCAACAAAAATCACCTTATAACTGTTCACAATCATCTGTCAATTTGATTGTATTAAACATAATAAACAATGAAAGACAGGGAAATTAACCCACCACATACCAAAGTGGACAGCAGCAGTGAGAGGGAAAACTTATGCCGACAAACAAATACACAATATTTCAGCATCTGTCTTCATCTGCAGTAGATAAACAGGCCATTAGGCTCCGTATGTGTGTACACAATGAATGTCACCCACTGACTATCTGGGTAGTGGGGTAAGGGTGGGGAAATGGCTAAGGAGTAGACTATGGATATATCGTCAATGTCTGACACAATATATTGCAGGCGATGGTAAAATGAACATATGTAGCAAGGGTATGGTATTGATTTTTTAATGGCTGAAGCTACTATACCGGGGTGGAGTATCGGTTTAGGTACCTTAACTGAATCTTTACTTGAAAAAAAAAAAAAAAAAAAAAAATGTTCTCTGAATTTGCATCTATAATCTTAAATGGCCATGTTACCAGCTGGATCATCAACTGTAAAGCTTAACGGCCGCCACATAGCTTATTTGAACCAAAAGCTTAGGAAAGGTTGCAGTTCACTACTAAAATATTTTGAGAAGCCACTTGATGAAAAACTTGAATTTCATTCCAAAGTCACATTTCAAAAAGCAGCAGTTACAGTTGAGTAGGCTATCAAACTAAACTTTTCCAAAAGATTGTAGATTATGAAGAGGAAGAAATTTACCGACTGACCCCTTTTGAAAATTTATAAGTTCATTATAGTCAATAACACAAGACTCTGGTAAAGAAAATCATCATGGCCAACATACACTCCTAGCTTGGCTTAACAGTTTCCGGTTATTACTTGGCCTAACCGACACATACTTGCGCAGGTCTACTATACACAACGTTCCCGGAATAAAGACAAGATGAAATCGAAAGATAAAGACGAAACAATAAAGACAAAAGACCTCGCTACCACATCACCCTTTATACCCCCAGGCGGATGATTGATGTATACCGACGCTTTCCAAAAACAGTGTAAAAAGGTGTAATTATAGAATGTGTGTAAAATTTAATCGTGTGTAGCCTGGCCTTCAAGGATTATGAAAAGTGTTTAGTTAAAATTCTCAAATGATTAGCTTCCTTGTAAATGAATTTAGTTTAAGTGTGCAATGGTAAGAAGTTTTCGGAAATTAATTAGTGATTCCCCGATTTATTCCTTAATTTAAGCAATTTTAGGCAACCCTGCTGAAATGCAAATTATCGTGATAAAATTGGTGTCATTGTGTTCTACATTAATTCCTAATTAAAATGGTGTAAATATTATTATTATCAGTGGTGTAATGGCAAAGTTATGAGTGTGACAAAAATCGGGTTTGAAACTATTTAGAAGCCACTTGGATTCTAGTTCATAGTTATTAAAGTGTTGTTTATATCGAAAAAGTGAAGTTATCTGAATTTTCTTTGAATTTAGTTACGTGTTTTCATTGCTGTTTTATTTACGGAAGTGACTTGTTTTACTTGCAAATAAATCTTGAAAACTACCACATGTGGTTTATGATTAAATAATTTTAAAAATTGGTTTAATATCTGTTCTACTGCATGGAATGTTTTGAAATTTTGATATGTTATACCAGATTTTACGTTCTTTCACGAAATCTACTAATTAGCTCTAGAAATTATTGAAAACATATGATTAAAAATGTTTAAAGTGAAAGTATATCTATCAAAGTGTTTAAAAATTTATTTATGTTATTTAAACGGTCTGAAACTATGGAATTTTACTGAAATTATCTTTCTTTTGGATTATTATTATTTTAAAATTACTTTACTGCATTGAAATGTGTTAAGAATTAGCAAAATTATCACATAACCAAAGTCTATTGTTTACAAGTTGGATAATAATGGATTACCCTATTCCAGGTTAGTTTAAAAGTTCTTTACTATTATAAAATGTTTATTTAGAGCTTATATTGTGTGTTGAGTTTTTAAATCAGTTTATTTACTGAGTTAGCTTGCTGTATCGGCTTCTGCATGAAACGGTTTTCTCACATCCTATAGTTGCAAACTGAAAAATTTAATGTTAACTGGGAAGCTGACTCCCTCCCTTATGCTCTGTAGCTATGAAAACTAGAATTTACCCAAATTCTAAGGTGCTTACAACGTGAAAAGATATATATAGTAAAAAAAAGTGATGGGTTAAGTGGTTGGATTTTAACAGTGGTTAAGGCCAGGTGGGTGTCTGGTATCCAGGATATTCTGGTATGCTAGTTCCCATCTCCGGTGTTCTGTTGCAGTGGTGCTGTCAGGGAAAACTCTGACTGCTCTCACAGTAAAAGAGTCATTGAGATTGTTGGAATTGTGGCTATTGTCATGTTCTGGTATTGGAAGGTACAAGTTGTGGATGTGGTCAGTTTGTCTGTGGCCATTCATTGTAACTGATAGTTGCTGTGTGGTGAGGCCTATGTAGCAACTAGTGCAATGGTGGCAAGTTAGTTGGTTTATAACGTATAACGTGAGTTGTTGAACAGGGGGCATGTCCGATGATGGGGAAAGTTTCTCCTGTGGTGGGATTGGAATGTGTAGTGGTGGGTGGAAGAATGCTGCAGGTTTTACAGCCGGGTCTATTGCAAGGAAAAGATCCATATGGTTCTTTTGGAGATTCTGACAGAGGGTATTTGTGGACTAAGATGTTCTTAAGATTGGGGACACTGGGTAGAATTTTGGTTAGGAGAGTACGCATTTCTGGAAAGGAACGAAGGAAGTCACACTCCTGTTGCAAGATATGGTTGATGGACTTGAGGCCAGGAGAGAAATGGGTGACAAAGGGAGGGCTATGGTTGGATTGTGTAGGAGACAAGTAAGAGTTGTTATGTGGAGGATGGGTAATCGCACGGGAGCTCTGTTTATGTACAAGATACCTGGGGTAACAATGGGAAATAAGGGCTTGGGTAGGTTCTGTGAGTATTGACAGAGGGAATGAGCATCAGAATAAAGGTGACTTCCACAGATGGGAAAACTGTATGGGAGGGAAAGTTTGGTATGGAATGGATGGCATCTATCAAAGTGTACATATTGCTGTAAATTAGTAGGTTTGATGTGGACTGAGGTATGAAGGACACCATGCCTGAGTGTGATGTCAACATTGAGGAATGTGATGTGTGAGAAGGAGTAGGTCCAGGTAAAATTGTTGCTATTGTTAAGAGAATGGCGGAATTCAGACGGTTTTCTCTGTAGGTCAAGTTCATAAATATGTTATCAATGTATCTGAACCACACAGTGAGTTTAAAGGGAGTGTTGTACGGGAAACGTTCCTCCAGACCACCGAGGAATAAGTTGGCATAGGATGGGGCCATGTGGGTGCCCATGGCAGTACCGTGGATTTGGTGATTTACTTTACAATTAAAGGTAAAGAAATTTTTTGAGGGAACTATATGGGCCAAAGTTGAAAGGAAGTATGTACTAGGCTGGCTATGTGGCGGTCGTAAGTCTAGGTAGTGTTCTAGAGCACTGACGCCCTGACTATGCGGTATAGAGGGAAGTTACATCAATGGAAACCAGGAAGGGTTGTGGAGGTAGAGGTGTGTGGATTGTGGATAGGCGTTCAAAGAAATGTTTCATGTAGGAGGGAAGATTTTGTATAAAGGGTTGGAGATGCTGATCCACAAAAGCTGAAATCCATTTTCTTTTTTTTTTTTTTACTAGATATAACTTTTCGCATCAATACCGTGCCCTTGCTACATATGTTCAATTTACCATTGCCTGCAATATATTATGTCAGACATTGCCAATATATCTATAGTCTACTCCTTAGCCGTTCTACAACCCTTCCCCCACTACCCAGTTAGTCATTGGGTGACGTTCGTTGTGTACACACGTACGGAGCCTAATGGCCCATTTATCTGCCACTGATGAAGGCAGATGCCGAAATATTTTGTATTTGTCTGTCAGCATAACTGCTCCCTCTCATTGCAGCCGTCCACTTTGGTACATGGTGGGTTAATTTCCCTGTCCTTCATTATTTATATCGCCTAGAAGCCGCTTCCATTTTCCTTAGTTTCATGATTGTATTAAACAGTATTATATCATCTACAAACAACTATTTTTAGATGTAGCACCACAAATTAATTACAATGAATGAATAATGAACAGAGATATTCTTACAGTGATACTATCTTTAACAATTCCACTTACCCTGAGAATGCTTTTAATTCTATGAATCTTTGTTTACTGCTTTTCAAGCATTGTTTTACCCAGCAAGACACATCCTGATCTAACCCATTAGTTTTAATATTTTTCTTACCATTCAATGGCTCTTGTTATATACCTATTATCTCACCTAAACTGTCCAGCAAGAGGCGAGTTACATACAATGAATATACGAAATAACTTTCAATAGTAAAGCACTTTACATGTCAGAACATAACCTTGTTATATGTCCATTATCTAGCTGAAACCATTTAAAAGGGGGCAAATGTCATATAATTGTATAGTAAATAACTTTTATAACGATTTTCTTAACAAGACAGCACTTTGTTAATCAATTCTAAAACATTTTTGTAAAAGACATAATACTCAAATAAGGTTGTTTTTCAGTCATGATGAATGTTGTTGCATTCATTTCTACTAAGAAAGCAGAGAATGACAATAACTTTAAGGTGTTTTTTGTGTGCTTTTAAAATTTATATATTTCAAATCAAAATAATTCGATCTTTTTAGAAAAAAAGAGCTAGAAAGATAAAAGTGTGCTTAAGTGAAAGAGAAAAATTCAGTTAATAACAAACATATAACAGTTCAGATGTTTAAAGTAAGAAAAATGAGTTGTAGTGTTGACACGTGATATCATCATCATGTGTGACTTTTAGATATTAATAGCTCTTAAACGAGAATAATTACAAGAAAATTTTCAGGACCCAAAACATCGGGAATAAATTAAACTATGACATATTAAAATTTCAGGAAAATCCGAGTAAAATTAGTGTTCCACAGGAGTGGGGGCTTATTCTAACTCACTAAAGAATAATGTTTTGCCATGGGAATACACCAGTGTTCCACGGCGATTCAGCAATAGATAGGCCTAGCCTATAAAAAGCCGACGAGTGCAGGCAGCCTCGAGCAGTCTTGAATATTTTTGGAAGCAGTCTGGTATAGTTTTGGGGATAGTTTTCAAACAGTTTTCTGTAGGCAGTTGAGAATAGTTTTCAGACCGTTTTACGGCACAGGCAGTCTTGGATAGTTTCCAAACAGTATTTAAGCAGGTAGTTTTGAAGTAGCTGTACCCGTTGCTCCGTGAGGGTAAATTTCAATATGTAACTACTGAAACTTCAACTATCTCGCCTCGGAACAAGTTCGTGGACTTACTCATTCACTTTAAGGAAACTTTAAGCTAAACTCAGTGAAGGAACCCTTTTTACAATAGTTTAAGAAGTCAACAGAAGCAGTGTTTGAGAACTATCTTGAAGCTCACTCTAATTTTGGGGTTGCAAATAGAAAATATGTTTGCAAGAGTGAATGTTTTATCAGTGATGTGCCTTGAAGGATAACCTGCATCTTCTTATGTGATTCGAAGTTTGATATTGCCTTAAATGTTTTAAGTGTAATCTGATACCAGCAAACTTTCAGAATATATTTCAAATTCGTAACTACAAGTTGTAAGACAACAAGCTTGCAGTGGGGTTCTGCATAAAGCTTGAATCTTAGCTCTGACCGTGCGTAGCCTTGGATGCTACAGTTCTGACATAAATAGAATAACTCGGTCACCACATAGCTTATTTAAACTAAAAGCTATGGAAAGATATAAGTTCAAATGATGTTCACAAGTCCATTATTATTATTAGGTAACTATATTCTTCAAATTTTTCAAAGTCAGAAAATGTACAGGCGATAGGACAAGTTACTAGAAGAAATGTTTGCAGATTCGATTAACCGTTCAAGCCAGACCACACCCCATAGATCACTGTTCAAACTTTTTAGATGTAGAAATTAAATAAAAGTGAATCACACGGTCCGACTGTTCTACTGTTTGTTCAATTTAAATAATCCCAAGGCCTCATTTGTCAAAATACTATCTTAACACAACATTATAATAAAACTGAATGATCTACGCTGCATGTTAGTGAGCCTAAGGTTTTCAAAGCTAACTGATTGCTACTACACTAGTTTGCATCTCATCTCGTGTACTGCTACTTGAAGACTGACTCGCTCGCTGTGGCTGCTAACCGGAAAAGTTCTGGTACTCATGGAGCGTGGGAAAACCTAGCGGCTGCACTTCCCATGAGAATCTTTCTGGTAACTGGTCAATTTCTCATCTCACATCTGAAGGTTTCATCATACAACTTGTTGACCTTGACAACTAAAATAATCCTATCACTATCACTCTGAAATTTTACAAATTGCTAGATGTTGAAGTAAATGTTAACTTTAGTTATTAAGAAAAATTTCGTAACTTTACTATTTTAGCCGAAAAGAAATAATTTAGATATGAACTTTCGAAATATCATGCCAGGTGAATGCTGAAGAATGATGAAATGCAAAATACTATCTCAACAACTGTAAAACTGCTTTCTTACTTGAATAAACATAGAAACTGAACATGAAATACACTAATGTTCTACCTAACTCATGGTTCTGAGAGTAAAATTTTGTCACACAGTAACAAATTTGATAGATACCTTACAAAGTAACTTTCTTTCATTTATGTATGACCTGTTAGCTATTACAGGGTAAACTAATAGCTTGGCGACCGGTTTAAAGAACTACGCATCTTCGAGAAAAGGTATCATTTATACAGGCAACACGATCAAGTTAATGCGAATGTTGCATAACCCCAATACACATTTTGTCGTTACACTCTCTCTATCAAATGTCTTGAGGAAATGTACAGGAATAGGGAGAAGTTGGTTCCTCTTGTATGTTCCATCAGTAATAATAAAAGGCTAATTTTATCATGATGTCAGTCACGTGACTGAGCTTTTTTGGCAGTTCAATAACGGGAGATTAGAAAAGGTATGTATTTCATTTAAATTTACATATTCCCTTTTGTTCGTGTATGAAGATAGTTAGATGCAAAAATTCTTCTTATAAGAAGAAGAACGTCTGATGTTTATGCTAGTCTCTGCTGTCTTAACCAGCTCACAAATTAATCAAAAACATTTTTGACAGGAGACAAATCATTTAAATATTTTTGTTCATTTATGATGAGGATTAGAAGCTGAAATTTGAGCAATGAGATAATTCTCTATTCTTCATCAGTAACATGGTAAACATGCTGTGAAAAAAACTTTTCTTTAAAATTTTCAAATTTTTTTGAAGTCTGCCTTTAAGTTGTCAAACTGTTTGGTTTTTGGGTTTGATTTATTTATAAAATTTCGGAAAATTAATAATGAACTCTCATTGAAAATAAGTGGCATTTGATTTTTCAATAAAATGTTTTTATACATTCTTTTTGTGAATTAAAACACTTAACATGTGCATGGAACCTTCGACCGTAAGAGTAAATCACACTTGACAATGCTAGTTCCAGTAAAGTGTTGAAGTAACAAATCACAGTGTCCTTTTATTGTGGCAAAAGGTTTTGTTCAATTCTTTTGAAAGTACAAACCCCACAACCCCCCCCCCCCGCTCCCCTCAATCCCCTCCTTCATGTGGCAGGAGTTTGGCAACGGCATGAAATATGAGACGGCCAGTAGGGGCAAAGTACAGTGGAGACCCAGTGTGCCCCACAACCAAAATGGTAGGGGAGAAGGCCCTAAGGGAACCTCGAAAAATGATGGCCGATGGTATAAAATCAAGGAATAAAGAGGGAGAAGATATTCTAGATTTATGGCTGAAGAATTTATTATTTGTTGGAAACTCCTGGTGTGAGAAAAGAAATAGTCACAAGTTCACCCAATACAACTAGATGGTCAGAGTAGAGGCCTAATAGACTACATATTGTTTAGCAAAAGTCTTCATCCAAAATTAACAGATGTAAAAGTCATATTAAATGTGAACCTAGGGAGAAATCATCAGTTAGTTGTAGCTGACGTTAAAGCAGCAAGGATCTAAAGGACCAAGTGTTGGAAGCTGGCAGGTAGGCACACAATGGAAGCATTTCAGGCTAATTTGCTCAATGATGAAACAAAAACAACAGAAGAAGAATGGAGAATATTTAGAGCAACAATAGTATAGGCAACAGAAAGTATATGTGGAAGAATGTCAAATAAGAGGAAGGAGAAGAAAACAACATTGTGGAATGAATGTATTGCAGAAGATATAACATGGAGATAGTGGTTTTAAGACAGAACAGAAGAGAAAAAAGCTAGATAAAACAGATTAGCTAAGGAATCAGAAAAGATGATAAAAATAACAAAAGTAAAATCTTCTGATAAATTCACAGTGATATTGAAGACAAGCTACAAAGGAAATAATAAAATATAGCATGGGGAGGTAAGAAACAAAACAAAAGCTAGATATATGTAAACCAAAGTAATGTAATGGACACATCAGGTGAAGTGCAATGGAAAGAAGAAGAAGTATTGAGAACATGGAAAGAATACTTTAAGGAACTGTTGGAAGGAATGAAAGAAGACCCAGAAAAAACCAAAACATACCAAGGAAAAGGAGGGAGCTTTAAAAAAGAAAATGGTAGAATTTGGCATGCTGGTGCTAGAATTGGCAGCGAAAGAAATACCAAATATGAAGTTGCCTGGATTAGATGAACTGACAGCAGAAATAATATAAGCAGCAGGACCAATAGGAATGCTATGGTTGTTTAGAGTTATGATGAGAGTCTGGAAAGAAAAGAAAGTACCAGAGGAATGGAGGACTGGAGGAAGGAAGTCAGTGTCTATTCACAAAAAAGGGATTATATAAAAATGCAAGAACTATAAGGGTACATTACTGAGCCATTGCCTGAAAATATATGAAAACTTATTCTAAATAAAATCAAACAAAGAATTGATGAAACAGCTAGAGAAGAACAGTATGGTTTTTGGTGAGGAAGATAAACAACAGATGCAATTTTAATTCTCAGACAAACCATAGAGAAAAGGCAGAATATTGCAAGGATACAATAAAAGCTTTTATTGGCATAAAGATGGCCCATGATAAAGAACTAAGGGAAAGCATAACATTAAGATTAAAAGAGAGAGGGAATGATGAAGAAATCGTGGATCTAATAAGGAACAGTGGTGAGAAGTATGAGAAATGTGTGTACATAGATATTAGAGGCTCAGAATGGTTTCACATTGAGAGTCAGACAAGCAATTGTAGTATCACTTATCCTGTTCAACGTGGTACCGGTATTAGATAAAGCCATCACAGAAGTCCAGGCATACTGAGATCCAGAGCTAAAGGTGGTGGCATATGCTGATGACATAATTAAATGGAAGGAGACAGAACAGGATCCAGAATGAGAATTAGGGAAATAGTGTACTGCAATGGGAAAACATGGCCTGGAGATAAGTGTAGAAAAAACCAAGATAAAGAAAATAGCAAGAAACACTTGCCCATCAATTGATGTGCTACTTGGCAGCAAGATGTTGGAATGGGTAGAATGGTTTGTATATTTGAGAAGCAAGGTAACTAACAATGGGTAAATGAAGGAAGAAATAGGGCAGAGAATAAGGAAGAGTGGACAGTTGTAGTTTCAGAAAAAAGATGTAATCTAGAAACAGAACATAGGGAAGTAAGCCAAAATTCTGCTGTATAAAGTACATTACCAGCCAATACTGACCTATGGCTCTTAAACCGGAACTTAGATAAAGAGAGATATTAGCAGGTTACAGATGGCAGAGATGAGGTTTCTGAGAGGGATTGAGAACTTCACAAGGAAAGATAAATTTAGAAATGAAAACATGTAAAAGAGATTTCAAGTCTAAGCATTGTGGAAGAGATGTTAATAAAGAACAGACTGCAGTGACTGGGACATGTGATAAGGAAGGAAGAGGCAATACTGCAAAAGTTGGTACTCCTCAATTGTGGTCGGGAAGTAGACTAATTGGAAGATCATGGGTAAGACTGATTAACCAGATGAAGAAAGACACAGAGGCTAAGGGAATTGTTTGGGGACAAGTGGTGGAGGAAAAAACTTGGACTGACCAACAGACATAGAAGAGGACGTGTTGGATGACCCACAAAAGTGGAAATGACCAACAATGATGATGATCACTTATTTGTGATAAACAGAATACAAAAACTATTCACTAATATAGTCTCCTCTCTCTATAATGGCCTGCAAATACTGGAGAAGTTTTTTCATCACAGACCTGAAGAAAGTCTTGAATTGTGGCCACAGGGCATACGAGTTACCGGTAAAAAAAAGTTGACAATGATACTTACATTACTGAATATTTATATGTAATATATAAGAATTTCTGTGCCCACCAGACATTTAACATTATGTTCTGACAATGAACACTATCTTTTGTAAAGGAATTTCTGTATTGTTAAGGCTAGCTTCTTTCTTTTATTTATGCTACCATGAAGGCAAACTTTCTCATCACCAGTAACAGTCTTGTATGGGAATAATTGCAGCTGAAAGACTAAACAGAATGATAAATATACAAAGAACCACAAATGACAATCCACTGATTTATGTTGTTTATGCTTACATTGTGGTATACATACAATCACTTTGAACATTTCCCAAGGCATTTATGTGATGCTGGAATTTTAAACGTTCATCAAATCTGTCAAATATCAGCACCTTAACTAACAAAAAACAAATTCCCAACCACACAGTGCGGCCAAGCCAAAGACAAATACTGTAAACTTTTTAAGCATCAGATTAATGGACGATTTATTAATGAAAGGGTACATATTATAATAGAAATGTTAGAAAAATTTAATATCTATATATTTTTCTGTTCAGTTTCAAGAAACTTTAATATTTTGAACATCAGTGGTTTTTTATCTGGATAGGAATAGATTTTTAAGCTTAACAAGATACATTTTCAAATACAAAACTTAAATAACATTTAACTGTACAGTATACAACCAAAAATTTCCTTATAATTAACAGTCTTCTTTGGCACAGTTCAACTATAAGAATCAGTTTTCATTAAAACTGTAGTGTTCATGAGAACAGATTCGTCTTAAAGGATTTTGGTCAGAAAACCTGTTTCTAATTACACACGTATATGATGAAACTAAATCTAATCCTAGAAATAAGGAACATGTTACTTGAAATATTATTACATTTATAACAACAGATTAGCAACCTATCTTGTACATGACTTGAATTTTACATGCTTTATCTAAATACTCAGACCACAGAGAAGCAAATCATCACAAACTTATAGCCATATATTTTCTGAGCACTCAAAACATTGATATTTTGATTACCATCAATTTTAGATGTGGATAGTAATATGTCCTTAAAAAACAAGTAGTGTATTTTAACTAACTTCTGCATGGAGGGATATGCTAAATTTATGTTGGAAAATGTACAGTCATGATTGGAAAAGTATCAAATTCAAAATTCCAGACATTAAGGAAAGTCTCTTTCAAATAAATCTGCCACATTTAAAAGTCTTTTTCTGGCTTATTGATTAAAACTTTGTAAATGTAAAAACAAAAATAACATATATAACCTACACAAAAACTGCAAACTACTAACTTTTTCAGCCTTGCTTTTGTACACAGCAATTTCCCATATTTCATATAATGTGTCATAATTTGGAGATTAACTCATTTATTTTAATTTTTCCTTGGAATCAATCTAAAATGATCTTATTCCTTCGTTGAATCAATAGACAAGTCAAATATGGTATATCACTCAAGACTGAATTATATGTAATAATTGCCTTTACAAAATCTTAACAGTTCTATTTATCACTTGTGACTAGTTATCTTGTTTCAGTCTGTTGAGCTCATTGAAATCAAATAAATTTCCTAACTTCCATTCTCTGATCTCAGTGAAGTCCAAAGCTTCTTTATAATGGGTTTGGTTTTATCATTAACACAAAAAAATTAGCAACTTGTGTCTGTTTGTGGTATGTACTCATTTTTCTAAAGAAAAATGACGCAGGGGCATAATCTCACTGTGAGAAGGAACATTTGTTTGTAAGAAGCTGTTGTGCGAGGAATTGATTCCATCACTGGTAAAAGGGTCAGCAGGAACTGTCCTCTTGTTGGATGACCGAAGGTGGCACTGTCGATGTTTATGATGACTCATGTGCCCTTTCCTTGTGAAGTAGGTTTGATAAGATGGGGAAAAAAATATACAACATTAGAGAATGAATTAGATTTAAAAAGAAACTTAAGTAACAGCTACCAAATATAACTAAAGGCAGGTTAGGCATAATTAATTATCTAACAGATAAGCCTGGATGTTGATGGTACCTTATCATTTGTTTATGGTGTTAATGAAAAGCAGATTTTTCTTTCACTGTCCTTATTGATATAAGATTATTATTTTTATACAATGTACAACAGGCAGAATTGCAATAAAATAGTAATTTGATTGTAGTTATACATTGAATTTAACATATGGATATGATTTATTACTTACTTATCAGTGGGATATCTTTTACCAGTCAGAATGGACTTATATAGTGATTTTTATAACAATTAACATTGTATAACTATTTGTCAGAATGGAATTATATTTTCTTTATAGGAAACTATCTAAGTGATAAAGAAGTTCAAAATTATGCTAAATCCAACTTATTTATAATTAAAAAAAAAAAAAGATTTCCGAAGTACCAGTGACAGTATTGTTCAAACTGGTAATAAAGATACAATTTATTGTTTACAGAATTGATAAGTGCTCATTAAATATTACAGGATAGTTTAATAATTTTATATGGAAGAGCAATATATAATCAGTTGACACATCAACGCTGCCATGTTATGTCACGACATCAGCTGGTAAGAAGACACTGTTATAATTCCAAAATCAAACTATTTTCAGTCTGTCTTCATAAATAAGTATGATCATTTTGTTATTCATGCAGGCAAACATTTCTGTCTCTAACTGCACAATATCAGCAACAATGGGGCAGAAAGAAATTGTGTCAGGCAATATTAATATGGAAAGATGAAGTAAACCCATCACTCATCAAGGTTGAAAGTGCCCTCCTTCTTTCAACCTTGTGAGTTATGGGCCCACACAACTACACAAAATATTGTAAAACTGTGTCATTCCTAAAGAGTCCAAGTTAGGCATGTTTAATTTTATATTATGTTTTTTCATACGAATATCATAATGTCATATTTGCCCCTGTATTCAGATAAAAAATTTAAAAACTTAATAATAATTTCCAGAAGTAGTACGAAATAATATTTTAAGGAGATTAACAAATACATATATCTGCAATTCTGGAAACTAGAATTATATGATGCTGAACTTTAGACTCACAGGTTATCCATTGATCAACATGGACATTATTCATTTCTAATTCCTAGATCAACATAGCCACATTTTCTTTGAATAAATATAATAATACTTGATCATTATCCCACAAAGTTTCTATCTACTTCTGATTCTACATTGCAAGCAAACCTCTGCGTTATACTCTCTCTTTCCACCAACCTCCCATCACAACTTTTGTCTAACTCTTTCCTGTCTTCAGTGCACACTCCTTCCTAAGCCTAGGAAGTGAAGTGTCCCAGTTGTTGACACTCACTGTTGGTAGCATTTGATTCTCGTATTGCCATAAGTCATATTAATTTCTGTGAGTTAATTCAATCTGCCCATACTGTGGAGTATGTTCACGGCTTTTAAAGCTTTTGTGATTGTTGTGGGAATGTTTAATGGCATGGATTATTGCAATGAATTGATCAATGGATCATTGCTAATTATCTTTAGAGAAATAGGGAGTTTAAATTATGTCTGTTAGTGAGTGCAATGAGGAATTTACTTGAATGTCTCCAGTGATGAACACAAACCACCACAAAGACTGTTTGGCCTTCCATCAGTTTTATGAGGTGTCATATAATTGCAAGGCTATGCATTTAGTAGGGATATTTTCTTCTTATGAATTTGTGAAAGTCACCTTCACACAGGTAATGTTGGGCAAAAATACCTGTAAACATGGGCAAAGGACTGTAGAAACTGTTTGTATATGTTAAACAGTTTTAACATTAGTAATGTAGATGAGTAAGAAGGGAGGAATCATTTCACTTCTAGGACTTAACAGCACAGCTAGTGTCTGCAAGTGGTGGGGACATCGTATAGCCCAATCAGAACTGTTACTCCATGTTTTCAACAAATTGTAAATAAGCTGACCAATTTGGAAGAAAAAAAGAAGGATGACATGCCTCGGGGAGAGTCGAAAGACATTATAGGGACTCTGCTCCAGAAGGTGGCTAAGGGCTGTTTTGCGAGCTCCAGCTGACTGTCACATGGACAATATGCTTGACTCCTCCTTGCTGCAGAGGGTGGTACCCATGGTAATGGGAGACTCTACAAGCATAGTGGTAATCTGTAAGCGCACATGAGTGCCACCAAAGGACAGACAAGCTCCAAATGAGTTCCTTAATCCTGAACGTTAACCACAATTGTCTTTGATGAAATGACTAATAATCCATTGCCATTATTGTTTAAAATTAATAAAGTAATGTTTTCCATTTTTCATTGAGAATAAAGTCAATAGATGTCTCCTTTTATCATTTACTTCAAGCTTTTAATTTATCGTAGTCGCCTGTTTTATGTGACAGATCCTTCTATTTAAGAATTTTTTGATTCATTAATTATGATTATTAAAGTAGTAACTTACAATAGGTGTCCAATAGGACAATTCAGTAGTTTACCTTGTACCTTCATGTCATACATTTTCCTTAGTATGAGGGTGGTTTGAAAAGTTCTCGGAATCACCACCAGAATGCAGTGCTACCAGAATGAGGTTCCCAGGTAATAACAGGTCATCTTTTATGCCTAAATATGTGACGTGTCAGTACTCTCCATAGAGATCTGTAGTGCAGACATCTCTTTGTTGTTGTTCTTTGGTAGTGACTTGTGAGATGGAAAAAAATTGAGATTTGAGCAGTGATTAAGTAATTCGTAAAGAAAGGTATGAAAGCAAAGCAAATTCATGTGGATTTTCAGAACACATTGAGGGACTTTGCTCCTTCATATTCAACTATTTCCAAGTGAACAACCAAGTTTATATTTGGTCAGAACAGCTTAGATGATGATTTGCATAATTGTCAGCCAAGACATTCCATTACCCCAGAAATTATTGCAGAACTGCATAAAATGGTCATGAAGAATTGCTGACTGAAATTGCGAGAAATTGCTGACGCTAGATCCAACATGAATATCATATTTTAAAAGTGGATTCTTTACACTGAATCATAAACACATCAGAGTGAAATGTCCGAACAATGTTCAATCCGTTTTCAGAGAAACTAACAAGATTTTTGGCACCGGTTTGTGACCACAGATGAAATTTAGGTCCAATACTATACCCCACAGACAAAACAAGAGTCAAAGCAGTGGAAAATGTTGATTCACCACCACCAAAGAAAGCAAAAGCAGAAAGGTCATGGTGCCATTTTTCTGGAATGTGAAAGGGATTTTATTGATTGATTATCTTCTCACTGGGCAAAAAAATTATGTGACAATACTACGCTAACCTCCAGGACCAACTACATCAAAAGATACATGAAAAAAAGTCAGATTTGGCAAGGAAGAATGTCATCTTTCATCAAGACAATGCATGCCCTCACACAAGTGTTGTTGACATGGCAAAAAAAAAAAAATAAAAAAAAAAAAATTCTAAGATAAGAATTGTGGCCACACCTGCCTTATTCACCTGATTTGACACCATCAGACTCCCATCTTGTTAGGTGGAAATGTTAATTGGGGAGGGTAACACTTTGCCTAAACTGTGAACAATAAAGTTAATGACCTGTGTAGCCTTCTGGTACCTTTAATATTTAATAAATTGGCCACCAAGGGCGTAGCCAGGAATTGGCAGGGGGGGACAGCTGCCCCCCCCCCCCCAGCCTTACGCGGATATGCGCTCAATCGGAGTTTTACTGAACCGAAAAGTAAACAATGTTAAGCAACTTTCAAAAATTAATTCGGTTCACGTGATTTAAACCTGCTATCTGCGGGAAACAGACGTTAACAAGGGCGAGGTGGCACAACGCATGGTACTGCTGGCGACTCTTAAGCTGCGTATCGACTACGTGCAGTTGCCGCGCGAGCCATGTCCGAGCGCGCCAAACCGGTTATTTGCCACGCGAACCATTTCTATTGGCCAGCGCGGCTGCCGCGCGTGGCAACGCAACCCAGCCAGGCACTGTCTTTTTGTGAAGCCACCGTGGACATTTCACGTGCACAAGTAGCTAAAACTTTCACTATGATGCATAACACTGTATACTAGAAATCTAAACAAAAAGTGATTTGGTGGATATGGAAATTTTTTTTAATAGAATACAGTATGGTGAGAAACTCATGGAAGACAAGAGAAATGAAGCCATCGAGGATACAAATAAACAAATTTTACGAGAATGATAACGGTAGAGTTCCCGAAATCATTAATTGAGCCAGTGAACCCACAATTTCAGCAGGCAATTTGAGTTACTGAAGGACGCTGTGACTAGCAATTGGAGACTCGTGTACTAGCTTGTAATATCTTATTCGAGTGTCAAAACAATCATTTTCTTGAACAGTTCCAGATGTTTTTGAGGCTTTATGTGATGCTCTGAAAGATTGGGAAAAGATAAGGTAATAGCACCTATTTTATATTAATTTTTTTTATTGCTAATTTATTTTCTGTTGTCATTTATAACAAGAACTTGCTCCTTACTTAGGTAAAATATATTGAGTTAATCATGTCATTTGGCAATTCTATAGATTCGTTGATTGGAGTTTAAAGTGATCAGGCGTTGGGGGGGGGGGGGGTTAGCGGGTCAAATGTACCCGGGCCCGCGCGGCTGACAGGGGGCCCGACTCATAAGTTGTAGAGCTCATTTGGTCTGAGGGAGGGCCCTAACTGATGAATTCGCCAAGGGCCACCAACTTGTTACCCCGGGCCCCAAAATTCTAGTGCCAGCCCTGAAAGTGATGTTTGTGGTGGTGATGGAGGTGATACCATAAGAGTCTGATTAGGCTGCACATTTGCTAATACACAGTTGTATTAAAAGGTGACAGTTTTCGTTATCCATTGTAACAAACTTTCGCTGCGCCGTGTGAGCCAACTCGAACAAAGACACCTCCGTCTTAACTGCGCGCAAGCTAATGCCCCGGCTACACACTCCGTCTTGATCTCCGTCTTGCATGTGCAAATTAGTTTGCGCATGGAAGACGGAGATCAAGACGGAATCACGGTAGCACATGCAAATTCGAAAGAGCGGCTTGTGCAATCGTTGACTTGCTAAAGATTTGACTGCACGGTTTTTGGCTTTGCACAGTTTTTTCCAACAGTGAAATAGGTGACGTACGAAAGTATTTAAAGAAATTTGTAATTCATTTTATAGGATTGTACAAATCTTTGCCAGCATTGTGGAAGATTAAATCAAAGGAATATTGTGACAGGAAAAAAAAATAATAAAAAAAATCCGAAACTTATCATTTAATGGCTGAAAAATTAAAAGAGGTATTTATACTATGTATAGTTAATTATGCATAGGTACCTTCGTTGTAATTAAAATAAAACTATTTTTGAACGAGTAAGTAGCATACATGCAAATTAGATTTATAACAATTTTTACATTGTTTTGTATTATTTACATTACCATACACAATACTTTTATCGTTTTCAAAAAAAAATCCCGTGAGAAGTTGTCGTCGCAAAGAAATGATTAAAGTTAAGAATTCTCTCAAGTCAGGTTTCGGTACAGACAACATTTACCACCCATCCTTAGGGTACTATGATTTGTTAGAAGAACAAGTAGATGCTCGGACCCCAATATCTAATTTTAAACAAGTCCTGGAATCCGAGGTAAATAATTATTGTGTTTGTAACAGGATTTTAGTGCTTTAATAGAAGATGCTACTGCCACAGAGCTTATAATTCTTTATTTTTCTTGGTTTGTTTGAATTGAAAAACATGGATAATGATGAGAAATTGCTACTGAGAATCTGGGGTCCCTGTAAGTCCTTAAAGTACGGTTAGTCTTTCATGCGGAAGATATAGACTGCCTCATAACAGTATCTTTTCTTTTAATTATCGGTGTCACCAACTGCAGTAACTCTTCATAGGCTGCTTCATCCATACTAAGATAACCACGCCACTCTTCCGGATCTTCTATCAAATCTTCAATTAAGTTGACATGACAATGTCTGTTTCTTCATAAAAACCACTTTTTACTTTACTTACTCCTACCGCATTGCTTATGTGTCTGTTGTTTCTATATAAGCAAACAATAAAATAACGATTCAATTAAAGAAACCCCTTCTCTTGGCCACAGACTCACAGCTATCGACACATTCGGTTTGCACAAGCTTACCTGTACCGTGTGGCCACTAGTCCGTGTTCCGTCTTTTTGCACTGTTTTTCACTGCGCAGTTTACCTGCACATGCAAGACGGAGCATGTAGCCGTGGCATAAGGAGTGATGGGCTTTTGCCGCGTGCCTAAATACCGGTAGACTGAGGCTGACTTGACCCTCACAAAACACGTCGGGTCATTTGGAGGCTTCCATTAATTACGTGAGGTGTTTTCCGGAATTCCGGACTCCCCCCCTCCCCTCTCCGCTCACCGGTTGAGATTTCGTGAGATCTGTTTGGAACCATTCTTCTAAAATGACATGAGATTTTGACGGAGACCCCCCCCCCTTATTAATCGACCTCGAAACTTTTCGTGACTTTTTTTTAGGTCTCATGCTTCCAAGGGCTGTTATAAACCCCCCCCCCCCTTAAGGTCGGCTTTGGATGAAATACCCCACCAAAAGTTGAATTTCGCATTATTTGTAGACCTTTTATTTTAGGTTTACAGTCCTACAAGAAATTCAAAACCTCACGTGAGATTTCCGTTGACTCTCCCCTCTCTCTTGATGAGATTTTGATGACGTTTCGTGAGATTTCGCCGGACCCCTCCCCCCTGGCCCCATTTTACCTCACGTAGTTAATGGACGCCTTCAACTGTGACATCACAGGAGCGTGTGCTATTAATTTATTTTTTATAACAATGAATATAAGGAAGTTTTTTTAAAAGTAATTAATCTGTATTTACCGTAAGGCTAACGACGGCTTTTAACTAGTATTACATACAGCACCAACAAAAAGTACGACTTTTATTTAATAACTATAGTTAGCCGCATTCGTTTTTATTTTTATTTTTTTTATTACCACTAAGCGATTGTGAAAATGTCGATAGTTTAAGAGGTAATTTGTGATAAAATATTTATTACACTTGAATTTACAGTATATATTTCCTAGGTGCCCGGATAAGAGTTGGGCTGGTCCAACGGTATAGCACTGATGTGATCAAAGGAAACTGTAAGGGTTTATCACATAAGGTCGTACTAGATTACCATAACCATGTTTTTCCCTCAAAGTGCAAATAAAAAAAGTCCCCAAAACAACTATATCAAATACAAAGTGACACATAGCAATAGAGCTACCTAAGTAGCGGGACATGCACAAACATGCCGTTGAAGCAGAGACACAAAAAAAGTCAAGTTGTTTCATTCATTCTGTGGTTGTATCTATACTGCTACATAAGGTGTTACAGCTTGATATTAACTTCAGTTTTATGAATTAACTACAATGCTGTTGGAGAGAGGTGCTAAAACGCTGCTGGGTACCTTACCGAAAATTACAACTTTTCTGTGGATGCTAAAGCCACTAATTTGAAATGAAAATTTAATCATGATTGCTTGCAGACTTACCTGCCTCTACTATTATTTTTTAATTAATTTGTTACTCTAATTTTCTGTCACTTTAAAAACATACATGAATACTGCAAATACAGGTTTCACCACATTATCATCAATCAGCAGCTAACGATGCTAAGAACTTCTCGAGAAAAAAAAAGAAAAAATAAATAAATAAAAAAAAAAAACAACAACAACATACCAGAAGGAACTAGAAGATAATCGACAAATTGTGTCATCTATAATATCTTCCATTATTTTCTGTGGTACACCATACAAATGGCTTGCATTTAAGAAGTAACATCAAGGTGTTCTTGCAGACCTGCCGAAACTAAGAATTGATTCAAGTGTTTTAGTTTTGAAACACATATTGAAAAAGTTGAGAAAATTGTTATGTATAATCTCCCCACAGATTAAAAACGAAATCACTGACCTAGTGAAATTATGCAGTCTGCAAAGAAGGCTTATACTTATATTGATTGGCAGATGAGTCATGTGGCATAGCTGGGAAGAACAGCTTTCCATAAAAATCAGTTATTATGATGAAGATAAAAATTCAATCCGAAAAAAATTTCTGTGATTCGTAGATCTGATGGCGTTGAATGACAAATTATAGCATCAGAAATTGATAGGTTTTTAAGAAAACGAAGGACATGGACCTGACAGGTGCGTTAGCCAAGGATATGAAGAATGTTAATTGGTGGGATTCTTAAAGAGAAATATAAAAAAAGCCTTTATTTTCATTGTTCAAGCCACAGACTTAGCCTGGTTGTAAATAACTGAAATCAAATTACAGAAATACGGAACACAATTAACATCATGGAGTACATCATAACTTTTTACGGGAAACCTTTTTACGGAGAAAGTACATGCCAAATATTTCAGCTTTATATGAGACCCACTGGTCTCAAAAATATACGTGTTTTTCTATTTTTAACAAGCATTTGAAGACATTGTTAATGGACTTTCGAATGTTTTTAGAGAAGGGAATGATGCGGCGAGGAAAAGTGCTTACCAGTTACAATGCGCTGCTACTATATCAGACTAAATAATATGCATTGGATTGAATAGTTAGGATTATTGGTACCTGTTGCAACTGCGTTACAATCAAAGATGATCGACATGTATACATGCGTTGATCATATTAATACAGTAATATCTGTCATAAAAGATCATCGCAACAACGCAGACACAGAGAGCTCAAATATTTTAAACATATCTACCAGAATTGCAGCTGCCATTGGAACTGATATGAAAGTCGGCACATTGTAACTGTCTAACAACGTTGTTCCAATCACCCTGCTGAGTCTCTATACGATTTTTGAAAGGGATCTATTTTTATACCTTATTTAAATTCCTTGATAGTGTTTTGGGATTATACATTGCGCTTTTATGCGTTTTGTTTTAAACCTCACTCTAGTTATTTAGTAAATAATCAATTATAGAAAGTATTCAGTTTTAGATCACATTACATCCCTTACATTAAATCACGTCAGTTTGAAAAATAATCTATTTATTTAATAAGCACTGAAACTAACACTTTCTTTGCAAAGGATTACATATTTAGCTAGCAGCTGAAAAAGCCCTTTCTACTTCCTCATTTGTTGGTTTAATTGAAATGATCATAAATTAAAAAGCTTTTTGAAAAACTTAACAACTTTCTGTACTTTTTTGAAATAATTATATCTGGGAATCACCTCAGTATGTGGATGATCCAGTGTTATGGTCACGCTTTGTGCTTCAGTTGTGGTGTCCAGGTCTTAGTGGTCTACGTACGAGTCAAAGTTGTTTCTGTGCACTCAATTTCTTTCAGTGTTTTTTTTTTTTTTTTTTTTTTTTTTTATTTTTATTTTGCAGGGGGGGGGGGAGTGGTCTAAAACTTCGACAACTGCCAATTGTGTGCTGTGTGAAAAGTACAATTGCAGGTACCAAGGCAGAACATTTTTCATGATGCTTGTTCTGACAGATCTTTTGCCGATAACATAAGATTCAACAGCAACACCACAGCTTGTCAGTCGTTTTTGACCAAACAGATGCAATGCTCCGTGCTGCGCAAACCCTGTATTCTAAGCAAACTGATATTAAAATGTGTTTCTTTGTGGTGAACGTAATATAGGTGATTTTTTTGGAACGTCCACTCATCAAACACTCAACGAAAATCGTTGCCATTGTTTCTTTAAATATTCAAACTGAACAATTATGTCAACTTTTACGGTATTTGAAAACTTTGCTATTATAGATCTTATAGAATTAGCAGAATTAGGAAATTGAAATCCACTTTTTGAAAAGAAATATCTCAAATACAGTGAAGTATAGTTTATGACAAATACGTTTTAACACATCATTTATTCACTAGATTTTTAAACAGATGTCATTAGTTGTAACCTTCTTTTTGTATTGTTTCTACTTTCTACTCAGAAACAACTCTAACTGTATCTTTTTTGTGTGTACAATCTGGGAGCTAGTTTTGCAATAGGATGACATAACTCAGATTACAGTAATGCACACAACAAAAACAAACTGGAGTTCTGAAGAAAAAAAAAGTGAATGTATATACTTATGATCACGGACGACATAAACACACATTTGTTGCCTTCAGTCAAATGTCAACGTGACGGGTAGAGGTGAACGGGGCGATACTACCTGTAGAGAACGAGTCGGACTGGAAAGTGACGACAGGGAGGCAAGGTGACGAAGACTGAAACATGTTTTCACCCCATTTTACGGATTGCGGATACGCTTAATTAAGTACTGGATCCGCCAGACTACCAAATGATGCGGGATCCCGCATTGCTGGATTGCAATCCCTAGCTACATCCCAGTTAAAGTTTAAGTAAGTCATTGCTTGATTTTTTTAAAAAGAATCACAGGTACCAAGGCCACAACTTAAAATTTTTTGATTATGAAGTCGCACTATGGTATAAACTATGGAAGGACAAGGGTATGACAACAGAAAATATAAGAGAACTAGACCTTACTAAAGAGTTAAATGAGACGAAATATCCTAGAGAACCATCTAAACTGTCTGTGTATGCTTCATATACACAGAAAACTTTTACAAGAAAATTGTGCTAAAATTTCAGGTGAAGTAGCTTGAAAATGATTAGTGTAATTATATAAATATAGATTAATTAAATTATAATTAATCAATTAAAATATTATAATATTAATTAATTAAAATACTACAATATCAATTAATTAATTAAAAAATATATATGTAGGTATTACATTAATCAAAGTTTTTGTAGCATCCATATTATCAGTTTTCTCTTGCCTGCCCCCCCCCCCCCCGAACAAAATCCTGGCTACGCCCTTGTTGGCCACCACGTACTTGTAATATAAACCCCAAATACAAAGGATGTATGAAATAAGTTCACTTAACACAGTTTTAAATCACACAATACTTATATTCTTGATAAAGTTCACTTGTACATTGTCGGTACCAGAATTATAGATAAGAAATCAGACGAAGTTTCATTTGAAGATTAACAGGTTAAGCACATACATATGAGAAGACAAAATCAATAAGTGCCCCCAACTTTAGTGAGAACACGACTGTTGAGGCATGTTGGAACTTGCCTCACTTCCATGTGCAGCATCGCACCGCTAACTGGCGCAAAGTAACACGTTTGATTTCCAGCGAAAGAATGAGCAAATTTGTGACCCCAATGCTCTGTTATTAATTGTTCAACATTTTGCTTCAAATAAGTGGGTTACAGCCCCAAATCTGCATGCTCAGTTATTTGTAACTGACAACTTCTTTTCTTAAGACTGTTTACTGTGCTAAAATCCTTTTCCACTGGTATGAAGGTGGAAAAGCTGCCAAAAACTTTCTTTTTTGTTTTCACTTAAGGCTATATGCCTTGTTAATGTCAAGGTCATTGGAAAAAGGAATGGGGAGGAATTCTGCCATGGCCTTTTAAAACTATCATCCTGGTATATACCTAGAGTAATTTTGGAAAACAATAGAAAATGGGATGACCAGATGGGGATTCGAACCTGCGTCCTTCAAAATGCACGGCTAAAGTGTTACTGCTCACTCACCATTCTTGGTAATAAGGATAAATGTCTGGTATACCTTTCTGAAGCCATAACTGTTGATATCACTTTTTCAGCTACACCTTAAGTTCTGCATAAGTCTTTATTTTGAAAGTTCTTCCTGCAGTATGATATCTGATTTTTAAAAGGCACCATCTGAATCAAAAGCACAGTGCAGTATTTCCATAGTCAAAACATACTCAGACGTTGTTCTATGGGAAGAGCATTTGAATGATGAATATAGGCCAAAATGTGATCACCCTGGACATTTGTCAGTGACAAGTTGGAGAACTGGGAAAATTCATACCTTCAATGTTTTGCTTGAATAGACTAATTCCAGCAAGAAAAAAATGAAATTATGCACTTTTTTAATTAAGTTCAGATTGTTACCTGAAACTGCAAGTTATTTGCATTAAATTTAGTAAATGAATCTGTTAAGGAAGCAATATCTGATTTCCAACCTATCTGCAGTAAAAAATTTAAATTACTTCCTGAAATCCCTGATTTGATGGTGACTGTGGATAGATTTCCATTTACATCTTGTGAACTGCCTCCCCTTCCCCCCCCCCCCCACCACTAACATGGACCCCTGCTGGTAAAAATTGACCACTTTGGGAATTATTGGTCTAGGACGAAGAAGATATTACTGAGCATATATAGAATCAGTGTATATATTGAGAAAATGGAAAAAAGAACTAATTTTCAGACATAAATAAGATTTATCCAGATCCCATGAAGTCCTCCTTTTAATTGACAAAATGTTTATGAACTTACTGTCTGACATTGGTAATCTGATGCACTAGATAAATGCATAATTTGTATTAGTAATTAAAAATTAAAACTAATTTTGGATATCAGATTTAATCCTGATTATTTTGATTGTAAATTTTACTGTATTTGCTTGTTTAATTTATCAATTTTAATTCAATCACTTTTGCAGAAAAAAAAAAAATATGGATTTAACTATGCCACAAATGAAGACACCTATATGATTAGATGAAATGCATATCTGTGTAAAGCAATTTGATAAATATACTGAAAAAGATCAGTGATTACCATGTCTGATGACAGTGCAGTTATGAGAAATCACTACACATCAAAATAAGACACACAAACAACATTTGGAGGGTACATTATATAATCCAGAATTCAAATTTTATCTTAACATAACAACACACATTTAAAAAATGAAGCTAAAGCCAAAAGGAAACTGGACTTTATCAATTTAAAAACAGATAAGAAAATTATCATATGCTTACTTTTTTTTGAGCGGAAATAAATGATCGCTTTTTACATCAGCATCTGGATCCTCTTCACTGTAATTGCATTCATTCCGATGCTGCAATCTGATGTTATTACCATTTTGAAGGTAACAATTTGTACCTACATTGGATTCTGCCTCAGAATGGCTGCAGTGATGACCTCTTATTGAACCTACAATTATAATTATAAAGATGAATATTTTGAGGAAATCCTTGATCAACAGACTAATGAAAATTTCAAATTCTGCTTCATATATATCTATAGAATGATAAATTACAATCATACTTCAAAATATCTTCCTCTGACAAATTCTATCTCATATAGTAGCCAAACACAAATATTATAGAGAGGTTTCAAAATGATTGATTGGTCATCATCTCATCATCAACAGTTTCCAGCCACTGGTCGGGTCTGCTTCAAGCACAAGATTGGTCAAAAAACTGAATTTCATGTCGTTCTCCCCATTTGAGGTTAAATTCATATGGGTAGTTTGCTAATCCTTTCTGTAAACATCTTTAATAGTGATTCAAATATCAAGTTCATATGAAATTTTTTATGTGGCTAGGATTTATAGGTAATGTGAAACCATTCATTAAGTACAATTCTAAAAGGGTATGACAAACTTATTATTTTATAATAGTGACAGTGAAAATGATGTCATGATAAGGCAGGATAAGAAAAGTAAACCTATCACTATCAATGATATAAGCTATCAGTATGTGCAGTTTCATAATAATCCATCCAGTAATTATGCATCAATGGACAGAGAGACAAAAGTTCCAAATATTATGGTATCAGAATTTCTATCACCTGTAGTGATCATTACAATTAATCATTTTGAAAGAAAAAAAAGTATATACAGATCCAATCTTTATACAATTTTATTGTAGGCTATAGATTGATTTTTTTAGTAATTAATAGTAAGGTGTAAACAGAACCTTAAGGTTAATATGCTGTAAGCACCTTAGAATTTTGGCAAATTCTAGTTTTGCTTAGGCGGGACTTAGAAATTTCGAGTAGTGCAGTTTTCAACTTTAAGGAATTTCCCCATAATCTTGCTCACAGTAACAATTCGTCATAAAAATCATTTTAAAGTGTATTTGTCATATCGGGAAACATTTAGTTTAAGAGATATTCCGCTTTGTTCATGTTTTGAAACACGCGATTGGAAAAGTAGAAATTCTAAGATTTGCAATTTTAGATCTTTTATCACCAGCTATAGTCAGCACTATCCCTGATATTTTGGTAATAAAATTAATTAATTTGGTAAAGTTTTATTAGTGATTTTAATTAAGAGAAAATAATAAGCTTTTTTATTAAAAGAGATATTAAATTAAAAATTACATCAGCAGATAGCCCTAATTAAGACGATTTCATACATATAGTGGTTTCCAGAAAAATTTAAGCATTTGTCCGGTAATTAAGTTTTTGAAAATGGATTATTGCTGATTGTCGGGTGGAAGTTCGGGAAAGTCCGCAAAGTCCGCCAAGATTGGTCACGTGATGAATTTAGTTTTAAGACGATTGAAACCTTTTGGAATAGTAAATTAAATTAAAATAGATAGAAAGTCCCTGTAAAAATCTCAAATTAAACTATCATATACTTTTGAAGAAAGATTTGCCAAGGTCATAGGCGTGCGCAGGGCTATAATAGTTCGTGCGGTAAGCACACGTTGTCTCATTCTTACGCCGGGGAGTGATAGAGCAACTCCGCACATGATTTGATCAGTGATGTGTAAAATAGGAACTTAGCAAAATGTAGTCTGTCTGTTCCTGCCTGTCGTTTGTTCCGGTCTGTTTTTCGTCTCGGTTGGTTGTAACTCGCCATGCTGGCTAGTTCGACTATGTTGAAACTTTGGTGTCGCGTTATATAGTATCATTAATGACTGTTAAGAACTGGTAAATTTGCTAAAGGGGTTCGGTTGGTTAAATTTATCTCCACAACTTGCAACTTTTGGAAAAGAGTGTTCGATTGAACTTTTGATTTTCTTTTAAATAAACTTGAAATTTTCGGAAAGTGAACTTTTATCATTTCATAGTTATCTAGCAACCTTTTCTCTATTTGTGGTGTAACAAATATTGTGGCGACCTCAAGCATTTAGGTTGAGTTATCCGGCTACATGATCAAATCAAAATCATTTCGTAAATTTTCTACAGAACTTTGAGTCAACATCAAGAGTAAGTTGAGGCTCTAAGGCTATACTACAGCCCCGGTATCAGCCCTTGTTCCTTACAATGCTAGGCAGTAAACTAAGGACATTCATATTTATAAATATAAACTACTGCTCTGATTTAAGGAATAATAATTTTATTTACCCATAGTTGATGAATATGTACGGAATTGATCAGTCGACAGTGACAGTCTCCATGATCGTCTGACAGTTCGAAGTCCGGTACGGGCAGGACCGATGAATGGTGCTGTTGAAATCGTATACAGTATGGGATTCACCGCTGCATTTAATGGTAACACAAACACTGCAACCCAAGCAAATACCTAAACAAGAGACATAAATCACTTATTTTCAGTAAGAGTATACTTTATTATTAACTTAGTAAATATAGTACAATGACAATAAAAGATGCAAATAAACACTGAGCAAGATGGTTAATGCACAAGTAAACTGAACAGTAACTGTGCAGTAAAAGTTTCCAAACAGATAAATATATTATACATGCTTTAAAAGTATGGTATTTTACAAGATTCACTCAAATTTAGACTAACTCTCAATAGTGTATGTTGCATACTAAAACAACATCTTGTTCAGAACATGGAGAATAATCTACATCTAATTGAAATTGTTGGGAAAGAACTTGGGACAAGGAATGGGAAGGAATTCAGCCATGGCATTTTGAAGGAAGCATCCTAGCATTCACCTGGAGTGATTTTGGGAAACCATGGAAAACCCAAATCTGGATGACCAGACGGGGATTTGAACCCACGTCGTCCTGAATGCGAGGCCAGAGCTTTACTCCTCACCCACCATGCTTGGTCTAATACTGATGAGATATTTGGACATACTTCATATGCTTTTAACAAAAATTATATTAATTATACTTTTTGAACAAATCAGGAAGAAAACTCCTGTTTATTTTTACATCAACACAATTAAATTTTGCTTGCTTATGAAAATAACTTTCATGCATTTATGCTTATTAAACATTTAAAAAAAAAAACCTATGTCAGTCACAAATGCATTGTTTCAAAAATGTACACCACAGTACCTTGGACATTTTGACTGTTATCAGTAAGCCCCAGATTTTTAGGTTATAAAAAAACAAATTTAGGCTTATTAAACTCACGTTTTAGGCTTTTATAGGTTTTTAAAATTCTAATTTAGGAACTTACAGGTTTTTAAAGGAAATAAAATAAAAAACACGCTATATATACTGTCATAGTGTGCCATAGTGTTAAAAACACTCCTTAAAAACTTCTAACATGACATTGTTCGATCACATTAAAACATGCAAAATAAACCGCTATTATGTTCACCCACAACATTTCGTCTTTATTGTGTATGGTAAACAACTCATTTAAAACTTCTAATTTGACACTGAAAAATGAAATATTTTTACAGATTTTCAAGAGTAAACCCTC
The DNA here is from genome assembly GCA_031002005.1 of Vandiemenella viatica. Lineage (NCBI taxonomy): Eukaryota > Metazoa > Arthropoda > Insecta > Orthoptera > Morabidae > Vandiemenella > Vandiemenella viatica. The sequence continues at coordinate 167,578,825 of JARYHS010008074.1, read as the reverse complement.
CTCTCTCTTCCGTTTAAATTTTCTTGAATGCGGAAAAACTACGCTCTACATCAGATGAAGTAAGAGGGGCGAACTTGATATCAGCGATTTCCTTAGGATTCCAGGGCAAAATTTCTTGTTCCTTTTAGTCCAAAGAGTACACGACCTGTGTGTTCCATCCTCTTGAAATCTGGACTGCGGGCTAAAACAACTCCTGCTTCTTAGCTATAAATACCCCAACTGGTCCAGGAGCCATTTTGGCCCTCACTTCATGGATGATTTCAAGTGCTTTTAGTCAACAGTAGAGTGCCTCCTTCCAACTTTTTGATGAAAATTCAAGATTGTAAAAATTTGCCTTTATATAAGTTAACTCCTGTACAGCTGGTACTGAGTGCAACGCTTTCTTTACATTTAATATAGCAATAGCTTTGCTTTCATCTAATGCATTGATGACCTCCGTGATGCTCTCATAGTTTTCTGCATAACATATTGCGGCTGAGAGACAGGTTCTCCATCATGTCACTACTAGCTCGGGACTGAGTATTGATGGAAGCTTTTCCCTGAAAGTAACGACTCGACTTGGCACTTTCAAGAATATTTTCTTCACTGAAGAAATTATCTCGTTAACTATAGGGTGCTGTTCCCGAATTTTTTCAGTTACCCGGTGGAGCCCATGAGCTAATGACATGTGCCATTCGGGGATGGAATGCCTTCAAACACTCCCCTGATTTTATCATTTAAGCTGCACTGTCTGTCACCAACAACCGCAACTTATCCTTGTGTTTTGGATGTGGCCCCAACACCTTTAATTCATCCCTTACAGCAATTGCCTCAGTAGAGTGGTTTGTCGTTGGAAGTTCTCTGCACATAATGACATTGGGTATACTAGGTTCCTCAAATGCGAGCTTGCCCATATCTGCCACAGGCATCTGTCATCTCATCTACACTTAACCAGATGAAGTGGTCAGCAATTTCCACCAGTATTTCTTCAATGGTTTTCTCATACATGTGAGGCAAGTAATTCTTTCTTAAAATGGATTCATCTCATATTTTTCTGTTACAAAATTCTTCCAAAAAGTTTTTCAGGACTGCATTCTGGAGTGTTGAAACTGGTATATTAGGAGGCAGTGAGGTTGACACAGACACAGGTTAAACGAATCTTCTGCACCCAGCTTTAAACTTGTAATGAAACTCTGCTTCTGTTCGGAAGCATTTCTCCTAGTAACATTTGCCAAATGAGTTGCTGAATTCTGATACCCGTAGTACGTGGGATCGTTTATCTGCAGGCATCCATATAGAAGAGAAAAATAAAAATAGTCCACCTGAATATAAAACCCTGGATAATATCCAGTTAATATTATGTTATTTCATTCAGCCTTCTAGTCTCTGTCACTTTATGTTACTTTAGAAATGAAAACAAATAAAACTATTTTTTTTTTTAAATATAAAAGACATATATATATAAATCAAATTAAACTTACTGCTTTTGCACATGCTTAACAACATATAATTTTCCCATATGTAGAAAAGTTCTTATCCGTTTCAATCCACTATCGCAGGAGACTACTACTTGAGGATTTCTGTTTAGGCCTGGTTGCTTTTAAAGAAGGAACTAAAAGTATGTAGGCCTACACAATGTTTTAATTTGCGTGTTACCACTGAACAATGATGGTATACAACCGTTAATTTCTCAGAAAGGGTTTGCGTTCCTGAGATTTTTAATGTTTAACGTGCTATGTTTCTAACTTGCTTTGTCGATTTGTTTCTACTGAATGTAAACCTTAGTAATAATGTTAAGTTGCCACTCTGCATTGTTGCATCTTTTCTCAATGTTACCATCAACAATGAGGTTAAAACATAACATTTAATATTGTGGTGAAAAGTTATTCCAATTTTAAAATATATCCATTTGTTTTACACGTATACGTATTCCATTTACCCTCCAAGTTCGGCTTCACCCTCGGACTCTGCGAGGGAATATTCCTATAGCACGCATATTTGCAGTGTCTTGTATCTTAGGATTCACGTAGTAATAGATAGAGCTGGGATTGGTGACTGGCTGGATCGACAATGTGACATTAACTTGGATCGATGTAGAAGAAGAAAACGAAATTTTTGAGAAGGAAGGGGGAAAAGGAAGCAGCCGTAGCCTGTCAAAAGCCACTGTTCCGGCATTTGCCTGGAGGGGAAAAGGATAACCATGGAATACCATTTCAGAACAGCCGATGGTGGGGTTCGAACCCATGGCGTCTCCCGTGTCCAGATTACTAGCTCACTACCCGTGGCCCTGAGCTAATCCGGTCGGTCATTTGTTTTATTTAAGTAACAAAATTATAGTGGGACTGGATCAGTCCATCAAATTAGGTGCTTTTACATTCTAAAAGCTGAATTAGGTCATTTTAGGTCATAACATTAAAATTAGGTTATTTTAGGTCCTATTAAATTTATGAATATTATTAGTTTATACAAAAGACGAAAAGGAAAGTTAAAATTTCGAGAATATTAGGTTGGGAACAAAATAGGTTCGAACCTAAGAATCCAGGGCTTAGTTATCAGTTATGAGATACACTAGGTTAAAAAAAGGGAGAGATTTCAGCCTAGTGGAGGTGTATCTCATAAAATCTCTTTGTAGAAAGCTTTAGCTACTCTAATATAATTATCAGATCTACTTTTAGTTGTAGCACATTTCAACATGTGCTATGGAAACAGTGACAGCTGAAAGGACTCCAATAGAATCTTTTTTTTTGTTTTTTTTTTTTTGTTTTAATGGCTGTTACAGCTGGCAAAGTTTTATTCCAATTAAATCAAAGAATGTCAACCATGGTTCCTGCAATTCTTCAAGAGTGATTAAGAAAGTCATAACTAAAGTAGGGTTACCAGACGTCCCCGTTTCGCGGGGACAGTCCCCGTATTTAGCTCTCTGTCCCCGGACAGATTTCATCCCCGCAATGTCCCCGGATTTTTACTGTTTTCCCTAGAAATTTTTTTGGGCATGAATATAAAGAAATACTAGGTTACAATAAAATTAGGTGGCTTTCTCTGGTACCAGTTATCAGAAGAATATGTGAAATCTATCCTGCTCTCAAATCATTCTTCCGGTCTGAAGATAAATGCCCAGTAATGCTCAAGAAGTGGTTTGATGATCCCTGCACCTTCTTGCGGAAAATTTTTCAAACTCAACTTTTCCCCTTTTTCAGGATACAATAATACAGGCAGAAGGCACTGATGTCACAGTAATTGAGTTTTCCATGATACTGAGTAATTTAGTGAAGTAGCTTATTTCAAGGAAGGAAGAAAAATTTATTCCTTAGTTTACCATTGACGTTTTGTTGAAAATGAGGGCTGAGATAGACGCCTTCGAAATGTCTCTCAAGTGTGACATCTTAACGTGGCTGGAAGCCCGAGAACTATTTATTTATATACAACGCTGTGAAAAACTTCAATCTTAAATGATAAATATGTTTCTTTTAGGTTATTCCAATCTTTAATCATATAACTTATAAAAGTGCAACGCTTCATTAGGACAAATGCCGAAAGCGTCCCCGGATTTTGGTGTAAAAGTTCCGAAGCGTCCCCGGATTCGGTGAGAAAATTCTGGTAACCCTAAACTAAAGGAGCTATAAAACATGTTTTGTCTGTACAAAAATCCCCACTTTTGTTAGTATACTGGTAACAGTAACTCAACTAGAATTTTTATTTTTTATTTTATTTTAAAAACCCTTCTGTTTTCTTAAATCATACAACACCTTTTTCTGAACTTTTCATGGATATGTAAACATAACTATGAAACTTGAACCTATTAAAAAATAATAGCAGTAATCTTTCTCAGCCCTCTCTCTAGGAAAATGTGTCAAGTAGATGAGGCATTACAAAGCAGACGCCAAGCAGTAAACAAAATTAAACAATATAAGTTTTGGTATCAGGATCAAATGATCAATGATGATGAGAGAAGAAAGCAAAATTCATAATGAAAAAAAACTACTGTACAGAATAAATAGAAGAGGAAGCATCTGAATGAAAACTAAGAATGATGGATGGAGATTGGAAAAAATGCAGAAAAATTAAAAATGGGCGTGGAAGCTTCGCTGAATCCTTATTGAGACATTACTACAGGAGAAACAGGTGGACAACAACCAAGAAATTGAAAAACAGGCAGCAGCTTATGGTAAGATGAAGAATAGAAGGGCACCAGGCATTTATGACATGCCATAAATGCTAAAAGCAGAAGGATTAGTACAAAGTTAAATAGTTTCAAATATCTGGTATGTGCTGTGGAGGAAAGTTGAAGTAACAATGGTGATAAGTGAAAGAGGTTGGCTTAAATATCGTAAGATGTGTCAAAACCTGATAAGGAACAAGAATATGCCACAGAGAAATAAAGGTTTAATTTATAGTGCACACTATGTTCTATTCTCATGTATGAAGCAGAAACTGTGACTCTGAAGAAGTGAAATATCAGTAAGATTCAAGCAGGTGAAATGAATTTTCTAAGAAGCAGAATATTGGTTACAAGAACAAAAATGATAATGAACGAAATAGTTAGAGACACAGTAAAAGAGTAACCTCACAAAGAAATGTTAGTGCGGCCTATTCTAAGATGGTATTGCCATATAAATGGGGGGAGCAAACAGAATCAAACAAAATACATGAACTGAAGATACAAGGTAAACAGCCTAGAGGAAGACCAAGGGATATGAGAGAAATGTGCACTGAAGTCAGGAGAGGTGGTGACAAAGAATTGGTAGGAAGAGTGAAGCAAATGCAGAGGACTGGGTGCAAAATAGACCCGGCCGGTAGCTGGAAACTGTGGATCTGTTAATCAATGTTTACTATTATTCATTTTAAAATTAGTTAACTATCAGTATATTTCCTAATATAAGCAGTATCTAGTATTAATGTTAAAAACATGTAAGTAAATGATAAGCAATTTCTAACCTGTGGAGGAACAGTGATTCCACCTAATGACAACAAGCCAAGAAGGATAATTGGCATCCAGCAAGCAGCATCTGTGATAACTATTAGAGTCATTCGACGAGCCATTGTCACAGATTCTGGAGTTTTTTGATCTTTCTGTGCAGCTTGCTGTGTTGTTCGAGCAATCATATACATTGATAGGTAGCCAAGAGCAATCACAGAAAATGAAACCAAGTTTAGAACTGAAACAGATTTAAAACTTGTATTATCAGTATCAATTATTAAGGGAAAGAAGCTAACAAGTAAAATTAATGTGAAAGGCAGTCATAAAATGACTCAGAAATTACTCAGAAATTACTTTTAGAGTTGGAGTAATATATTATCTCTAAAGTTGGCACAAAAAAAATCTGATTAGAGAAAGACTAAAATTTTTGCTATTCTATTCTTCGCCCAGAAAAGGGTAAATAGATGTGAGACTTTTGAATATACATTTCTTCCACTTGAGAGCAGTAATTAATACATAACGTTACCAAACTTCATAAATTCTTATTTTAAATAAAATATTATTCCACTTACATCACATAGTTTATACCTTTTATAACTTTTTATTGTTATCTTTTTATTCATATTGGAGTAAAATCTGTTAATTAAAACTGATGAAACTATGGAAATTTAATTGATCATTATTTAGTATGACTGAATTTATAATTTGTATACATTAATGATAAACATGAAAACAAGTTTCTGCTTTCAATATTCAATAACAATTCACAAATAACAAATATGTATAACAGAAACGTAAAACTAAGAGGGGCACAATTCCTTCATTGATTAATCACTGTAGTTCATTTAAGACATCTACAAAATATATAAAAAATTATTAGTGTGTTTGTTGGAATATAATATCAAAATGATAGAATATGTTATTTATCATTAAGATTTATATACAAAAATGGGATAGGAATAAATATTGTGAAGAGATATCAAAACAACAACATAAATGAGTCATGTGGCTGAGTAGACTGTGAGCACCCATTTAGCTATGAACATCACTTCTAAAACGGCTGAAGTCATGCCACCATGTCTGGAAAACTGCTTTGCAGTTAACATTCAGTTCCTTCAGTCCTGTAGATGAAGAGAAGAATGGGCATCATGATACCATAAGGCATCATGCAAATTAGTAATCCGTACTCAAAAGTTCCAGAATTCAACGTTCCTCAACCTATTTGGAGTAAATTAAACCATATTAGATGTTTCATGGTGAGAACTGTTTCCATTATTCACACCTAGGGATGGACAGATTTGCTGTACTGCAACTGTGATTAGGTCGCACTATCCATGTTGCCCTTAGCACAGAATTGCCATCTCTGTGCCTTCCATGGAAGTCTGAAAAATTTAAATTTGGCAAGGCTGGAGGCAGCTGCCTGGATAGATCAGCTTGATGTAAAGTTGTAGAGGGTATGGCCGGCAGTACTGAAGTAGTGGCCTTTTCACCTGCCACCAGATGATGGCATTATATATTCAACTATGTATGAAGCTATTTTTGCTTTTTTTTTAAAAAAAATCATTGCATAGTTAAATTATAATTGTTTTTTGATTTCCATTTTATAATTTTCCGTTAGTGTCTAATAGAAAAACTAAATAAACGTTTGTCACCACAGACCAATGTCCCCCAGAACTTGGTTCAGTAGATCCCTTAACTTCAGCGACTTCTAGTTCGTAAGTACCAATGACCAAATTCAATATAACAAGGCCGGGGATCCTTCCCTTGGAACAGACCGTGCTATAAGAATTGTACTATGAACCCAACTACTGGAGAGATCTTTCCCATTGTATAGCCTGCCACTTGTGAAACTTTTTACATCATCTATAAGCATACTTCCTAAACATGTCTCGCTCCATACATTGATGTGATTACCAACCAATTCCGCATCAAGATAAATAGTCACTTGCTAATAATATGCGCCCTGTATCTGGACAATCCCATTGTGGAACATGCCACAACAGCAACAACTTTAATTCTTGTTTAACAGTTCATGCTATCGGAATCCTTCCTACCAGCAGCATTTCCTCTTAATTTTAAAGTCATATGGTGCATACAAGGGGAAAAAACCTTTAGATCGAAAAGTATCAATTAATTAAAGGAGTTGATCCAAATTTAAATATCACAGTATGTTGTCAGGATAGGCAGACACATTCTCACCAAAATTTGAGTCTATAAGTGAATTGTATGTATTTTAGTAAGATAAATAATTAAAATTTTGAATAAAATTATTGGAAGGTAAAAATTAGGTTCAGAAAATAGAGAAAAATTCAGATAATAAGAATATGATAACAGTTTAGTAAAAAATTTAAAATTTAAGGTGAAAAAGTAAGATTTTAATATTCTGATTATCAGACTGTCTCAAATTCTCTTGTAAAAAGCCGACATCAAGATGAACATAAAAATAATAAAAAAGGATTCTAGGAAAGTAAATGAGCTATCAGAAAATCAAGGAATTTTTTTTAAAGGAATATGTGTAAATCTAATTTATAAACAAAAAAGAGCTAGAGAGATATTGAATTTTTAAGTTTAATGTGACGTCACAAAAAACATAAGGTGCAATTTTGGGTAACGAAATATTACACAAAAATTACCAGAGTTAGGAGCAGCAACATATACTAAATAAAAGAGGAAATTTTAAGAAAACTGTTGATATAAAAATCTTTTAGCGCAATAGAGTATTTCAAAAGTTAAATGTAAATAATCAAAATGAAGCTTTAAAATGTAGTAACATCAAAATAAAGAGATTTCAGGGAAAATTTATACAGACATAAAATGTTTAAAATTAAATAAAGAATAACATATTAAAATTTCAGAAAGATTGGAACAAAAATAAGGTAAAAGAGATTGTGTAACCTTGGGAAAATGTTGCAAATACCACAACTCCCCATTGTCTTCACCGGCAGTTCCAATCAAGCATTCTTCACATCAGGTCATGTTGTGAAAATGGGTATGAGCAGTGAAACTAAGAAGAATTATTAATAATGGGAAGCATAAACTAACAGTTTGGGCTTGTAATTTTTCTTAGAGGAGGTAGGATGTTCTTTGTGAACTCAACATTCAAACCGTAGCAGTTAACTTCAAAAGTAATTTATCAAGGGGTAGAAACTAGAATTTTCATCTTTTGTAGTTGTTTGCGGACTTGTGAAAGACTTCTGTGTGATGATGACCTGCTGTCTTCCTTAAATGTTCAAAATTTTGCAATGCCTAACTTGGGTTAAAATACTGATACCAGCTTAACTTCAGAACTATTTTCATGAATATATGGTTTTCCAATCAAAGTGACTTTTTAATTTCTTTATATTTAACCACAACCCATTATCTGTTGTGGGTTAAACACATACAATATATTGGCAACAGACTCATTGCATTTTTCATTGTTATGTGTCATACAGATTTTAACATTTACAAACAAGACAAGAATTTAGTCAGCAATGGTCACAGCTTAAGCATTTATTTGTACATAACCCCAAATAGACAAATTGTTTAATACTTCCTTCCCCATTCTCTTCTGCCTTATTACTATTTCCTGCCATTATCTGCAGGAACCAATACTTTCTAATATTAGTGACTATCTGTGCCTGTGATTTCATCCACATAATTTGGCGTTTGAACTGATAATTCACATATAAACTATCAATGAAATGTTAGATTGGTAGGAGATAGCAAAGGAACAGTCATTATTTTCAGGGGGAGGGGGGGAGGAGGGTACTGTCCATTTTTCTAAATTCATGTTGTGTGCAAATGTTTTAAACAAGTTTAAGCATGTCATTTGTATCTACCACTCATTAAAACTAAGAAGATTTTATGGTGTTAGGTGATTCACAGGTAGGTATCCTATGCAATCAAATTTTACAAACTTCTTGGGAAATAAGAGGCTAGGGGTGTTACTTATTTCAGTTTGCATTTTACTTGAGCTGTATAACTTTTGTGTTTAACACAAAAATATCAAGGCTTAACACTATGTACAAAATGTGATATCACCTACTTAGAAATTTTGAAGGTATACATTACACTTTTGTAGGAAACTACACTTGCAAGTAATCAGACTACGGCATCCAGCTTGGTATCAGGAGATACAGGTTGTCTGCCGTTAGTTTCTTGTTTGGAAATCAGGTGCCTGACATTTCCCAACAGTGATTCAAAATCAAAATTTCTGCAACCAATCTCATACTCAGATCTGAGGGTATCTAGTAGATTATAGGCAAGCATATTTCGCTCCCTAGACAACTACCAGAGATCTCATTTTCTCTTCTGCATCCTTTTTTTAAATAAGCAAAAGTAGTGCTGCTGACAATCCCACAAATGGAAAATTCTTGAACATGTTGACACCAAGAAAATTATTTGAAATTGAATCCTGATGGTTCTGGCAAAGTAGATGTGACTCTTTGCTTCTGGGCTATATCTAGGCAGCATTGGGGCAGAATCACGACAATGAATTGGATTAGCACAGACACAGGCCTTTGACAATGAATCATGACAAAGAATCCCCCTGTGTACTAGACTAAAATATTTAGCAAGTGGTGTGTACTATCCTAAAATATTTATGCATTATCTATGTGAGGAGATGTTTGGTAAATTTTTTACTATTTTAAATCCTTCCAAGACATCTCAGGTCATAAAATGTTATATCTTAACTGATTCTTTAACTATTCATATACTTACATAGAAAAACAAACACTGAGTATTCCCATCCATTTGGTTTTTGAGGTGTAATATGAAGTGCAAGACAAACTCCAGATCTTCCGTAAAAGTTCCTGCACATAAAGATGAAGTAATGAAACTAACTGTCCAAATTATTATTTTAACTAGAATAAAATATTAACTGAAATCAAATTAGTACACTAAAATATTCTAAGATATTGTCAAGTTATTTAGCTATAAATTTTGCTTATTTAGCAAAAATAAAACTGCTAAGTTGTATTTAATACTGTTATTTTTTGTGTATTAGTTAATGTGTATCCCTGAAGTAATTTAAGCTGAATTCAAATGTTTTATAGTGATTGACTGAGCATAGTTCAACACATTGTCAAATCTCAATTTGAACAACGTGGATGATCAAGAATTCAAGTTTATAGATGGTCTTCTCAGATATCTAGTGTTCTTTTTGAATGTGGAAAAATCAATCAGTTAAAATAGTCTTTTTTAGGTTATACTATTTTCAGACAATATTCTCACCATAAACTCACCAGAGTAGCTGGGTGTGTTAAAGTGCCACAACACTAGACTGGAGAGGTACAACATGCCTAAATTCAAATCCCTGACCCAGTGCACCAGCCATCCTTAAAGTGGTTTTTAGGTGGTTTTCTGCTAACAACTGGGTGAATGCTGGGACAGTCCCCAATCTCTACCAATTTCACAAACAAAAGACACTTATCACATAGATCACAAATTAAATGTTTAACAGACAGATGACACCACAACCACCACTCCCCCCATCCTCCTTCATAACTACAAGATGCGTGGCAAACCAGCAGCAGATGGGCCCTGTTCAACCAGTTGTGCTGGACAACTTGTGAAAGTGGAAACATTCAAAAGATAATAATGATGATTCTCCCCATACAGGCAATACAGGTTTTGAACCATTACTACTGTTTTTTCCCTTTCACTTAATACATGATATTACTATGCATGCAAATAGCACTAACTTTCTTAAAGTTTGCAAGGTTTATTCAGAAGCACAACATGATTACTCTTATCATATGACTTGCCACTTGAGAAACTTATCATGAAATAAACCTTATACACACTTCTGACCAGGAATTTTAATTCTTTCCTCACTGTCTGCACCATATGAGACCTACAAATCAGCAGCAGCCCTTCTGAATTCAGAAGGTGGGAAACAACTTACCAGTACAAACTGGGCAAATGGAAGCCACTGGGTCTTAAGATGTTACCCAATTATCTCCTTCTTTTCAACCACTATCTGGTGAGGAGGATGGATGTGATCACACTGGCTGAGTGTCTGCAGAATCTAGGTAGTAAACACAAGGTGGCTGGGATGGTTATAAATGACGGGGAGATAATAATGAAGTGTTAATCAATAATTCTAAAGAGATCATAGGAAGTGGGGGAAAATAACCAACGTAATGAACATGAGAGGATAGATTATTTATAAAAAAATACAAGGGTAGGCTGAGAAGAAATTCACACAAGCTTGTAGAGGGCAAATGAAATGTCCTTCAGAAGCATACCCGGTGGCATAACATTCCATCTCTATACACATGTGCAGGTTTGAAGTCATTGAAATTCATGCAGTGTATTTTGAGAAGCAGAAATATGGAGATTGTTCTAGTGTTATGTCAATGCTAATTAAACAGCATGCTACTATCGAATTTTTAACTGCTGAAAAAGTGACTCTTATTGAGATTCATCATTGTTTAAAGGTTGTTTATGGTGAAGATGCTGTTAACAGGGTTACAGTAAATCAATTGGCAACAAAATTTTGTGATTGTGAGCCTGGACATTATTGTTGATGAAAAATGCAGTGGATGTACGATCACCGCCAAAGATGATAAACATTGCAAACTTGTCTATGAATTGATACAAATGACCAGCGAATCACTCAAAAGTGTATCACAAACCATATTGAAATATCCAAGCAATGTGTTGGCTTCATTATTGAACAATTGGGATAGCATACAAACTGTGAATGATGGGCACTATGCCATCTCACAGACGAGAACAAACAGCATCAATTGGAATGTTGTGAGCAACTTTTGCAGTGCTACGATGATGAAGGAGACGACTTCCTTTCAGATATTGTGATGGGGGATGAGTCATTGGTCCATCATCATGACCCAGAAGAGAAAAGGCAGAGCACATCCGTCTTCTGCTCAGGTGAAAAATTTAAGTACTCAAACATCTGTCAAAATAAATAAATAAATAAAAATTAATTATTTTATTTTTTTTTTTTTTTTTTTTTTTTTTTTTTTTTTTTTTTTTTTTTTTTTTTTTGACACTTGTCCACACATTTCGTGTGCACTGCAGAGACTCCGCGAAAACTGAAGTTTGAATCGATTCCACCGATCTTTTTATTTTTTTACTCTACTGAAGAGAGACCTCAAGGGTTTCAGACGATGAAGTGAAGGTAGCTGTCAAATCCTAGATTCGAGAAAAGTCAGAAATTTTTTTCAGTGACGGAATAAAAAAAAACTTTTCACATGCTGCGAGGAATGTGTTAGCCTTAATGGTGACTGCTGGGTCTATTACAAGATGGGTATTTGTGCACCAAGCTATTCTTGAGATTGGGTGGTCTCCTGAAGCATGTGCCAGATTGTGTGGAGAAGAGTAGGCATTTCAGGGAGGGAACATAGGAGGACATGTCGATGATGAAGGATTAAGTTAACTAACTCAGTACTAAAAATGGAAAGTAACATCCCACCACAGATCATAAAAGCAATTCAAAACATCTACAGCCACAAAGTAATCGCAATCAGAACCGGACAACAGCTGTCGGAATGGAAACCCAATAATCGAGGAGTGAGACAAGGATGTTACGTATCGCCACTTTTATTCAGCATATATATAAACAAAATCATTAGTAACTAGCAACAAAAACCCCATGGTAGAATAAAAATAGAAAGCCAGCCAACCTGAATACATTACTGTTTGTAGATGACCAAGTGTTTTTGCTGAGTCAGAAGACGACTTGCAGAGATCGGTATATAACCTCCATATGACAGAAAAAGTATACAGCATGGAGATTTCCCTCAATAAAACCAAAGTTATGGTCTTTGTTGGAAAAAACCACAAAAGGACAAAAATCTCAATAGATAACACGCCCATAGAACAAGTAGCAGAACCTCAGCTACAGCCTAGAAACTGATATGAAACAAAAAATCACAAATTTCACAAAAGTTACTGGAATAATAAATAACACCTTCAGACCATCTCTAGTTCAATGGTACACAAGAATCAGGCTATATAACATCCTGGCTAAACCTATATTACTGTATGGCAGTGAGGCCTGGACACTACACAAAGGTGATGAGCGGAGATTAACGGCGGCTGAGATGTGATTTATGAGAAGAACAGCTGGATACACATTACAAGACAGAAAGAGATCTGATGATATCCTTTAAGAACTTAAGGTAAAACCAATTCTTCAAACTGTACAAATCTACAGAACATCTTGGCCAGAACTGAGGATGAAAACGAACCGGATCCCACAGAAAATTCTCAAATACCATCCCAGAGGCAAGACAGATATAGGGAGACCAGCAAGAAGATGGATTGAGACCGTAACAGGCCACCAGGCCTAATACTGGACAGGAAGAAGAAGAAGACCAGATTGGAGTAGTTGTGTGAAGGTTAGTATCTATGGTGAACAATTTGTTTTTGTATCAGATGAGGGGGTAGCAGTGGGATATGAGAATTTGTGACAGGATCTGGGTGTGTCTGATGAGAGATGCAGCTGCCATGGATGGCCATGCTGTAAGGAAGAGAATGTTTGAGTGTGAATGAGAAGACAATTGTTGAAGTGAAAGTACTGTTGTAGCTTTGATGTGAACAGTGGCCAGCTTTCTGTATGGAGATGTCAATTTCAAGATAGGTGACAGGTACGTTGGTATAAATTGAGGTAAAGATGATGGAGCACTTACTGTTTAGAGAATAAGTCTAGGGTACATTTCAAAATGTAACTACTCAACTATCTCGCCTCGGAACAAGTTCGTGGACTTACTCATTCACTTTAAGGAAACTTTAAGCTAAACTAAGAGAAAGAACTTTTTTACGTTAGTTTAAGAAGTTAACAGAAGCAGTGTTTGAAAACTATCATGAAGTTCACTCTCATTTTGGGGTTGCAAATAGAAAATATGTTTGCAAGAGTGAATGTTTCATCAATGTTGTGCCTTGAAGGATAACCTGCATCTTCTTATGTGTTTCGAAGTTCGATATCGCCTTAAACGTTTTAAGTGTTATCTGATACCAGTATTAACTTCAGCAAACTTTCAGAATATATTTTAAATTCGTAACTACAAGTGACTTTCTTTCATTTATGTATGACCTGTAATAGCTATTACAGGGTAAACTAATAGCTTGACGACTGGTTTAAAGAACTACAGCATCATCGAGAAAAGGTATCAGTATCAGTTATACAGGCAACACGATCAAGTTCACTAGTAATGTTTGAACCCCATGCAAGCATGTATTTATGACAACAGGCTAGAGGGGATGTAATATCATATTGATGACTCAGCTTCTACTGCCAAGTTCTTTTTAAATTTGACTCAATTTTGTAATCACTGAAATAACAGCATATACTCTCCAACCTGTAAAGTTTCCTCTGGGTGCTTCACTGTTTTTGCCAGGCAACTTATACAAGACTAAGTTGAAGTTGAATAACCTAATACATGACTGGGACTGATATAATACTTGTAGTCAAGAAAAATACAATGAAGACATTACCGATGGAAATGGAAAAGCTTTCTCACACATAAAGAATTCAGAATAACAGATACATAACTGAATTCTAACCATATTATAAATACACATGGGAAAAGTGAGCAGTCTGGTGATGAGTGGCTAAGGTGTCTGATTGGAGATTAAAAGTTACCCCATTTGAATTATTATCGGAGGTGATTTTCAAAGACCCTTAACCCAACCTACAACTTTGGCCAAGCCTGTTATGTAGTGAAGTTCACCAGAAAGCTACCATGGTTCGAGTTCCACATTGAACTGTAGGTTCCATCTATCCAGTACGATTACCGTGTTAGATTAGTTAGCCAATACAAAAGGAAATTGCATGGTAAAGTGAAAACTTGGTCACTTGGTGGCCAAACAATCCTTTTGGATCTCCCAGCCAACAATGCCATACAATGGTTTGGTTTTTAAGATGGGGGAAAAATATGTAGGCAGCAAGGAATAAATTTGGTAGCAGTATCTATTTAAAAATCAGACAGGGAGGTTAAATAATCTCTTACAATTCATTTTGGTAATGTATCAGATAATATAATAAATAAAAAGTAATGGTGGATAGCCAATGTGAAATCAATATCTAAGCTTCATATGCTTCACAGACTATGTACTGCTGACTAATTAAACTAAAATGATCTACAAAGAAAGTTATATCCTTTTAAAACATCATGTAAAGAATTGGTACTCATATTAACAGCCCATAAAACAACAATGTCCATATATCCACTAATTTTTAACCTACTGATAATGAAAACCTCATTGTGAAAGTCATAGAAAGAAATTATTGAGACATTCTATTGACTAGTAAGAAACACCTAGAGAAAGAAGCACCTTATCAAAGAAAATTAAGAACTGACTGCCTAACACAGTCAATATTGTACAGTAATTTTTTTTAGAAAAAAAAAATAAGAGCTTGGCAATAAAAAAAATTTGTATGGCTCTAAACTAACTGAAAACTAGAAGTGTTACACTAAAAACAAAACAAGCAGTTAAAGGTTCATAAATAAGGGTATTAAGAAAAATACATAGTAACAAACAGAGGAAGAAAGGAAAGTATCAGAGAAATGTGTTCAATAAAGAAAAAAAGAATGGACATAAGTTAGGGAATTAAAACTGAATCAACATATTAAGGGAATGGAAGAACATAAGGTGTTAAAAATATACAGTGTACGAACCAGGCTTGCAGTGGGGTTCTGCATAAAGCTTGAATATTAACTCTGACCGTGTGTAGCCTTGGATGTAACAGTTTTGGCATAAATAGAATAATACGGCCGCCACATAGGTTTTTAACCAGAAAACTATGAAAAGGTTAAGATCAATAATGATAAATAGTTCATTGCCACTTAAATAAGTATATTCTTCCATACTTCACAAAAACAAAAACTGTACAGGCAATCAGACGACTTTTCCAAAGAAATGTTTTTGCAGATTCGATTAACCAGTCAAGTCAGACCACACCCCAATAGTTCAAAGTTTAAACTTTTAGTTGTAATAATTAAATGAAAGAGAATCACACGTTCCCATTGTTCCACCGTTTAGTAAAATCAAACAATTCCGAGGATCCACTTGGCGAAATACTATTTTAACTCAACATTATGATTAACTTGAATAAAAGAAGCGTCATTACTCCAAAATAAAACTTTCACTGATGTGCAAGGTATAAAACTTTCCGGCCTACTGAGCTACATGTTATCGCGTTCGCGGTTCCTGGCAGACTGGGGCCGAACACCAGTATGCACAAGTCTTTATCACCCAGCGCTTCTCGAATATTCCTAGCAACTGTTCTCACGTGAAGCGTGGGAACATATCTACATCCTCGTTCACAGGGATGTCTGATGGGAAGCTCGTTAAATATCAAATCGCACATCTGAAGTCCTAACATTGGCTAATCTGACCTTGACAATAAAAATAATTCAATCTGCTTGAAACTTTACAAATAGCTAGATCTTTAAATAAACATTAACTTTAGTTATTATGAAGAATATCCTAACTTTAATCATTTGACCAAAAATAAATACTTTAAGTATGAACTTTCCCACTCCAGGCGAATGCCGAAGAATGTTGAAATTGAAAGTATTGAAAATACTATCTTAAAAACTGTAAAACTGCTTTCTAATTTGAACTAACATAAAAACTAACTTTAAAAATGAAAGGCAATAATATTCTATCCAATCTAACTCGTGGTTCTGAGAGCAAAATTTTGTCACGCAGTTACAAAATTTAACAGATAGCTTACAATAGGGGAAAAAGAAAAAACTGAAAGACTGATGAAAAGATGAAAAAAATTACATTAAATGACTAATTTTTTTCCATTTTTATACCCAAAACTTCTTTCTTTAAAAACTATGCCATGCAGAAGTTGTCAATGTTACATGTATGTATTGTACTGAATTTATCAAAAGTTTCATGCTTACTGTGACCCAAGGTAGATAAAATTACTACTAAACCTATGCATAATTTATTTCGTACATTCAAGAACTAGTTTACACTATGTACTGTAACTCACTTGAAATAGCTTATTTGAAATAGTGGCAAAAGTGAGAGGAAACCAGCTCCAACCCATCCAGCTGCCATTAACATGCGGGTCTTGGCCATCTTCATTGTGCGAACACGGAAAGGAAAACGTATCACCAAGAATCGGTCCAGTGTTATAACTGTACAGAAAAAATATGTTAAATTTTAAAACACATTTAGAATACATGGGTACATACATCACTTTCTTGAATTACCAGACTGTAAATTTCATTTATTTATCATCAATGAAGGTGGTATTCAGTTCTGTTTGCAATAATAATAACTGATTTAATGTCTGCGATCAATCTTTACTCTCATTGCCACTACTACTAGTATTAATTGGTTTAAAGTCCCAGATTAAGGTTAGCTCATAATGACAATATTGTCACTTTTACTACTAACAGTAATAATCTCTGTGTGTTGCCCAAATTTTTGGCAGAATAGGCTTTGCTGTCACTGCAACCATAAAAAAAGTCATGTTCAGAACTTTCTCCAATTCCTGTATCTTTCATACCATCCTACCAATCTTATGTTAGTCTCACTAATATCTTATGGCCCAGTTCGTGGCTCTTTGGCATTTACTTGACAGTATTACAATTTTTTCCCCCATTTGCTCCACTGTTACAATGCCCAACTGAGCTTATTAGCAATATATTACCAGGCATTTACATTTCAAGTCTTCTGCACTGTTTAATGACACTAAATTTTTATTATCCTATCAATACACCTAATAATCTGACCAATTTTGATTTTTTTCTTTCTTGACATGCTGATATAATTCAACATAGGTCTTGTCCATGTCCCTCTGTAGCTGGTGACAATCATTATACTCTTACACATCATGCCACTTGCTAATGACCTAACTTTTGACTGTAATGACAGACTTATTCATTAGAATAATGAACAGTAATGATCTTCTATTTGGCACTGCTTTATTTCTTCCACCTCCTTTGATAGCAATTTTTTATTTTTTTATTCCTGTCCTCTATTCCTTAGTTTTTAAGAATTCCTACAACCAATAAGTCATATTCAGATACATCCCAAAGGTTTTAATCTTATTCAGCACCATTGAAAGACTCAGTATGTCAAATGTCTAGGAGAGATACAATATAGCACTATCATCTTGATTTCCCTTACCAAGCTGATGAGTGTACAGTTAATACTTGAACCTGGCATTTGGGAAAACTTGTGTTTAAAAACCAATTTCAGTTTCATACAGTGTCCCAAAATCAATTCAGCAAATGCGTAGATGGTTCCTTCGACAAGATAAAAGTCAGATTACAAAAAAGTTTCTCTTTGTAATTTTATATGAAACAGCTTGCAAATAAACCACTAACTATGATATCCATGTGAACATTCTCTTGTAAGTCCATGCTGTTGATTTACCAATTATTACTTTTCCTCAAAGATGTTTCTGACATCTGAAACTCTAAGGTTAATTTATTGGAAAGAGTAATGAAAGGATATACCAGAGAAGAGAGGGAATTGGGTTACAAGACATTTGTCAGCCTGTTGCTTGAATATGATGGTGAAGTATGAGAGAACCATTTTGGGTATCAAACATACGGAGAGTCTGGAAAGAAAGGAAAATACCTGAGGAATGGAGGAAGGGAGTCACAGTGCCTATTCATAAAAAAGGAAGTCAAATGAAATGCGAGAACTACAACGATATCACATTGCTGAGCCATGGCCTGAAAATATAGGAAAAATTATTCTAAATAAAATCAAGCAAAGGCTCAAGAATACACCAAGAGAGGAGTAGTTTAGTTACAGGCAAGGAAGATCTACAGTGGACGCAATTTTCATACTCAGGCAAATCATAGAGAAAAGGTGGAAATTTGGCAAAGACACAGTAATAGCTTTGATTGACATAAGAAAGGCCTATGACAAAGTACTGATGGAAGGCATATGACTAAGTTTAAAAAAGAGAGGAATAGATGAAGGTATCGTGAAATTAATAAAGAACATCTATGAGAAGTGTGAGAATTGCGTGCGCATAGACAGTAAACATTCAGAATGGTTTCTCACGGAAAGAGGAGTAAGAAAAGGAAGTGTGTTGTCACCTGTCCTATTTAATGTAGTATTAGATGAAATAACAGCTGAAGTCCAGAGACACAGAGATCCAGCAGAGCTGAAGGTGACAGCATATGCTGATGACATCATAATATCGGAGGAGACTGAACAGGATCTGAAAAGAGAATTATGGAAACGGTGGACTGCAATGGGTAAACATGGCCTGGAGATTAATGTGGAAAAGTGCAAAATAATGAATATAACAAGAAACACTGGCCCTTCGAAGAATGTGTTACTCGATGGTAACAAATAGCATTGGGTAGAATCATTTGTGTATCTGGGAAACAAGGTAATTTCCACTAGAAAGATGGTGGAATAAATAAGCCAGAGAGTAAGGAAGAGCTGACATTTGTATCAGCAGATAAAGCATGTAATCTGGAGGTGGAATATAGGGAAGGAAGCCAAAATTCTCCTCTATAAAGTATATTGCCAGCCCATACTGACTTATGGTTTTCAAACATGGACTTGGACAAAAAGATATATTAGCAGATTGCAGGCAGTAGAGATGAGGTTTCTGAGAGGGATGGAGAATGTCACGACGAACGACAAAATTAGAAATGAAAACATCAGGGAGAGACCATAAGTGGAAGCATTAGAAGAGATGTTAAAGAGGAAAAGATGGGACATGTTATGAGGATGGAGGAGGAGAGGATGCTGAAAGTGCCAATGCTGAACAGCGGGAAGGGAAGGAGACCAGTTGGAAGATCTCGGGCAAGATGGATGGACCAAGTGAAGAGAGATGTAGAGGCTAAGGGAGTCGTTTGGAGGAAAGTGATGGAGGAAAAACCTGGAAAGACCACCAGACTTGGAAGAGGATATGCAGGATGACCCGCAAAAGTGAAAACATCTAATGATGATGATGATGATGACACAGGAATTCGAAGGGATGCAAAGAAGGGTTGTTAGATTAGTCTCTGAAACTAATGCAAAACAAAATCAGTAATGATTTGAAGAAGGAGGTGGAACCGGAATTGGAATTGTGAAGAGAAGTGCTGGCATATATTGATTATGATGCATGGAAAGATATTGGTGGAAGAATTAACAGTGGGACATGAAAGGAAAAATATGACCATGAACACAAGTTGGTACTTGATTTCAAGTTTAAGAGCATGGAAAAATTTTCTTTTCTAGGTAAGGGAGTCGTGGAGTTCAATAAATTACATCAGGAAGTAATGAAGCATTTATCAAACAATGCTGAAATAATATAAACTTTGTGGAGGGTAAAAATAGTAAAGTATAAGGTAGGGGGAAATGGGTTTGTATGTAAATTGCCCCTGGAATGTGTATTGCATCAAAATAAATTAAAACTAACTGGTTTATAGTTCTCTGTCATATTTAACTCCCCTACTTTATAACCCACAACCCCTGAGGAAAATTTTCAGTTGTCTGGTTCACAATAAGCTTCCAGACACAACATAAATTATAATTTTAGATATGGCACAGAATATTTACTTGTTATTAACATATCTGTGATAATTTTGGCTGTATATGTGTGTTATAATACCGTTGACTTGATTTTTTTTTTTTTTTAATCTACCACATAAGATTTTGCTTTGAATTTTCTTGTTCACTCTTTGCTACTTAATTCTAAATGCTCCTTCACAGATATTTTATTTGTATCAGTTTCTTAAGGGACTGTTGTGAGGTTCTACTTCATCAGACATTTAAATAATAATAATAATTTTACAACTTAATCAATATATGAATGTATTTTTTTTTAAAATAATAGGTCATCCAGTATAGTAGTATGTAAAATGGGTAAATTAAGTTTTTATAATATGTTTTGTTATGTTGAAGTTGGCAGGCTGTAATGGTGTTGTTTTTTGTTTTAGCCAAGGAGAAGCAGATTGTTATATGAGATTTATGTATGTATCAACGAGAAGTGTAATTATTTGAATTTATTAAGATGTGTTAATAAACAGCAGCTGATTTTATAGAAAAGAGTATATAATTAAATTTAATATGCGAGTTGATACCAAAAAAAAACTACGTGTAAGACGATATCCAGGGGCCACACATATTGTCAGAACATGCTATCAATTATAGAACAGATTGCAAAAGAACCTGGAAGGATTGGTAAGGCCAACCAGGATTTTTTTTAAAAATTATCGACTTAAAAAGGATACCTCACACTGTCCAAACCAATGCTCATTATTTCCGCCTTTTTAATATCATCAATAATGTCTTAACTGTGTAAAATCTTTTAGGACTTTCCACCGAGATAGCGCGTCAGTAAAAATACATAGCGATGTTTTGGAGTCTGCCTCTGGCTCCATATTCCAGTGCAGTGTTAGATGTCGGATGTGTCCCCGCTTATAAAGCCTTTGGTTGACAGGTGACGACAAGTCATGTGCGTCGGGGCCAATCATTGCACAGATGGTGGGGCATACCTTCAATTTTGAGGTGAAAAAATACTATATTTGGCAGGGGCTTTCGGGATAGTGTGATTAAGGAGGCTGTGGAGATTCGGCTAGCTGACGGAATTGTGAATAGGGATTCAGGATACCTCCTCAGTACAGCATGGAATCCTGTGATTGATAATCTAAGAAGGCAGAGATCAAGGTTGCAAGATTATCACCTCCAGCCACTCCCATCCGTTGCATGTACCCTTACCACGCCTGGGACCCCTACCCGGCCACCCCACTAGGTCCTTCCCTGCTCCACCGTCTGTGCAATGATTGGCCCATACACATGTGACTTGACGTCACCTGTCAACCAAAGGCCTTATAAGCAGGGACACTTCTGACATCCGACACTTCGCTGCAAGATGGAGCCGGAGGCAGGCTCCGAAATGTCGTTATGTATTTTTACTGATGAGCTGTCTCGGTGGAAAGCCCTAGAAGATTTTACATAACTGACTCACCGAGATAGCCTACAGTCTTTCAATGTCTTACCTGTCATCCATCTGTCTCCATAAGTTTTAAGCTACTAAAATGATCATAAGAGGAGGTAACCAAAAGAAACCAAACTTATCTTCTGGAGGGCGGAATTTTTGTAGTATCGGTTGTTGCCGCTAAGGGCATATTATCCTTCTGTCCTTTAGTCAGTATACCAATTGTCATCATAAGAGAAGGTTGTTTTTGGCTGGTGTGAATTTTTTTGTGACTGCTGTTTTGTGTGCTCATCATTTTTGCATTGGCTGATTCTCATGAACAATGCACGGTCATGCAGTTTTGCTTCCTGCTAGGCAAAACTGACACAAACGCTCTTTAAAATGTTGAAAATACATACAAGAATGATGCTACAGGGAAAACCCAAGAATTGGAGTGGTTTTCCTTTTTCAAAAGAGATGAAATTTCAATAGATGACCAACCTAAATCTTAAAGGCCTTAAACAGCCGATATCAATGAAAATGTCACAAAAATTTATGAAATCATCCTAAAAGATTGACGACATACAATTAAAGAAGTTGTGAAGCTGTTTGGAGTGACTTTGAGCTCAGTTCAGTACAGTTTAAGCAAATATTTGGATATGAGAAAGGTAGCTGTCAAATTCGTGCTTCAACTGCTGACTGCAGAGCAAAAACATGATACTTGGAAGGCTGAGGAAGAGCTCTAAAATGATCCAAACTTTTTCTTTGAGGTAATCTCAGGTGAAGAATCCTAATGCTATGGTTATGATACTGAAACTAAGCAACAATTGAGCCAATGGCAGTTTTTCGCTCGCCTCACAGAAAAAAAGAAAGTGAAATTAAGCATAAAGACAATGCTGGTTTGTTTCTTTGATGTGTGATGAGTTGTCCATTCAGAGTTTGTTCAACAGTGTCAGACAGTTAATCATAGCTTTGATTTGGATGTTTTGAAAAGATTTCCCAACAATATGCAATGGTAAAGGCCTGATTTGTGGCAGTGAGACAACTGGTTATTCCATCACAACAATTCCCCTGCTCACAAAGCACATTTTTGTCAAAAAAAAAAAAAAACGCAATAAATCCTTTCACCCATTTTCATGAGCCTTTGTCTCTTGCAACTTCTTTTTATTTCATCAAATAAAAAAAAAAGCCATGAAAGGAAAATGTTTTTCCACTGTAGATGGTGTGAAAAAAATGAAAAAGGGGGGGGGGATGGAGACAGTGTCGGGCATCTCTGAAGAGGAGTATAAAAGATGTTTTGAACAATGGAATAAAAGATTGAACAAGTGCATTAGCTCTAATGGACTTTCAAAGGGATTGATTGTAATTTTTCAAAAACTTTAAATACATTAATTAAAAAATAATTCAGTTTCTTTTGGATACCGCCTCTTATTACAAAGCATAAAAGTATTGAATGTAAAAAAAAATATTTACAGTTTCAAATTAAAATGAGTATTAATAGTGCATTAAGCAGTCAAATAATCAGTTTTGTGTGAACATATTTTGTAGATTCTTAACCTGTAAGTGTGTACACTGACAGCTCACTGGAAAATGTACTGATGAAACCAGCCAAGCTGCATAGTCCACTGCTTCTCCATTCTCGGTCATGGATAGAGTATACACCTCGGTAGTGAGCATCCACACTTGCAATTATCAGAAGATATGTTCCCATAAAAAGATCTCCAATGGCTAAGTTTGTGATTAAAAATGAATGTACCTATATGAAAAAAAAACACACACACACACTGCTTGAAATAATATATACAAAAGCCAAAGTAAACTAAGTTATTGTGCTGAAATTTGTACCATTCATTCAAAACAGAATTCTTCTTCATTAATGAATTAGCAAATATTTATTCAAGTGGCAAAAGATGGATACTGTAAAAAAATATAATTTTTTCACATTGTGATTAAGAGAACAAGATACTGTGTTAACACAGAAGGCCAAAAATGAATGATATTGGGAGTACATCGGACTCCAAATAGCTTAAAACTTATTATTTTGCCTATCATGAAGATATTTTTTAAATATTGATTTATGTAGATGTCTGAATGGAGCTAGTGAATCATTCATAGTACCTGTCCTGTCTAGCCACAGTATATGGAGTAAAGCTCAGACCAAATTCATTCCCTTTTTTTAACTAAATTATAACTTTCTAAAGCAAAACTCCAATAATATGTTACAAGTTTAACATGATTTAAGAAACTGAAATGTTTCTCGAAACATTTTATGAAATACTGTTAAGAAATGTAACAGAATATAAAGTCAATATACATACGAAGAATGTACATTTTGATCCCCGATAAGTAATGAGATTAAGATATTAATTAATATATTCCGGCATCTTGAGGATTTTTTGCTGGCTTAAACAGTAAAAAAATTAGATATATATATATATATATATATATATAAAATAAAATATGCACATTGGATCAACATTGAAATAGTACAAGGAGATTAGAAGACCAAGGGAAGAAACGTTTATTCTAAAACAGAAATAATGAAAAGTTCAGAATCTACATATTGTATTAGGCAGTTGAGTAGAATAAAGACATTGGTGAGCAGAGAACACAACACTATTAAGGGACTGCAATACAGTAGAAAACATTTGAAACAACTAAGAAAGGAATTAGTAGCAGCAAAATAGGAAGTTATATATGAGTTTATGAAAAACATTATAGGTGCAAAGGGACCACAGTTAGAACTTTCAGTGATTTGTTAAGAAACTGATGGGGATAAGGATGATTAAGAAGTTACAGATTTGAAAATGTCAGAGATCTTAAGAAACCATTTTAATGAGACCATTAGGGACCAAGTTCTGGAATGTGAGGCAAAAATTGGAGGAAGAGCTCTGGAGGTGGTAACGAATGGGGGGCAAGGAAGTGGAAAGAATTCAGCCATAGGCTTCTATGCATTCTGGTGATCGTCTGTCATGATTTTGGAAAGCCATGAAAATTCCAAATCTGGATGGCCAGACAGGGATTTGAACCCGCATCCTCCAGGAGCTTATCCACGTAAGTAGAAATGGGTGGATTAAAAAATTTGAAATAGCTCCAGTGGATATTGTGAAGCACCCAAGAAAAACAAAAAATGTGTAAAGGGGGCCAGTGTGTGTAATAATACAAAGGTGTTTCCAGATGTACCCCACTTAACAAAGAAAACACAAAAATTTGGGAAAAAATAGTCTCCTTTAAGCTCAATGCAATTTTCCCACAGATTTAATAGCCTATTTATAGTGTGAATAGTTGAGCTCCTAAAACAACCATCAACCACACTCGCTCTTTTCATCATTGGCAAATCTTTTATCACCAACAGATTGTTTCAAGTTTGGAAACAGGAAATAACTCAAGGGTCTAAACTTGGTGAAGAGGGTGCATGTGAACATAAACTGAACTTTAACTCATTGATTTTGGCTATTGTGATAAAGGAAGTGCGACCTCATAAATTGTCTTAATAAAATAAAACTTTATTTTTTTTAAAATAAATGTGGCCAGTTTTTATTGATTTCATCACTCAATCACTGCAATAATTTCACATAATACTCATCACTGATTGTTTATCCTTTCTGAAGATAATCAATGAAAATTATTCCAAGTGCATCTCAAAAAACTGATTTAATTACCTTGCCTGCAGATATAACTGTCTTCACTTTCTTAGGTGCCATTTATCACTGCTGGGTAGAAAACCATTAATTGTTAAATAAACAAAGTTAACAAAATTGTAAAAATGTAACTTTTAAGTTAACCTAAAACATCATTAACATTCTTCTTAACTTCCATTAAATTGAACTTTCATTAACTTTAGTCCATTAAATTGATTGCTGACATCATTTCATTTGTCTGAATTGCACGCCATGGTACACTGGTACGTTCAACAAGTTGAACAGTGAATGAATTACGTAATGCAAAGTGTGAGTGTGATGCATATACTGTGTACCTTTATGCTAAGCATGGTGGAGATGTAAGTGGAAACGCTAGAGTTGTGGAATGTTTGTATTTTATGTTTTCAAACCGGTGCTCACCACACGTTTCAAATTCAATTAGTGATTTTATAACTTAATTTTTTTACCATGAGGAGTATAGTGCCACTTTTTGGCTTGTGTTGGTTTGGAGTTTGATAGTGAAATGACTTAAAATTTATATTGGTTACATTATTTAATCATGAAAACTGAAAATCTGGAATCTGTAAGGGAAATCAGAAACGCTAGTAAAAGCAACAAGAAGAATAAAAATCCTTAGCCACATTTATGCGATGATATTGCATTTAAATCAAGATTGGAAGAACAATTGATTTATGAATTCAAACTGTGTTTGCCTAAACTTTCTACAGTTAAGACTCGCAATCTAGCCTTAATAATCTTAAATAACACATGAAAAGGATGCATAGATTAAAATATTTACAGCCTGAAGAAAAATTAGAAGCAGGGTTGATTCGTGAGATAAGGAAAAACAATTCAAAGCCTTCAAGTGCTGTGGATTCTGGTGTAGATAGCAGCAATAGTATTTATTTTTTTAAATCTCCATCT
Organism: Vandiemenella viatica; assembly: GCA_031002005.1. Taxonomy (NCBI): domain Eukaryota; kingdom Metazoa; phylum Arthropoda; class Insecta; order Orthoptera; family Morabidae; genus Vandiemenella; species Vandiemenella viatica. Next base: position 167,552,508 of record JARYHS010008074.1, on the reverse strand, counting down.
GCTAATAAAAGGTTATGTCAACAATGCATTGGTGAATCTTTTGGCATTGTAGTCACAGACAGCAGCTTTTCTCAAGCTGGTGTGGACAAATGGACTGAAAATTTTTTCGTTGCCAACATTATTCCACTACATTTTGTAGCATCCGATACGTATGAGAAGCTGATTAAAACATCAAACCCCAGTAAGAACTCAATTTCCAGAGGGACGTTGGGTACACATATTGTTGATGGTTAAATTTTAATGGACAACTGTAACTTGCGTTAAATTTGTAAAAATTTAACACTTTAACGATTATTTGAGTTAACTTTTTAAGTAGCTGATTAATGATTAACGAAGTTAATTTCTTGATTAACTGTGTCCAACTATGCCAACTATCCCATTTCAGTCAATTGTTTTGACTGTTATCTTGCCTCAGGTGTGAAGTGATGAACCCATGTTTCATCTATGGTTTTGAGTCGATGCAAAAACTTGACTTTATTCCTGTGACACTTAGCCAAACATTGATTAAAAGATCCTCACAATGCTGTTTTTGTTCTAATATGAGCAATCACAGCACCCATCTTGCACACATGTCCAAATTTTCATGCAATATGCAATGCACAGTGCATTAGGAAACACTAAATCACACACTTTCAGCTGATAGTCATCTAATGTTATTTCATAGATTATTATAATTATTATTATTATTGGTGAATTCTCCCAATAAATGGAAGACAGTAAGCAAATGACCGAATCAAGTTTTCTTCGAGTTCTTCTTATTGTTTCAATAGGCTTTCATTATTATTATTATTATTTGCAAGTTCTGTTGTAGTCATCTTATTTGGTTGATCACTGTGGTGTTCGTCTTGGCAGATCATATTGCCATGTTTAAACTCTTCCCCAGAATAAAATCCAGCTCCACTTTATATTGGTTAGACTGAGGCCTTATAATTGAAAGTATTATATCAGATAACAATAATAATTTTTTTTCATGTTTAAAAATTCACTGAGAGCATTCAGTACTCATGGCTACCAAACAAATACAAAACAATGCAGTGTCTTCAAAACACAAACTTAGGCTCTGAAAAGTTGATATTATCTATGACAGTCAATATTTTCACAATCACCATCTACAAGTCGGGTTCTTTTACAACTACCCTTGTAGTATAGATGTATTCAAGAAAGGGCAATCGACATTATATATAATCTTGTAATAATATTCACATTGAGCCTGGAGACTTGCAGCTTATTGGAGGATAGAAAATAAGTGTTATAGAAGTACTGGTTCATTAGAGAGGCGTGGCAAACAGGGTTGAAAATTACAGCACAATTAGATTAACATCAGTGGTAGGTAAATTGATGATGAGATTGATATGCAACCATCTCAGAAATGTGAGGAAAGAAACTAGAATGCAAATTGGTAACACAGGTTTAGGTAAGAATATAGATGTGAATCTATGTTAATGGGTAATATGTAAGATATATCAGATGATATTGACAAGGGAGGCCAAGTTGACAGTGTGGCACTAGATAGATTTTTTTCAAGACATTTGATACAGTTGGGCCAGGTAAAATCACAGTGGATGCAAAGTGATTTGCTGGGTTATGGAATTCTTAAAAGATACAAAGCAAAGATTTACAGTAGGAAATGCAGTATCAAAAGAAATGAAAGTAAAAATTGGTTTACCACAGGGCAGTATATTGATACAATTGCTATTTATTATTCTAATGAATGACTGTATTGATATCTTGCAGTTAAAAGTTAGGCTGTTTGTAGATGACATAATGCCACATAAAAGGATCAAAATGTGAGAAGACTGGATAGCTGTGGGCTGACCCAACAGTATATCTAACTGAGTACATCAACATGGGATGAAGATAAATGCCAACAAGAGTCAGCTTCTTAGATGCAAAGATAACTAGATATTGTTGTACAATTATGGGGTGAAGAAAGAAAAAACTCATAGAAATCTGAAGTGCATATATCTTGGCTATTCAATAATAAACTCAATTAGGCACATTGGGCAAGTGGTAGGAAAAGGTTTTATTTATTGGAGATGGTGATGAAGTGATGTACCTGAGAAATGAGGAAACTGGGTCACAAAACTTTGGCCAGACCATTGTGGCGTAATATGGGACCCATATTTTGGGTATCAGATACAAAAGTTGAAGGAGTGTGCAAAGGAGGCAGCTAGATTTCTCTGTGAAAATTATCATAGAAGGATAATCAGTAACTGATAAAAGAAAGGAGTTAAATTGGGAATATAGGATGAGAATTAAAAGAATGTTGGGAGTGTATATGACATATATTGGTCATGAAGTCTGGAAGGATATAGTTAAAAGAATAAAGAGTATTTCATGAGAAAGGAAAAATGACAATGACTACAAACTGGCAATTGATTTCAGGCTTAAAGTGAGTGGGAAGTTTTCTTCTTTTGTAGCTCACAGAGTTAGTAGCTGGAATAATTACCAAGGAATATGCTAAAAAAAAAAAAAAAAAAAAAAAAAAAAAAAAAAATGCTGAAAGAATTTAAAAACAAAATCTGTAAAGTGCAAAAGTTAATAGCGTTCAGAGAATTTAAGAATAAAAACAAGAAATGGAAAAATAGATTTGTAGGAAAATTTCCACATGAGCATATGATCCATTATAATTAAGTAAAAATAAAACTGTTAGCTCACACAATAGCTCACGGAAAATAGGGGAAGGAACTAAAACAAGGAAGTGCCCTATCAGCACTACTCTTCATTGTAATCATGGATGAAATAATGCAGAAGGTGGCAGGGAGGATGGGAGAGGAAAACATGAAGGTGATGGCTTTTGCGGATGATCTGATGATCTGGGGAGGTGAAGAAGAGGAAGTGCTGCAGCAGTTGGATGTATGGACAGACAGTGTGGAGGAATATGGCCTGAAATTTAATGTAAAGAAATGTGAGTACATGGTAACAACCAGGAAAAAGAATAGAGTAGCCCAAGGAATTGTGATGGTAGGGGAACAACTAAAGAAGGTAAAAAGGTTCAAATACTTGGGGAGTGTATTAGAGGAATGTGGAGGAAATGATGGCGAGATAAGTGAAAGAGGAAGACAAGCAGAGGCATTCCTAAGGAGCATTAGAAGCCTGATATGGAATAAAGAGGTGCCACAGAGAAGCAAGAGAGTAATCTATCATACGTACTATGTGCCTATCTTAACTTATGCTGCTGAAATGTGGACAATGAAAAAGCGGGACATCAGCAGAGTACAAGCAAGTGAAATGAAGTTTTTAAGAGGTAGAATGGGAGTCACTAAAATGGACAGAATAAAGAATGAAGTGATTAGACGCACCATGAAAGAGGAACCCCTACAGGAAAGGGTAGAGAGGACCAGACTGAGATGGTATGGACATGTCAAGAGAATGGGTGCTCAGAGAATCCCGAGAAAGATCCATGAAATTAAGATGCAAGGCAAACGACCCAGAGGAAGACCAAGAGATGGATGGCTGAAAGGAGTGGAGGAGGGTGTACGGAAGAGAGGAGAGGACTGGAACAAAGTGGTGACAGAGAGGTGGTGGGAAGAAAGCAGGAAATGTAGAGGCTTGTGCATAATGCAGACCCGGCCAGAGGCCGGAAACTGTTGAGGATGATGAAAACTGTTCCATTTTAGAATAGCTTCAAATGTGATTTAATTGAGGTTGTGAAACTAAATGTACATTCCAATGCAGTTTAGTCACTGCTGATAGTTTGATGAAAGGTGAAATGCATATGGCAATAAATAATTTAAAACAGTTGCTCTGGCACAGTTTAATATCAGGACTCAGTATCATTCTCAAAAATAATTATTCTTGATAAATATTCTTCACAGTAACAAGAAATTACAGTATGGATATTGTGTTTAAAATGATCAAATAATGTACTGTAAATTATCAAATAATATACGTTAATATTTTATCAGTGAACTCTGTTACGAGGAGTAGTTTCAAATGAGGATACATGACTAATTTTAAAAAAGTAGTCAGGATTATACCTATGCGTCTGAAAAAAAACAAATATATATAGTAACCAGGAAATAATAGAAGCTAAGTAGCGAATGGATTTACAAAAGAAGGATAGCGAAATGAACCACCACTTGCCTTAGATGATGGTTTCGTGGGGTGAACACATAAAAAAAAAAACACAAGAACAGGCGGGTGGTGTAGGATTCTGTGAGACCGTTTCCTGCCTCCGTGATGTTATCCTGTTGACGAAGGGCCAAGTCCTGAAATATTCATTGTTTTTCCTGTTCTTGTGTTTTTTTTTTTATGTGTTCACCACAAGAAACCAAGTGGTGGTTCATTTTGCTATCCTTTTTTTTTTGTAAATCCAAATATATATATACATATATATTATTTTCAATATATCAATGAAAAAGCCAATTTTGGCATTTTTTGTGTTAACTTGAACTTTGGCAACAAAATGTCTGAAGGAGACACTTCATCTCTTCTGACATGACTTCTTATTACATACTGATGGGGGCAAACCAGTATTTTGTAAATAAAATGAGATCTAAAATTTACAAGTGATGTGTAGTGCCCCAGTGCCATGAATTAAAACACCAGACTAATTGTTTATTTAATTTCCAAAAAAGAAAATCAAGTGGATAAAGGTGAATAACATATTTATCTACAAAGAAATCCAATTTATTTATACCGAGTTCAATCTACATGTAACTTGTTTTTGCCTGATAAGTTTCATTTCATACAAGTAGCATTAACTCATTATTATTATTAATCCCTTATTCACTGAAGTTTCATGTTGAAGGGAGTTTTCATGAGTTGTTTTCTAATTCTGTGTTTGAAATTAATCTCATTCATATCATATAAAAAAACTGAAAGTGAACAATGAGAGTTTATTAATGGTTCTAAAAAAAAATTGGGAAAGAAAGAAAGTGGTACATTACGAAATGACATTTATAAAATCATCTCTTAATGGAAATTCTTAATTATTTTTAATGAAATATTGATATATTGAATTTCTTGATGTAATTTTTTAACTTGCAGCCAAAGATTTAAAATATTTCAGTAGGTAGAGGAAACGACACAGTGCAGGTAGGGAGGTCAGGAATTGGAATAAATTATGAAGGGAAATGATGATTAATTTACCAAAAACGCAGAAAAAAATTAAAATTAACATTTGTAGAGGGGAAAAAGTAGCAGGTACAAGAAAGGGTAAATTTGTGCATTGGAAAGTTGTCCATGGGTATGCAGTTATTTGGAATTAAATAAATTGAAAATTATTTCTTTCTACCCCATTGTTGCTGATATATGGAATAATAAATATTATAAAAAGAAATATAATAATAATCAGTATGGAGATCTCTGCCACTATCAGTTCAGTTTCAGTTAACCAATCTGCCACACTAACCATGAGACCAAAATTTTAACTGAACATTATAATTACCTTGTCATAAAATAAATCAAGACAGAACACTGAGGTCTATTTACTCCGTAATACCTATATTTGAACAAAAAATGTGGGTCCCATAATACGCCAACATATGCAAGTGATTGTCTGACCAAATTTTTGTAACCCAATTTTTCACTTTCCTGGTATATCCCCACATTTCTCTCTCCAATAAGAGAAGGATTTTGAAACCTTTTCCTACTATCTGTCCAATGTGTTCTGCACAGTTGAATTTGTTAAGATATTTACATTTCAAGTCTTCAACAAGCAACTCTTTAACCACCTTATAATCATAACCAACATGTAGTGTTTTATTTATGTCCTAATAAACTGACTCTCCTTTGCATATATCTTCATCTGATGTTAACCTTCCAAGCAATATAACCAGTCCAAATCACCACGCAGCTGTTCTCAGTTTTCTATCATTTTATCCTATTATATAGCATTATATTATCTTCAAACAACCTAACATCTCACAGCAAACCATCAATAAATCATTCATCAGAATAAAGAATAGCAATGGTCCCTGTGGCACACCTATTTTCACTTCCATTTATTTTGATACTGCATTTCCTAGCATAACTTTCTGCTTTCTACCTTTAGAGAATTCTTATAAGCAGCAGATCATTTGTGCACTCCAATAGTTTTTATTTTATTTAGCATCACTTGATGCCTCACTCTGTCAAATGCCTTTGAAAGATCTAATCTCATACTATTAATTTGACCTCCTTGTCCGTTTTATATGGCTTAACTGAGATTTGCATTAATATCCTTGCCTAAAGTCATATTTTCCAATTGTATAACACTTATGTTCCTCATAGGCATGTCTATTGTGGTTGCCTATCAATCTCTCCATTAATTTACCTACCACTGATGTCATACTGATTTACCTGTAATTTTCAACCCTATTTGTCACCCTTCCTTTATAGACTGAAACTACTATCACACTTTTCCAGATGTTTGGTTAGTAGCAAGTATCCAGACTCAATTTAAATAATGTTTCAAGATGATGTACAATGTCACATACTGCTATCATTGAGACATCTGTAGGATTATTATCTACAACAGCCCCTTTATGCTTTTTTAGCTTTCTTTGTTCTTTCATGATATCCACTGGTTTAATTTCAAATGTTTTAATCTGCTCATTTCTAACTGTGTGGATAAGCTACTTCTCCAGCTTACACCTTTCATTCATGAACTATAGTCCCTAATGATCTAACTAACCCAGTAACTTAAAATCACAGCTTTTTAAAAATCCTCAGTAACTTCTTCTACATTCTTAGTAGCATCAGGAGAGGCAGGTTGGATGTGAACCCCATCCCAATGGTAATTGGTGGTAGGACTCAGTCTTTTTTAGGCCAAATGTCAAGAGTAGGAAGAGTTATTTAAGAAATGTACATATTGGTATTACAGTAAAAAATAAAGAATGTCAGTCTAAAATAGCTTTGTTCCATCAGAACATTAGGGGTATCTCAAGCAAACTTGATGAGTTGATAATATCTATAGAAGAAACCCAAAAATCATTGAATCTTAACATAAATATCGTATGTCTGACAGAACATCATCTGAAGAATTCTGAAATAGGTCTCCTCCCTTTTATTGGATATAGATTAGCTTCATGCTATTGCAGGTCAGAGATGAGAATGGGTGGTGCAGCAATATATGTAAGAGAAAATACTGAGACAAAATCATTAGATGTAAGTAAATACTGTATAGAACAAGATTTTGAATGTTGTACAATACAGTTAGAATTAGAAAACAAATATCTTATAGTGCTGACAGTTTATAGGGCTCCCACAGGAGACTTCAGTAAATTTTGTAATAAACTTGAGGCGGTTCTAATAAACTTATCATGTACAAAAAGGGAAATTATCCTCTGTGGATACTTCAACATAAATTTTGCTGTAGAATGTAACCAGACAGATTATCTTCTAGGAATGCTTAGATCATTCAATCTCTATCAAACTGTAAATTTCCCAACTAGAACACAAAAAAATAGAAGTACCATTATTGATAACATTTTTGTAGAGCACAATAAATTAGAAATACATGAAACAGTTCCAATGGAAAATGATTTGTCAGACCATAATGCTCAAATAAATACTTTGGATGTTGTGGGAAATGAAAAGAACATAAAGAAAGGATTTGCCAGAGTTAGGACATTAAAGAACAACTCAATAAAAATATTAAATGATGAACTTCTCAATGAGGACTGGAGCACTGTTTATAAATTAAAAGGGGTAAACAATAAATTCAATTACTTTCACCAAAGGTTTTTAGAAATTTACAAAAGGTGTCTCCCTACAAAACTAGCGCCAATTGGTCAAAAATGAGTAAACAAAAATTGGGTTACAGTTGGTATTAAAACATCTTGCAGACATAAAAGGGAATTGTATGTAAAAGTTAGGAATACTGATAATATGCTTCTCAGACAACATTACAAAACTTACTGTAGAATTTTAACCAAAAGCTAAACGTTTGGCCATAAACGATGAGATTAGTAGTTCAGATAATAAGATAAAAAGTGTCTGCAACATTATTAAAAGAGAAACAACTGTATCATCCCTTGAACATAAACCTATAACTATAAGCATTAATGATAAACTTGTAAATGACCCCTCTTATGTAGGAAGTGCTTTCAATAACTACTTCTTAACAGTTGCTGAAAAAATAAAAGGAAAATATATTGAGAATATGGATGCTATAGCAATACTTAAATCCTTGTCACCAAACACAGCACCTATGTCTCTATTTCCCACCAGTCAAAATGAAATTGAAAAAATTATTAAATCCCTCAAAAATAAAAAGTCATTCGGTTATGATGAGGTTTCAACCCATGTAGTAAAACAATGTAGCACCAGCATTAGTAGAGTTATTAGTCATATTTGTAATAGTTCTTTTGAAGAAGGTATCTTTCCTGATTCACTCAAGAAGTCAATAATCAAACCGCTTTATAAAAAGGGTGACACCTCAAAGATTGAAAATTACAGACCGATATCACTTCTACCAGCATTTTCAAAAATCTTTGAAAAAGCAATGTACAGAAGGGTGTATGGACATCTACAGAAGAATGACCTACTCAGTAAAGTAAAGTTTGGTTTTAGACAAGGGGTTTCAACAGATTCAGCCATTTTTGCTTTTGTAAACAACATACTGGAATCAATGCTTACAAAATTAAATTCCCTAGGTATATTCTGTGATCTTGCTAAGGCTTTTGACTGTGTTGATCATGAGATTCTACTAAGTAAATTAGACCACTATGGAGTTAGTGGTAAGCCAGGACTTTGGTTTAAATCATACCTGGAAAATAGAAAGCAATGTGTATCACTGAAAGATGCTAATAAAGGAGATGTTATAAACTCAGAATGGGGTATAGTTAAATGTGGTGTGCCTTAGGGTTCAATTCTTGGCCCTCTGCTGTTCTTAATCTATATAAATGATCTACCACATATACTAGGTGATAATGAACATATGGTGCATTCTGCAGATGATACTAGCATAACCTTGAAAGACCCATCAGCACAAAACCTCGAAAACACAGCAAATGATGTTATAAAGAAAATTAACAGGGGGTTTAATGCCAACAAACTAATACTTAATGTAGAAAAGACACAGTTACTTCAGTTTGTTACAAAAAATAAAACAAAGGACAGCTATAATGTGATATCAGAAGGAAAAGCAATCAATGAAAGCAGTTTCACAAAATTCCTGGGTGTATATATAGATAACAAATTGAACTGGAAACAGCATATTCAACAACTTCTTAAAAAACTTAATTCTGCAACATTTTCACTTAGGGTAATATCTAGAATAGCTAATATAGAAACCAGAAAGTTAGTATATTTTGCATTCCCTGTTCACTTATGGCATCTCATTCTGGGGAAACTAGTCGCAATTACAGAGGGTATTTTAATTGCAAAAGCGTGCTATAAGAACTATTTGTGGAGCAAGCCCACAGACGTCGTGCAGAAATCTATTTAAAGACATCTACATCTATCTACATATATACTCTGTAATTCACAAAATTGTGGGTGGCAGAGGGTGCTCAGCACCAAAGCTAATCTCTTTGTTGTGCATTCCAATCCCTAATGGTACGAGGGAAAAAAGAATTCATATAAGAATCATTGCGGCACCTTGTTTCTCTAATCTTATCTATCTTGTCATTCCGGATCAAATAGGTTGGTGGACGAAGTATTTCACTACACTCGTGAGTGAAAGTGGGAGTACGCATGTTTACCAATAAGTTTAAACGAAATGTGCGTCGTCTATCTACCCGAGACTGCCAGCCTAGTCTACTAATCAGTTCTGTGATGCTTTCATAAGGACTGTAGCAAGCGGTCACAAATCGAGCGGCTCGTCTCTGTACTTTCTCTATACTTTCGATAAACCCCTTGCGAAACGGATCCCAAATGGCACAACAGTCCAAATGTGGACGCACAAGAGATTTGTACGCTATCTCCTTTGTTTGTTCATTACAATATTTCAATATTCAACCTATGAATCGCAGCCTAGCATTACCTCTACCTACCAACGAATTAATGTGTAAGTCCCATTTCATGTTCCTTTGTACTGTTACTCCCAAATATTTCATAGAATCGACCATATCAATAACTGAATTGTTTAACTCGTATTTCTGAACAATTGGATTCTTTTTGTTAGTTATGCTCATTGTCTTGCACTTTTTACAATTTAGCGTAAGTTGCCACTCAGCGCACCATGCCAAAATAATATCCAGATCACGCTGAATTTCTTAGCAATCGGCCAAATTCCTTACTTCCCTATAAATAACCGCATCATCAGCAAACAATCTAAAAAGGCTTTTCACTTTGTCTCCGAGATCGTTTATAAAAATTAAAAAAGAAGTGGTCCTATTACACTTCCTTGAGGTACCCCCGATGTAACATCTAGACTAGAAGAACTTTCTCCTTCAACGACGACATACTGCGACCGACCAGTTAGAAAATCCTTAATCCATTCACAAAGCTGATCCGATATACCGTACGCTCGTAGCTTCGCTAAAAGGCGGTTGTGTGGCACAGAGTCAAAGGCTTTCTGAAAATCTAAAAAAATGGCATCTACTTGTGAACCTGCATCAATAACTTTCATTACGTTGTGTGTAAATAGGGCCAGCTGTGTTTCACATGATCTTTTCTTCCGAAATCCGTGTTGATTTGTTGTAAGCAAATTATTATCGTCTAGAAATTTCATAATGTTCGAGCATATAATATGCTCCATAACTCTACTACAAACAGATGTTATAGATATTGGACGATAGTTTCCAGGATCACTTCGATCACCTTTCTTGAAAATCGGAGTTACTTGCGCGATTTTCCAGTCTGAAGGTACTTTTCGCTCTTCTAATGATTTACTGAATATATCAGACAGAAATGGGCCGATTTCCGCCGCATATTCCGAAAATATTCTTACTGGAATTCCATCTGGGCCTGGTGCTTTCCCCCACTTCAGGAGCTCTAATTGCTTTATGATACCTGCAGTATCTATCCGTAATGATTCCATCACCAACTCGACACGGCGTGGGAAAACGGGAACACTATCCTTATTTTCATCAGTAAATGAATTTTTGAATACAGTATTTAGTACGTTAGCTTTATCGCGGCTTTCATTAACCTCTGAACTTTCACGAATTAGTGCTGGTATATTGCTATTGGTACAATTGACTTTTCGTACATATGACCAGAATTTCTTTGGGTTTTCTGTGAGACTCTTAGAGAGAGAGTTGGAATGAAAATCGTTGAAGGCCTCACGCATTACATTCTTAATACGTCCTCTTAACTCAGCTAAGGTTTCTAAATCACTGCGACACCCCTTCCTTCTTGAGCGTGCGTGTATCCTCCTTTGTTTTTTGAGTAATCTTTTGACTTCGCATGTGTACCACGGTGGATCATCCTCCCCATTTATTATCCGCTTCGGTATATGTATATCCATACCTTCCCTGATTATTCGTATAAATTGATGCCACATCTCTCCAATGGTGTCCTTTGTTGACTTGAAGTTATGGTAATTATTCCTCAGGTAGGTTCTAAAACACTCCTTAGAGGCCTTACTGAATTTGTATACAATCTGCCGTTTTCTCCTTTTTCGCTTGGTCATTAGTCTGATAGTTGCAATTACCGCTTTGTGATCGCTTATACCTGTGGTCGTTGAAATTTCAGTGAATAATTCTGGCCTGTTGGTAACCAGCAGATCTAAAATATTTTCGCTACCGTTATGACACCGCGTAGGTTCATTAACTAGCTGCTCGAGATCATTATTTGAGAACAATTCGAGAATTACTTCAGAAGCTGCCTTATCCCTGCTATCTGTAATGTGAACGTAATTACGCCAGTCAATATAAGGCAGATTGAAGTCGCCTCCTAGAATCATAGCATGATCCTGAAAACGGCTAGCTATACTGTTTACATTATTTCTTAACTCCTCGGCGATAGCTATGTCGGAATCGGGTGGACGATAGAAGGCGCCTATGATGAGTTTTGACCCAGCAACTTTGAGTTTAATCCATATGATTTCACAGATCGTATCGACTTCTATTTCATTACATGGGAGAGATTTACTCACAGCTATAAATACCCCACCTCCATGAGAATGTAATCTGTCTTTACGAAAAACATTCATGCTATCTTTAAAAATTTCGGCGGAACTTATTTCCGGTTTTAGCCAACTTTCTGTACCGATCACGATATCCGCCTCTGTGCTACAAATAATGCTATCAAGTTCCGGTTGTTTGTTACAAACGCTTCTACAGTTAATTACGAGAACTTTTAACTATCGAGATTCTTTTACGCTCCTCCTACAATCCGGTGTTACATCTGATTGGGTTGCCCGTAACTGTATTTCGTGTTTCGGGTCTTCCTCCTTCAGCCTAAAAAACCACCCAGTGCATTCCACACGGTCCCTGCCACACGTGTAGCCGATTCACGTGTGTAGTGCACACCTGACCTATTAAGGGGAACCCTACATGACTCGACCCTATGGCGAAGATCGAGGAATCTGCAACCAATATCATCACAGAAACGTCGTAGTCTCTGGTTCAGTCCCTCAATACGGCTCTGAACCAGAGGTCCACAGTCAACTCTGTCTACAATGCTACAAATGGTTAGCTCTGCTGATATCTTGCGGCCACTGGCCACAGAGTTCACCCTTTCAGCCAGCCGCCGGAAGGAAGAGAGGATAACCTCCGACCCAAGGCGACAAGCATCATTGGTGCCGACATGAGCCACAATCCGTAGTTGGCTACACCCCGTCCCTTCTATGGCATCCGGGATGGCCTGTTCCACATCTCAGATCAGGCCACCTGGAATACACACTGAATGGACATTGGATTTCTTCCCCGAGGAATCTGCCATTTTCCTAAGGGGCTCTAATAACCGCCTAACATTAGAGCTCCCAACTACCAAAATCCCCTTCTGTGATTGGGTGTACTAAAAATGTCAGCACAGTATGTATACTCCGTACTATCATTTGTAGTGGAAAATCCTGAACACTTCAATCTTAATGCTGACATACATAGCCGTAATACTAGGAATAAATATAATATTCACAAGTATTACAAATCACTGTCAATTGTACAGAAAGGGTTAACATTTACTGGAGCTTCCTTATTCAATGTATTACCAGCAGAAATTAAATGTTATTTACAAAAACCCAACTACTTTAAGTCCAAACTGAAAGAGTTTCTGCTTCAGAACCCATTTTACTCTGTGAAAGAATTTTCTTCTTAGAATTTGGTAACTAAGAATGACTGATAAAATGATATGGAAGGGGAAGGTGACAAAATTATCCACAATTACTAAAATGATATATGGTTTTTTCTTGCTGTTGAAACTTTTGACAAATGAATTAATTACACCGTTTACAAAAATTCACTCATATATAGTAACTAACATGGGATAGCATGCACTCAAAAACTGCTGTGAAAAATTATCATACTAACAGGTTTTTAAGTAATTGACTGCTTATGAGTTGTTGGTAATATAACTGATATTGCTAATACGTGTGTGTACTGTTCCACATAAATAGCAACTAACATAAAATAATATGTAGTCACAAATTACAGTGAAACTTGTCATGGTAACTGGTTGGTAAGAAAATAACTGGTTATTAGATGCTGGTAACAAGTGTATACACTGTTCCACATAATAAGTATTAATTAACTCGGGATTGTATCTGTAGATTACAGGAGATATTGGTTATACTAATGGGTGTTGCTAACTTGTTGTCAATATATAATAATATTATCAATTGTATAGTAATATTGACATTACTAATAAGTGTATGTACTGTTCCACATCCCCGAGATTATTCTCACATGGGATCAAAGTGAACATTATCTATCTATCTATCTATCTATCTATCTATCTATCTATCTATCTATCTGACTTAACAACCTTCATTCCTCTCAGTTTTCTAACATAAGCACCTGTTTAGATGTTATACACAGCCTTTGATACAACTTGAATGTATTTTTTTTAACATTTCCTTGTATTTGTAGATGCATACTTCAGTGGTCCCCCGGCACCATTAATATTTTTCAAAAACCCATCTTTAGACAATTTTTTTTTATTATTATTTTCTTGTTCAGTTGTTACAATTATTCCCTACTGTCTTGCCATCTCTTAACTCTCTTATGTTCTCTTCTAACCAAAATCTTTATCATTTCACATCAGTATTATAATATTTAGATTCTGTACATCTCTTTATTTTCCGGTTTGAAATAAGTATTTCCTCATGGTTTTTTACTATTCCCTTCAACTCTTCCCACTTCAGCTCTACTGTGCTTGTGCCATCCTTCCATTTTCTAGAACATTCCCTGAAATATCTCTTCGATTTCGAAACCTGTGCTTTTTTGTAATTGTATTTATTCACCCTTAACTTTCGGTAACTGGTTTACTGAATCCTCTAATATCCACCAGAATTGCTTTTTGATACTTAGAGACCGGAATATATGCATTTACATGTTTGCATATGCATTTACATATTAAGCATATTTTCACTGGTTATTGCATATTTTACCTAAAACCTATTGATGTTGCATATTTTCGCTGTAATTACAGTATTTTTCATTAGTGTACAAGGGTTGCTATTTATATTTCTGGCCTAATAATGAAAAAACAAATATTTATGATTGAAACTGATTATATCATTTCTCAAAAAATTCTCCCAGAAGATCAATACTTTTGCATCAGTTTGAACCAATTTTTGGAGCACTTTTTCCACTCTGATAGAGGTAACTCCAGAACATGTGTCTTGAATACATCAATTGCTTCTTCAGGTGTCAAAAATCGTTGACCACGTAATTTGTTTTTAATGTGCAGGAATAAAAAGAAGTCATTGGGGGTCAAATCACTGCTGTACGGCAGATGACCCATCAATTCGATGTTTTGACTGGTCAAAAATTCCTTTCTTTGAGCCGATTTGTGACAGCTCGCATTGTCGTGATGAAGAATTGTTAGCTTCTTCTTCGACTTTTCCCAAATTTCTCCAAAGACATCTGGTAAACAAATGGTTGTGTACCATTCAGAGTTGACCATCCTGTGTTGCTCCAATGCCACTGTCGACGTGTGACCGGTAATGCCAAAGAAACAGGCAATCATTTGCATCAATGTGCTTCTTCCACGAACAACTTTTGTAGGATTTGGCTCGTCTTGGAAGACCCACACAGTCAATTGCTGTTTTGTTTTGGACTCATATGCATAGATCCATGATTCGTCACCTGTGTAGATGTTATACACAGCCTTTGATGCAACTTGATTTTTTTTTTTTTAATTTCCTTGTACTAATCAACACGAGCTTCCTTTTGAGAATTTGTCAAATTAAGTGGGATCCAATGCGAAAAAATATTTTTTACGGTCAAACAATCGTGCAATATTTTATTGATGTATGTCATACTAATAATCGCATGATATGTCACATGACAATTTTGATTAATCAGTTTACACATAGCATTGATGTTTTCTGGCACAACAACTGATTTTGGGTTACCCTGACAGAATTCATCCTAAAACAAACTTCAGCCACAATTGAACTCGTTACATCAGTTTTTTACAGTGCTATATGATGGTGCTTTATTGCCATATAAAGAATTAATTGTGAAAAATAATCACACGAAAATGTTCACGAGTTAATTCCATTTTTCGTCCAAGATGAATTTTTAAAGTTACTGTAAACAACAAATCACGCTCAAATGACCCATTGTTATGTATAAGGCTATGTTCGACATTGTCAATGTTTCCAATGGAACATCAGATGGCATCTGGCAACACTTATTGTTGCCAAGGCCAGAAATATAAATAGCAAACCTTATACTTAGTTAATAAATAAAATTTTAAATTTTAGCAGGCAAAAACTAGTAATGGCATGGCTCTTAGCAGTTGTGCGTTTATTGTTTTGATAGATAATATTGTTATGCAGCAAATAAAACAGACTCACGGTAGGATAAAAATGGACGATGTCACGTACTGTAGCACTCTTCCTACCAGATACATTATGCATGCTATTGCTTGTGGACCCATTTCACGTTTAATTTTTATTTGCACAAAGTTTAATATATACCATGCCTCCCAAAAAAAGTGAGCTTTTCGAGGATAATGACTACCCTGGAACATTTACATACGACAGACATGCTTTACATTGTCGAGTTTGCGAAAAAAATATTTCGTGCACAAAAAAGTTTCAAACAGACTAGCAAGTCAAGACCAGTCTCGTATGAGAAAAGCCCATGACAATAACTTTTAACAGTGGCAAGTAACAGGAGCAGCAAAGGCAAATCAAAAGATTACTTAAGCTTGGATCGATGTAAATACTGTTTGCAAGTAATATTCCTCTTCTCAAACTTACAATTCTACCTTCAAAGATTTTCTACAAATATACTGCTTGAATCAAAATAAAACACATGAATCACCATTTCGTAAAAATTACATACCAACAATTTAACTACTTGCTCTTGATGAAATACGCAACAAACTCGTTTTTTTTTTTTTTTTTTTACTTATGGCTTTACACCTCAATAACATTGAGGTCATTAGAGGCAGGATGGGATTGGGGATAAGGAACTGGAAGGAATTTGGCCACAGCCTTTTGAAGGAAGCACCCCAGCATTTGCCTGGAGTGATTTGTGGAAACCATAGAAAATCTGGATGCCCGGACAGGGATTTGAACCAGTGTCCTCCCAAATGCGAGGTCAGAATGTTAACCGCTCACCCCGCGCGCTCGGTAATGAACTCATGAATAGCATTATTTGGATTTCAGCTGATGAAACTACCAACAATTGTGGCTGTTGCATTGCAACATTAATCGTCGGTGCATTAAAATTCCAACCATCTTCTTTATTTTTGGTGGCTTGCAAAGAACTTGAAAAGGCAGATCATTCTACGATCACCAAATGTGTGAATGAGGGTGTTAAAAAAGAATTTCCTAAATCTTGTGCAGATGAAAGAGAGTTTATATTTCTCTCAGATGCTACTC
Organism: Vandiemenella viatica; assembly: GCA_031002005.1. NCBI lineage: Eukaryota > Metazoa > Arthropoda > Insecta > Orthoptera > Morabidae > Vandiemenella > Vandiemenella viatica. The sequence goes on along the minus strand of JARYHS010008074.1, from coordinate 167,535,632 downwards.
CCTATATGAGCAAGGCAGCCAAAGCCCTCCAAGTATTTTATCCCAATTTTACTCATGTGATGTGCTTTCCTCAAGGAGTATGACGACTCATTGAAAAAGTACGATTAACTTTTCGAAATGTCTGATTTCATCTACAAAGAAAGTGATTCTTTAGGCACGTTCTTATAATAGTGCCTATAAAAAAAACTGCCAAATGTGTCTTTACCTCCGGAACTAGTGGTAACTCGATGGGCAACATGTGTTGAGGCTGAACTGTATTTGAGGCCATTAAAGATGTAGTAAATGACTTTGAAAGTGCAGTTTATTAATACAAGGAAGCATTTAACAATTCTAGTGTTAAAACCATAGCTGTGATTAGCATTCATTTTTTCCACATAGTTAAAAAGCTTGAAACTTGAGGCTTAGCGTTCACTCAATCTCTTCAGTTAATGAATAAATTCCACTAAATGAACTCCGCAATGCCAGAGGTATTCCTGTGTAAATTTAAAGTGAAAATATTTTGAACACTAACCCAGGTTTTGAACCTTTGTGTCAAATTGATAGTTTTATTAATGGGACAAGTGAACTTTTCCAGAAACAATGACTCCTAACACAGCATCCAAATTCAAATACTGCCCAGTTATAACAGTGAATGTAGTTAAATAATTCTTGATTATTGAATTTACAAATGAATCATGTGGCAGGTCAGGTTGTGATCACATAATTGATCAGTTCCAGAATAACAAGAAATCTTATTTCTCAACTAATTCTTACCAAATTTGCCCGTAATTTTAAAATACTTTCTATATAATCAGAATTTTATGTTAACCTTTACTTTTCCCATTTTAAATACCCAATGTAAACCTCAAATGATGATGTTTTAATTTAATTACTTCTAGCACAACCACTCATGAAACCAGACCATACCCAACATATCTGAGTGCCAGCCAGATAGAAGAATTCCAGAAAAACAATTCTTGTAAAAATAGGCCAAGTCTCATGCTGGTGTAGTGACAAAAAGATATGAGATCTGCCTTTGACCCAGGTTATGCTTTACAGTGTGTATTCACTTCAATTCGTGAAACAGAATAGCTTCTCGTCATGTTTTAATAAACCTATATAAATACCTTAAATGCATTGCTTTATTGAACTTACAAATATTCTAAAAGTCAAGGTTTCACTGGCACTTTTTCGAATTTGCCAAATATATATTATGCCTTCCAATTCAATAAAAAATTATGACATACATTATAGCCCAGTCATCAAAAATTTTTAAATTCTAAATAAAATCTATAACACCAAGAGAGATCATTCTGTTTCACAAAGTGAAGTGAATACATACTGTAAAGTGTAGTTTTAGCGTAGCTTTTTGTCACTGCACGAGCACAAGACTTGGCCTACTTTTATAAGAATTGTTTTTCTGGAATCTCATTTCTTTTTGTAAGTTGATTGCTTATCCTGAATCGTCATTCAGCTATAATGATTCCATTTAAAAAATCAGTGAATAAGAACATTTTACAATTGAAGACATCAATATATGTTACCAAAAATGCCCCACTCTTTGAAAACAATGGGTGCGCAACGTAACCGAGCAATACAGATTGCCACCAGTTTAACTACCAGACTTGGCCTATTTTTATAAGAATTGTTTTTCTGGAATCTCATTTCTTTTTGTAAGTTGATTGCTTATCCTGAATCGTCATTCAGCTATAATGATTCCATTTAAAAAATCAGTGAATAAGAACATTTTACAATTGAAGACATCAATATATGTTACCAACAATGCCCCACTCTTTGAAAACAATGGGTGCGCAACGTAACCGAGCAATACAGATTGCCACCAGTTTAACTACCACTATAAGTAAATAATGAGAAACTTCCAAACTAAGCATAGGGACAAAGTAAAATGTAATAAGTTAGTTACAGTTGCTAATCTATGTGTATTAAAGAAATCTCAGACATATAACTTCATCCAGAGGAAAGCAATTAACCAACAAATATGTGCCCAAATTTTTCATGTTTGGTAATGTAATTAAATAAATATGGGAAAAAATACCAATACTAGACTTTTCTTATGATCTGGGGATGAAAGCATACATGGGTACCAAATTCCTTGTTTCTATTGTAGAATTACCGGAGGCACAATGGAATTTGGTGTGTCGTGGTCAAAATAAAATTTTCAATTTCACTCACTACCAAAGTAAGGAAAGGAAAGAAGTAAAATTTAACAAATTATTTAAAGTCATTAAGCTGACTCTACACTGAGAATCTGAGGTACATAAAGTTATTAGGGTAGAAAGCAATTTCACATTAGGTGTAGGTAAGTTGTAGATATATGGAAATTTACAACTTTAAGACTTTTCTTATAATATATAAGTAAAATGTTATCCATGTACATGTACCAAATTTCAGCTTTCTACTACTATGGGAAGTACCTTAGAGCTTTTATGATCATCAGTCAGTGAGTAAGTGACAAAATCGCTGAAATTTGCATATTAATAACATCTGAATTAAGAACGGTATCGAAATAAAATTTAGTACGTTTGCTAAGATTTCTGATATCTATACATAACAGAAATTTGAGAAATTTGAGACATGTAACATCAACATGACCAAAGAAATTGAGGAACAAAAATGACCCGAGTCGCTTCGAGAAAAGGTAGGCAGTGACACCGTTGACCCAAATTGGTGGGTGCACTGCCATGCACACAAATACACGCATCTAAAAGTAGCTATAAAACTCATAACTGTCAAGAAAATAAAGATGCGAACTGAATATACGAGGGTTATGTAAAAAGTAAGGTTCCCATCGCTGTAAACTCGCCGCGCGAGATGCTGGGCCAAATCTGGCAACACCGCCGTCTGTGCAGGTTCCCCCACTCTAGATCCCGCCCAGGTAGAACTCGCTGTGACGTTCAGTGCCGGCCTGACAGCCATCCGCGATGGAGCTCCCGCTTGCCGTCACCGCCAGGTGCGAAGTTCGTGCTGTAATAGGGTTTTTGCATGCAAAAAATTTACCACCGGTTGAAATTCATAAGCAGTTGTGTGAAGTTTATGGGGAGGCATGTATGAGTGTTCAATATGTCCGAAAATGGTGCAGGGAGTTCTCTGAAGGACGCACAGACATTCATGGCGAGCAAAGAAGCGGTAGGCCATCGACCTCCAACGAAGTTGTGACGAAGATTGAGCGAATTCTGCTCGAAGATCGGAGAATAACGATTCAGGACCTGGCTGTCCGGGTTCCTGAAGTTTGTGAAAAAATAGTTCACACAATTGTGACGGAAAGATTAGGTTATCACAAGGTTTGTGCGCGATGGGTCCCGCACATGCTTTCTGAAGCCCACAAAGCCGATCGTGTCAGGTGTGCCCAGGAGTTTCTTCGAGAATGCAACGAGAATACCGAAGATTTCCTAGACTCCATTGTTACAGGGGATGAAATATGGTGTCATTACGTCACCCCGGAGACAAAACAACAATCTTGTCAATGGCGCCATACTGATTCGCCGAAACCGAAGAAGTGCATGCAGTCGCTGTCCGCAGGAAAAGTGATGGTTATGGTTTTTTGGGACTGTAAGGGCATTCTTCTTGCTGACTTTATGCCTCGAGGGAGCACAATCAATTCGGACAGGTATTGTGAGACTTTGAAAAAGCTCAGAAGAGCCATACAAAATTGACGGAGAGGAAGATTAACAAAAGGCGTAAGATTGCACCACGATAATGCGTGCCCGCACGTCTCTCGCCAAACCAGGGATTTGATCGACAGTTTTGGCTGGGATCTCGTTGATCATGCTCCTTACAGCCCTGATCTAGCCCCAAATGACTTTCATTTGTTTCCAAAATTAAAGGAACACTTGGGTGGACAACGTTTCACAACTGACGAGGAAGTGAAGGAAGCGGTCACCAAGTTTCTCAATGGACTGGCGGCAGACTTCTTTGAAGTCGGATTTGAAAAGTGGATAAGTCGGCAGCAAAAATGCGTGGAAAAATCTGGAGATTATGTTAAAAAATAGTTTAGAAATTAAGCTTTCCAATAATGTATTTTTCATTTTAAATAAATCATGTTATACGTTTTTAAAGAAATATGGGAACCTTATTTTTTACATAACCCTCGTATAAATGAATTATAAGAAACCAAAATAGTTTCAAAGAAAAATGTGGTCACTGAGAAAACTAAACAAATGAAAAACTTAAAACCCAAGGAAAAAGACACCCAGACACTACCAACAATGGAGTAAAACTAGTGTTTGCTAAGGAGAGATTTCAAACGCTTTCATTAGTGTCCGGCCTCAAGAGTCAAGATACTAAAAGCTGTATTTTTACATTCTTTTTAATTAAAAATATATTTTTAATTCTTATTGCACAAATAAAGTTGTTTTTTCCTACCCTTAGAATTTATTCTAAGATTAACAGTACAAGTTTTATAGCCTCCTTTTTACTGTTATGTATACTATTTTGAAGACAGAAACAGACAATAAATTTTTTCTAGACGTGTGTTTGCCTGACACAATTGTGAGAAGAACTGCTAAACCAAACAATGAGAAAGAAATTCAAGCTCTAGACAGGCTAAACAAAGGACTTGCAGCTGCAATGAAACAGTCGATCCTGACAAGCAGATTTCAGAAATACAAATGAAACTAAGAAATCCAATTCCCAATAAAAACAACATAAAAAACAAGCATAAAGAATGTGATTTTTGTTGTTATAAGGCCTAAAAAAATGTTTAAAAAGTAGTATCTATTAGTTTATAGAGAGTGTAGTAAAGCATTTCTGACACATAAAAAGCATGACATGTTGGATAATGGCAACAGATTTTCATAGACTACCTTAGAGCCTAATGATTTTTAGAATAATGATATTGAAATTTTTGTTTTAAAATGATTTTATAAGTTCACATTAAACACACTATAAGTTAATACAAAAGTGAATTATTTCCACAGATTATGCCTAAATTTCACAATATTCAAAATCATGGCAGTGTTTTATGTATCATGTTTATAAAACATTTATGTAATGAACACATGAAACATAAAGTAATGAACAGAATAATAATCTAACTACCCTGCGACTTTACATGCAGTAGATACTATCAAAAAATTATTAGACACACTAAATTGTAGTTGAATAATAAGTGCAACATACAGAAAGATAACTTTTAGACAAACATGAACTTCACTTACGCATGCAACAGATGTGAATGAAAATTTACAATACATTTAAAATTTAAGTGACAAATTACATGGAAAGAAGGGAATTATCAAACCATACAATATTGGTTAGTATTCATACCGTTCTCAAAATATCAGTTTAGCCGATAATATTGATACCTAAAAACAGATAATGTAGGTAACTGTTCAACAGTAAAATAATATTTATATATTTAATCAGATCTAAGTGAGTTACTTTTTGAGACCAAAATTAAAATAAAATGTATGTAAACATACAATTATCTCTTACAAAGACTTAATTATTCTCTTTCCTATAGGGTTCATTCAACTTTCCGACTATTTCCATGCATAATCCAAGGAGGTAGAGCTCTACACTACCAATTGACCTCAGCCACAGAAGAAGGGATGTAATGGAGTCAGAGCCAACTCCACCAGTTTTTCCCATGTAGTATGCCCACAGTACTCATTAAATAGTGTGCCTTGTGGGCCATTTTGGATGTTCAGCTTTGATGAGGATTCTCAGCCTTGTCAAGGATTGAAATTGACCATAAGGTCCAAATGGCTTTATAGAAATAACAATGTGATCATCTTTACAGTTGTAGGGAACCAGTGACGGGGAATAAGCTCACACACAATGTTTAAGGAAGAAGCTGATATTGACTTTTCACATGTTAACAGATTCTTCAAATAGCAACTTTCATATCATGAGGTGTATGTGCAAAATGGTAGACAGGTGGACAACTACCTGCAATGGACACATCAGTGTCTTAAAAATCTATATGCTTGGCTAGTACTGAAGTATGCTGTACATGACATAATAGAAGAAATTAAGATTGTGACTGTCTTCAATTAGTATAGGTCCTGAAGTGTGAATATCATGTTATCTACAACACCTTACAATCACAATGCAAGAAAAAGAGTACAGAGAACATAAAACCCATACTTACAGATGTAATATGAATGGCTAAGTTTCTTTTTTTTTTTTGTAATATTTACAATAGAAGTTTAAGGGGCAGTTTTCTAGGGATAGTTGATTGGCAAAAGTACCACTTCATAATTTTTCTATCATTATGTATCATACAATGGACTGTCCTATTCTCAGAATGAACTGCAAGAACATTTGTATCGAGATTTTCCCCAACAGTGGATTAACTGTAAATGTCAGAAGTATATGTTCTATCTATTGATTTCCAACATATTGCAGCATCACCTAATCTTATAAGCTCATAATGCAAATTGTATTGGCTATTTCACTTAACATAGACAAGAATGTGGTCAGTACTAAAATAACATCATCAAACATCAAATGTCTGTAGATAAATGACGACTTCCAGCATCTCTTTACTTCCCATATACATGTATGATGTATTAGCCTACCTCCAAATGCATGTATGGTTTGATTGGCTGCACCAAAAATTAAAGAAACTAAACATTTCAAAAACTTTGAAATTCATTTTTGAATCTCTAAAGATATAATCACCTGCTTCAGTATGGAAGAGAAATAAAAACAACTGTCAAAATGACATAAAATATAAAATATGAATATACATCATCCATGATCAAAGAAGACTGAATGTGGGTCAAGTTATAGGAAGAGTTGATCAGCTGTCAAATACTTATGAATAATGGTTCAGTGGGGAATTGGTTTTGTAATTAAGAGATCTGGGAAGAAAATGCGAAAAATGAGGAATAAAAAGAGAATCTTTTAAAAAAAATAGAATTGTAAAAACGAAATCTTGGAAGAAAAAGTAATAAAAGATGATACCAGTTAGAAGAGATGAAAAATAATTGAAGGAAAAATTAATCTTTATGAATGTTAAACATGAGAAGAGACAGAAAAATGAGCTTACAAATTTAGTGGTAGAGTGGGAGCTGGTGCCGAAGTGGCAGTTTCCCTAGACTTTTGCTTATGCTTTTAAAAAAAAATTATTTTAAATTCCTTCACTGTTTGAGATATATTAATCTGTATCTCCTTCCGCCCACCTTGATACTCTATTATATTCCTGACACTGAAGATTTTTCCTTGTGTCTGAAATCAAGTCCGAACTAATGGTCATGGGTCTTCACAAAACACTTAACTAGTTTTTCACCCAATATTCATCCAGATCTAATCATCAAAATAAACTTTTTCACCCGTCTTCTGTCTTCCAGTAACTTCAAACTCAAACAGACTTCAATGGAAAGTAAACGCTTGTGAAAATGTCACCCATTTATGATCATTTGTTTCTTTCTGGGAGACCTTTGTTTTTGATTGGGAAAGAAAGTATACACTGCCAAGTATCATAAATTTTGTAACTGCGTGACAAAATTTGTTCTTAGAACCACGAATTAGATTGAATAGTATTTAGCATCATTTCTATAGTCAGTTTCTATGTTAATTCGAGCTAGAAAGCAGATCTTTACAGTTTCTGAGATAGTATTTTCTGTTGACTCAGCCTTAAGCATTCACCTGTAGGAGAGATAGATGCAACAAAAATCTATAATAAATTGAGGAAAGCACTTAGAGACTTCAAATCTAAACAGTAACCATTTTTAAATACATAGAATTGTTTAAAGCTACTTTCAGATCAATAGCTTCAATAACTTCTGAAAAATTACTTAGATTCTGTTTTTGGATTGTGAATTTTATTTCATCCTTTTGACATTAGTAAACAGGCTTTGCTTGGTAGTAAATGAAAGAGCAGCTCTTTACAAGTAATTTAAAATTGATTTCAGTTTAGTAACACAAAATTGTGAAAGTTATTAACAGCTTTTAGGAATCTTTTTTTTTTTAATGAAAAAACTATTAAAATTACAGAATTTTTTATAACAATTAAAACTGATACTTTTTATAAAACCAAGCTATTCTCAAAATTTCAGAATAATAAGATTAATTTTTGTTGTCAAGGTCAAGATATTTAACGCAAGCTTTCGGGCTTGAGATTTGATATCTGATATGTTTTCCAGTATATTCTCATGTGAACACAGAAGTGTCTGGCGTTCCCACGGTTAGATGCGAAAAATATTAACCCAGAATTTTTCTCATCCTCCCGCAGTCAGCCAGAAAGTTTCATTTAGAGCACTACTGTGCTACCATGCTGGCATAATGTAGTCTCCCTCAGTTGGCCAAGTACAGTTAGGGCATCACTATGTATCTTTGAAACAGTATTTTCGCCATGTGGTGCGTTGGTATAACTTAAGTGTAGGTAGATGGTGGGCAAATCTAACAATAGAAGCATGTGACGAACTTTTATATACTTTCATGTGATTATTAGTTGTACTTTGAACTATGATGTTTGGTCTGGCTCGAAACTGTTAATTGAACTTGCAAATATATCTTCAGAAAATTTGTCTGATGCCACAGTTTGTGACTTTGCAAAAATTTTCAAGAATATATCGTATATCTACCAGCAAGAGACTTATGACTTTATTTTAATTTTTAATTACATTTCTTAGTTTGAGGTTTTAACACGCTAAGTGGTGACCAAGTTACCTTTGCAAAGCAAAAGCTGAAAATATACAGAGTTATCTACGGTCACAGTTGAGACAGGATGTTATGGTTAACCCCCCCATCAAAGTTTACACCTCACAACACACTTTATCAGTTGCTCAAAAATCAATAATTATTAATGTTGATATTATCAAACAGAAGAGTTAAAAGTAATTTTCCTCTCCTCACAACCACAATTTTTTCAGTTTGCCACAGATAAGAAATCTGCGAAGTTGTTGTTTGAATATTAAGTGTTTCTGCGAAACATTGATTATGTTATTCACATTATTTCTGAAATGTTTCACTATTCCAGAATTCATCTGCCATCAAAAAGACTGGGAATTCAAATGCTATAAGGATATTGAAATAACAAAACCAAAAAATATTCAAGTCATTGTAAATTTATGAAACTTTACTTTGATTAAATCAGGAACATACTGTGAGTAAAATAAATGGTTAATCGGAAATCGATCCTATATGAAGAAACTTGTTAGCTTCGAAAATTGTACAAAAATATTCTATAACTGAAACGGTTTCACCTGTAAAAATTTCAGAGTCCCAAAGCTGTGTTATCACATCTCACTGCAAGAAACACAGTCTGCCTGCACTAATAAAAAACTTCTGATTGTTTGACTAGCTAGCAACCCGGTCATCTTTTATAAACTGACCCTCCAAAAGGAAATTACCAGTTTCTACCATGCTCAAAACCATTTCGAAGCATCCATGGTGATTCATACATTTTTGAGAAATCGATTTTCAATATGTTCCCATGGCCTCTGAATTCTGATCTATTATTACCAAATTTCTACAGAAAATAGTTTATGACCAGTGCATTCTTCCTGCGTTGACATATGGCTGTGAGAACTGGACCTTAAATGAATTTACAAAAGGTAAAATAAGGACTGCCCATAGCACTCTGGAAAGATCAATGGTAGGTTTAGCTGCAAAAGACAAGAAAAGAGTAACTGACATTAGGTCAGTTACAAAGGTCACAGACATCTTAGAGAATGGAAACAAAGAAACTGCCGCGAGGCACTTAAAATAAGATAGGATAGGGAAAAATAAATAGAAACCCGTCACTTACCACAGATAAAGGCAGTAGGGTGAGATGAACACGTAAAAACACAAAGCATAAACAAATGGCACAATATTTCAACATGAGTCTTAATCATGTTAGAGGCGAGACATATGGCAGGGGGAAAGATGTGGTAACATCCCAACCTGCCACATTCATGATTAAGACTCATGTCGAAATATTGTGCAATTTGTTTATGCTTTTGTGTTTTTACATGTTTGTCTCGCCCTACTGCCTTCATCTGTGGTAAGTGACAGGTTTCTATTTATTTTTCCCTATCCTATCTTATTTTTAGACATCTTAGAGAATACAGAATCCTTGAAGTGGCAATGGGCCAGTCATATTGGGCAGAGAAAAGATCAAAGATGGACAAAAACAGTGTTACAAGGGAGCCCAAGAAATCACCACAGACTGACTGAAAGACCACCACACTGATGGGACCAGGACATATGCACGGTTGTTGGAGTTTACTGGTAGATCATTCGACCTGGACTGCTCAAGTACCACCTGAACTCATGACTTTAAGACGCCACATCAATAAATGATTGAACTGGCTGATAATGATTACCAAATCTTGAGATGTGATAGATTAAATTTTTCTGATTATTTTATGTTATGATACTTTTAAAAAATGTAACAGTATAGCTGTTAAAAATTATTTAAGTGTCTACCTAATGAATTTTCATTTTCTCCCAACATATTTATTCACTGATAAATCTTTAAATTACAGTTAATTTTGAAGTATAATAATTCTCAGCAACTTGTGTTTATAGTTATTAGTTATGTTTTGAAATTTGGTATTTTATTTTATTTTTCCTTTAATATTTAAAAATTAAGCTTACACTACTGCTTTCGATTTTAAATTCTCGTTCCTTTAGCATATACAATCTTAATTTTCTTTAATTTATAATTCGACTTATTTCAACTACCAAGATCTTCCTTAATAGTACACTTTTATTGCAGAATTGTTTTTATTTAGCTTTGTTTAAGTGCTGAGCACATTATGTCTTAAATATTTTTCCATTATTTATTTAAGCAAAGGTTGTTTTATTGTGTATCACAAATCTTATTGAATGTGTAGTCCCGTGACATCAATGCCCATCTGTACTATGTGTCTAGACTTTATCAACAAATTTCCTTCTCTTAACTAATTTTCCCCCATATATACGATATATCAGATTGATTATATTTAATTCTAGAAGATGTGAACTTGTTATCTATGCTCAGCAATAACCTTATGGCTATATGGCAATATCCATTACAAAAAAAAACTTCATAGATTTAAATAAATAGCTTAAGGCCTTGTTCCACTACAAGTTTCCTATCTTCATATTAAACTATTCAAACACTCTACATCAACCAGTTCTTTTAATCATGTCTGAGAGTTTTTGTTCACAAATTTTATTTCTTTTATCTTGGGTAAACATTTTATTAATATTAACACTGTCCATCTGTTAACTGCATATTTATTTAATCTATTTTCTTTGCAAAAAGTGTTCAAGCTATTTCTTGACTGGTATGTTTTGATTGCTTAAATTCTGAGGTACCTAGACCAAAATTTCATTATAGTTGTTTCCTAGTAACAACTGATATTCTTTAGGAACCATCCTGAAATTTGTGAGCAGTGATTTTTTTCAAAAGCAGAAATTAGTTAATTTTGTGCATCTGTGTCAACATTTGAACTCTGTTTCTACAAAATAACTCATCCCAATGTTTCCGTTCATGTGCCAGTAACTGTTCTCCCTTCTGAGATCAATTAAAAAACAATAATGTTTTAGTTACTCCACAGATCTGTGAATGACTCGATTAACAAAGATGCAACATAACACAACATGATAAAAATACAACTTTCAATATCGAGTTGGTAAATGTTTCAATGTATTAGTACTTAATAAGCGAAAGTTAATTCCAATTTTTATAACAAGGATCACTTACTATGGCTGGGAGGCAGGAGGACTACAACAGCATTAAAAATTAGACAAACACAAATGTGTAATTTGGATAACCATTTAGTCGTGTAAGAGAGAAATGAAGCATATAGCTCAGTTGATGGGTGTACAGGCAATGAAAGTTAGTAGACAATTTATGTGGTCAACAGAAATAATGTGTAGTTATTAATGCCTTATTTTATTATTGAAGTGTAACTTCTCTGGCCACAGAAGAGAGAAATTTATTAGTCTACGTGTTTAGTGCACATCTACTGGAACATTCTGTACATGTGCATTAAAGTTCTGTGTCCAGAACGTTACTTTAATGCAAGCAGCTGCCATTTAAGCTCATATAAAACATTGGGTATTCAATACATTGTTTTAAATTAGCTTGTGATACGTTTTCTATGCATGTTTAAACGTGAACACATGTGTTTCATGAGTATGCCTAAACTGTAACAAAAATGTTATAGCTTAATGGTGGGTTTCACTTTTCGTAATAACTCCTGATGAACCAATTGCAATGAAACTGAAAATGAATTCACCTTTAATTTAAATGTATCGTCACAAATGAACCATTCAATTCACTTCCAGATGACAGCAAACAAACTTGTGCGTATTGAGGTGTATTAATTTGCAGAACCTCACCCATAAAATTTAAAGTTACAGCGTGAAGAAAGAGACTAGAAAAAAAGAAATGTTAGTGGATGAGAAATTGGATCTTGCTTTGGAACACTGGAGGCGGCATCCCATGTTCCTAGATGGACAATTCGCATAACTTTTTCTGATTTTAAAACTGTAGTTGACTCACTAAAATACCTGGCTCAGATACTTTTAATTTCACTTGATCTCTTCTATTGACAAATGTCGGAGAATCAGTTATATAATGAAGTCTCTATAGCTCCATCCCCTATGTTTTTATTTTGATAACTTTAAACTTTTGTGTACCTTAACCACTTGTGACTATGGAACAATATAAAAAATAAATAAGCGTGTGTATTTCCATTTAAAAACCATTCTGTGTTGAAAACAATAAAAATCAGAAACAATAAGTGTGAGTGACATTTCCAGGAGAAGGTTTCACTTCAATATTCTGATTGTTGCATTCTTTCATTTTTGTTGAGTTGGTTAAATGATATCGATATATGTGTGTGTTATCTTTAAGTGTTCTGCATGATGTACTAGTCAGTCATTTCCTGTTCGTCCATCTGTATAGATGTATGTGTGCTAACGTATAAAGTGTATCAGTATGTTCAATTATAATAAACTATGTGAAACGTACACGGCTTTATTTTCAGTATCAATGGAAACTCAACAATTTTGATTGTTGTTTACACATCTCACTCAAAAAATGATTTATCTGAGTGAAACAGCGAAAGTGAACAAAAGTTGAACCTGAGCCAACTTCTTTCATCTGTCATCTTATATGATCATTCTGGACAATTTGCTGTTTACACAGTTCACTATTTTTCATTGTAATAGATTCACCTAGAGTGATTAAAAAAGGGAACCATGTAAACCCATCTTAAATTGCTTTAATAGCCACTGAAAATTACATGACAATGTAAGACAGTATATTTATAGTCACCATTATTAAGCACTGATACATGAACCATTTTTAGTTGCTTATTTGTTGTTTATTTATATTTGTTGTATGTATATCATTTCATTATATGCTCCGATCACTGATATAGTAAGGAAAGAAATTTTAAATCACATTGCAAAACAGTGAATGTGTTAATGGGCATGTGATAAAAGCTTTCATTTTTATGCAGAAATATTAGCATTTGTATTTACAGCCATGGGAAAAAGTTATTTAACCCTTTCGCGGCTACAAGTGCCGAGCGTCCTGCGTCCCCGGTGGCTTGGGCGAGCGGACCCACCGTGTGCCTGGCCGGCGGGCGGCTGAGTAGTCCGACAACCGCTGCAGGCTACGGCCGCTCTGGGCTAATCGCGCGTAATCTTCAGTAATACCCCTTATAAAATCATTGTAACACTGTACTATCTCAGCAATTGAAGTTTCTAATGACCAAGAAAGAGTGTTTTAAAGTTAACCCCTGTTTCCTGCTGTAAGTTTATTCTGGACAGAGACAGAGAAAAAGGTAATTTAGGAATATGATGAGAACCTTTTTTATTTGTATTTGGTATATACTGCTTGAAGCGGAGCCTTCCTTTGAACAGTAGCAGACTTTCGTCGATCACTAGATTCTCAAAGGGTACTACAGCTTCGCGGAATTTATTTTTTGTGTGATGTACAATGAGACGTATTTTCACTAGGATATCTTGAGATGTGGTGGAATTGTCACTGAAGTGCAACAAACGCAGGATCAACTTGTACCGGTCCCTGGCCATTATGTTAGAAAATATTGGTGTTTTAAGCAAAGAATCTTTCGACCAATATTCATTTACTTCTAACTTCTTACTTCTAGGCATAAGCAGAAAACGGTATCGTTTCGTCACAGGATGATTCTCCGACCAGTCATACTTTCTTTTTCCCGATGAAGTTTCACTTACTTCATTTCCTTTTCCGTCTTCAGAGGAAAAATCTTCTGTTCGTGATGTCGAGGATTCAGCATTACATCCAGACGTATCCAACTCTTCGTCGGAAGAATGCTCTGAAGTATCACTACAATCTTCGTCGCTACTATTCATGAGGATATCCATGATTTCCTTGTCCGATATACTGCGTACCGACATGGCAAAGGCTACAGATGCGAACGCTGTCGTCTCACCAGAAGAAAAAACAGAACTGGCCGAATGTTAGACTCGTAAGCAGTAAGAGCCCAGGGGAGGTGAAAACTAAAGTGTTTTCCTACAGAAAGTCCAGAGTATAATAGTGTTCTCAGAAATGTGGTCAACAGCAATTAGCTGTTTACCTGCTTTTGAGTTCGGGCGTATATGTATGCCGTTAGCCGTCAGGACTTCCCGCATGCCGGGCGTACATTTATGCCGTTAGCCGTCTGGTCTTCCCGTCCGCTGGGCATACTTGTACGCCCGTAGCTGTCTGGTCTTTCTAGCGGCAGGGCATACATGTCTCCATGAAAGGGTTAAGCTTAAATTATTTAAGTTATGAGTCAGAAGTCTTTGTTCAATGCATCATTTTTGACAGCCTTAGACACCAGTTATTCAGAAATTTTTGCAAACTGATACATGTATCAGTACCTTTAGTAGATTTTTATTTTTTAGATTTGAGCCAAAAATCTTCATCCAAACAGTCGATTTAAAATAAAAATAGATTGTAAGGACTGCTATCAGATAATTTTGTCCAAGATGTTCTCCAATATATAAGCTCTAAATACAAAATACAGACTAATGCTAGATGAAATACTCTTTAATCTAACAAAGTGTGCTTTAAATGTTTAATAATCATCACCTGTTTACGAGAATAATTTGAAAGTTCCAATTTACTGAACGAAAGCAATATAGTATTGTTCATACATTCAAGTACAAAAGAACACAAAAAATACACAGAAAAAAATACATGGAAGTTTCACTTCTTGTGCCTGTACACACTGACACTTGCAAAAGTTTATTATTAGTCTGTATTGTCATAGGCCTTCTTCCTCCAACTTTGGAAACTGTAGTGTTTACTTTCTCTGCTCTTGTTTGTTTTCAAATTGCCTCACAGTGTTCTTCTCTCCATTATTGCTGACTTTCAAAATTTTTGGTGATAGATTGGTAATTTACTCATTTTTCATGCTTGTCTAGAACTACTAACCTGTTTTAATGCATACAGATTATAATTCATGCATCAATCACTGCAATACTATTAATTCATAAAATAAATTTTAAGAAAAGTATTGATCAATACTAGTATGTTCTGAATCAAATAGCCTCTGGTCCATGGAACAGTTATTGATGTTTAATATCAACACCAACAAACAATATTATCCAGTATTATATAATGCTGACCAAATATCTGCAAGTTTCAATTAAAAACATTGTATTAAGCCTCGGTGTGTGCACACCTCGCTTGCAAACAGCCTGCTTGGATAAGGATTCAAACTGAAATTTTCTAGAGCTGTTGCTGTCATGTGTTTGTGTGTATTCTGAAGACCTCCAGCCTTCAGCTTTAGTGAATAAAGGGCTATTTTATCTATCCCTTAACTGAATAGAAGTGACACACTGTCGTAGAAAAGCCTCTAATCTATTTGACCATTATCCCCAAACAATTACAAACAGAACAAATTCTAAACTTTTATATAGCAACAATTTTTCCCCATAAATATCCAAGAACACTTATGTGATTAATATATTGACAGGTGCTGCCCCCACTTCTGGTTAAACTTGAAAATATGTTAGTAACAAACTTCAAAATATTATTATTTAGTAAAAATAAGATTCTCAGCCCATCAAGAACCACAAAATGAAATTTATTATGGTAACAAATGTCCTATAAATTTCCTACCATTCCTTAGCTCTGGCATGAAGGATATTCTTGCTGGTGAGTGTTAATGAGAATAGCATTCGCTGATAAAGTAATGAGATACAAGTAGCAAGTAACTTTCAATTTTTATTCTGAGTAAGAATTTTTGATTCCTTGATGTGATCTGTTCATCATACATTTGTTTAATATCATAACAATATATTTAAAAGAATCACATTACTGGTAGAAATTGCTAGTCAGGAATATTACTATTTTTGCTTTAGAAAGCAATTAGAAGACTGGAAAACTGTTAAGCTAATTGTCTGGATGGAATGAAAAATGAAGCAATAGAAATCTAGGATAGATCTCTTTGCCCAGCCAAACTGCAACTGGCCTGCACACAACTGAGGGATTGAGAAGTCCTGCTTCTTTAAGAGGGTAACGAATAGATGTAAGTAAGGAAACTGAACTATGAAAGCTTTTTCAGATAAATTAAGGCAACTAAACTATGTATCATTTGTCAGATCCTTGTTTGAGTATGGTTAGATTGCATGGGACCAAAACTATATTATTACACAAGTTGGAAGGATGCAAGGCATGGCAGATAAGTTTGTTCTGTGCAAAATTATCATAGAGTACACTTGATAATTACTATGATAAAAGAACTGGGTTAGGAGTAATTTGAAGAGAGATAAAGAGAGTTGCAGGTATATATGAGGCATACATTAGTGATGAGGCCTGTGAGGGAGCAGTATGTGGACAGGAACAGAGGACCATGATATGAATTTAGCTGTTGATTTGAGGCATAAGGAAATGGGAATATTTTCACTTGTTGACATGAAAGAAAGTCCATTAAGTAAATGAGGGAAGTGAAGAATGATATACTTTAAATACCAAGTGACTCTAAAGTAAAAATGTGCATAAAGCAAAAATAGATGTGTAATGAAATTGCCACTGGAGGCATCAACCACAATCAATCATAATGATAATAACCAAAACTGCAAGGAAAACATTCTAAGCTCACAGAAAACAATGCAATCTTTTTATAAACAAAATAAAATAATACAGCTTATTCTCAATATATCAAAACAGACTTATCATCACACCAATCCAAGTTCATACACACTTATAAACATTTCTCACCTGTTTCTTTTTTCTTATCTCGCTATCCTGAAAAATCACACATGCAGATTAGTAACATTAGGTTGTTAATAATTTGGTAACATTTTTTGTAGATGTGATGTTGTAAAATTGGTAAATATAATATATCCACAAACTGATATATTTATAAAAAATAATGAGCAGGAAAATGTTTAAAGACAATGAAACTAAGGAAGGCTATTAAAATAAAACACAACACTTTTCATAGATGATGGTGGCTGGAAATGACAAACACATGTAGCACAATATTTTGGTGTTAAACCTTATTCTTGCAAACAGATAAGAATCTTGGTGGTGTAAGATGTTATCACATCATTATCTGCTGATGAATGTGGAACCCAGGTAGTATGGCCTATCCATTAGGGGTGGTGGTGGAAGGGGTAAGAAAGTACTGAATCAATAATTGATAATTCTGGTGATGGTACTGTCACGACCCAGCTTCACAACCACCCCCCCCCTCCCCCCAACTCCCAGGTCATGCTACCTGGGATCCCCATTCACCATGCAGATGATGATGTGATAATTACTAATTATGAAGACATACTATCATTTGAAGTCCTCACTTCCAATGATAGTATGTCTCCAGAATTATTAATTATCATTACAATTGCCCCTGCTCCAACTCCCGATCCCAAAACTGTGCATCCTGGGTTCCCCATACAGCAAGTGGGCAACTATGTGATGACATATGCAAAGTGTCTTATCTACTTGCAAGAATAAAGTTCAACACCGAAATATTGTGCTAAACGTGATTGTCTTCCTTTGTGTGTTCATCATTCTCTGCTGTCGTGGGGTGGGGTTTTTATTTTTCTATCTTTACTTAGTTTAAGAGAGATATATTTATTTATGAATTCAATTTAACACATAATCATATTTATTTTAAATTCTTAGTACTAATTTAAAGTATACATACAAGATAAACCATTAGTAGAAGTTATTATAATTGTGAAATTGTGACATATTATTTGGAATTGCTAAATCAGAAGAAGTTAATTATTTACACAAAATTTACATCAAATTCATTCTTGTTTTGGAACTAACCCGTGTTCCTTCATCAAAATCCTAATTATGAAAAATGGTGATTCCTAATGTATTCTCAGTGTTAACCATACACATATGGTGAGGAAAATTATCCTATGAAACTTATACTTAAGTAGAAAAATTAACTTAGTCCACAACCCAAAGTTGGTTGCATCCTCCCGAAGGAGGCTTACTAAGCCACTTTGGTAGAGGTACAATGGCATTTCCTTTCCTCTTGGACCTATAGTTTTTTGCGGAATCTGAACCACAGAATAGCCTGGCAAAGCTCATATGATCAATCACAACCACGTCCGCCACTAGCTGTTTGGACAACCTTGTGCAATACTGATTATTTCCGCCCCTTCTACCATTATTTTGCCGCCCCCATTGTTGCCACCTGAAGCAGCAATTGAGCTAAAAAAAAGGTCACCGCTACATAAATTTGCTGCCTCCTATATGCAGCACTGCAAATTTATTTCGCTGCAATGTTTTTTTTTAGCTCTGCTACTGTCCCGGCGGTGACAATAGAGTGGCAACTATCAGTGCAGCGACAGTCAATCACTCAATTTGCCACCCCCCTGGTTGTGCTGCCCATGTGTGGTGCACACCTTCAAGCAGGCCTGATCACAACTCTTAAAAATTCTTGCTCCCACCAGGATTTGAACCCACAACCTAACCAGGAACTTTATGTAAGCAAGCGCCTCAACCATTGAGCTACCAGACTGCTCTATTAAGTACTACAAATGTAAAAAAGCTTTGGTTGAAGTTTCTTGATGAATTTTGTATTAAAAGTTGTATCTTTTAACTGTTACAAAAATAATTAAATATATATAAAATGTTTTGATGCAACAGTTTGATGTGATGTTTCAAAATCAATCTCCAACTTCATGAAGCATATATAACATTAATACAGTATTCAAACACTACAGGATCAACTGAAAATAAAATATGAAAATTGAATACCTATTTTTGAAACATTAAAGTTAGAATCCTAGCCTTTGCTTTTATTATTTGGAACACTGAAAGCTGAAATACTTCTTTGGGTGTGAAGTAGCTTGACAATTAGACAAACATTGGATGATTGGACTTGTTCAAGTTTAAATTTAGGTACAAATAAATTTATTTTTTAGCTTGTTTCTTACAACAGTGAAATAAACACGTTATGTTCATATGTAAATTGCATTATGAGGGTAATGCTGTTACATTGGAATTAAGGATTCAGTTGTTATGCAGCAATGAGAAGTTTGCCTGTCTCACATTGCTGAATACAGGCGTTAAATCAAGAGAGGATTGTAAACAGCTATGATGGATCTCAACAGGACATCTAGGATGGTAGGAAGGGTTGTAATCATAATTTTGGGTTTTGCGTATTTAGATGGTATATAGGGAATTATTGTCTGAAGGCATAAAATGTAAACAACCAGATATATTAACTAAAATAAGCTCAGTTGAACAGGCACAAAGAGGAGGTGGCAGGAAACATTTTTGAAGTTCTGTGTCTGTTGGAGAAGATAAATAAGACCAGTTAGCAGGGAACTAAGTGAACATGTGCGGTAATATATACAATGAAATTGCTGTGTTGGGGAGCCTCTGGTAGACGAGTTGGGTAAGGGGATTCATGAAATTGTACAAGGCACACTCTAGCAATGATTTGAAAATTGAAGACAAGTTTCAGCAAATGGAAGGATGGCACAAGCACACTGGAGTCAAAGTGGGAAGATTTCAATGATATAGTAAAAAAGGGTGAAGAAATATCTAATCTAAAAAGGGAAAAAAAAGAAGTACAGAAACTATGTACTATACTATGGATATGAGACAGTAACACAGG
This sequence comes from Vandiemenella viatica, assembly GCA_031002005.1. Classification (NCBI taxonomy): domain Eukaryota; kingdom Metazoa; phylum Arthropoda; class Insecta; order Orthoptera; family Morabidae; genus Vandiemenella; species Vandiemenella viatica. Next base: position 167,515,641 of record JARYHS010008074.1, on the reverse strand, counting down.
TTGATGATATGAGAATATAACAGAGTTAAGTGACAGCAAGGCAGTAGGGAATATTTGAAACAACTAAATATGGAATTAAAAATAACAAAGAAGGTGGCTCAAGATGGAGTTAGTAGGAATACTAATGGTGCGGGGGACCACTGATGGTTGGTTGCATTCAGAAATTTTTATGGCTATGCTAGAAAAATGAGGGGAAGGAAGGGTGCTGAGACAATTATGCAGTGGAAAAGGATGGAGAAGATGTTACTGAAGATTTGAAAAAGCAGAAACTTTTAAGTAAGACCAATAGGGACAATGATTCCCTCTGAATTGGAGAGTGTTGTAAGCACCTTAGAATTTGGGTAAATTCTGGCTTTTGTTGCTATAGAGCATAAGGGAGTGTACATAAACCACGTACCTCCATTTTGGCCTCCTGTGAACCCCACCTCCCCCCCACGTAGCCCTACGTGGCTATTGTCTCTAGCCCCCCCCCCCCCCCCTGCCGTAGCACGTAGCTTTTTTCCATATTGATTTCAGAAGACATGTTGTACTGTTTTTCTCTTTTCAGACTCGTAAATTACATATGGGGATAATTAAATGACGGAAATAAATATTTACAGGTTCCTGTGTGTTCTGTATCTCATTTTAACTTGTTATGTATTTCATTTTAACTCTAACAAATAGACAAATAATATGAATGAAAAGCTATGTGGCCTGGCTCGGAAACACCCCCACCCCCTCGTAGCCCAGCGTAGCTTTCCAGCATCCCCCCCCCCCCCCGACCGAGCCACGTAGTTTATGCACAATCCCTAAGGGAGGAAGTAAGTTTCCCAGCAAACATTAAATTTTTCAGTTTGTAACAACAGGATATGAGAGAAACGTTTCATGCAGAAGCTGATACCGCAAGCTAACTCAATAAATAAGCCGGTTTAAAAATAGTAAAGTCACTCAACACACAATATAGGCCTTAAATAAACAATTTATAAGAGTAAATCACTTTTATACTATCCTGGAATAGGGTTATCCAATATTATCAAATTATAAACAGCCCATTTTTGTTACGTGATAATTCCACTAATTCTCAACACTTTTCGAAGCAGTAATTTTACGATAATAATAATCAGAAAGAAAGTTAAATTCACTAAAATTCCGTAGTTTCAGGCCATTTAAATAGATTAAATAAATTATTAAACACCTCGATAGACACACTTGCACTTTCAACAGTTTTTATCACATGTTTTCAATAATTTCTTGAACTAAAAAGCAAATTTCCTGAAAGAACAAAAAATCTATAATATTATATTAAAGTTTCAAAACATTACATGCAGTAGAGATAATATTAAATCGATTTTAAAGTTATTTCATCGTAATCAAAAATGTGGTAGTTTCGAAATTAAAATCGCAATTAAACCAGAACCCTTCCGAAAACCAAACCACTGTTAAAATCCGTAATAAAACTCAAAGAAAATTCAGCCAATATCACTTTTTTTGTATAAACAACACTTGAATAATTATTAACTAGAAATAGGTTTTCACGTTATGGCGTCTCGACAGTTTCAAACCAGATTGTTGGTAAATTGATAACTTTGCTAACACACCACCCATAATAATAAAATTTACACCTTTGAAATAAGGAGCAAACACAGAACATGTTGACACTAATTTTATCACGATAATTTGTAAACCAGCAGAGACTGCTAAAAATTGCTCAAATTAACTTACATTTCGGGGATTTACAAACTGCTTTCGGAAACTTATTACCATTGCGCACACACCATTAATTCATTTACATGAAAACTAATTATTTTAGAATTATAGCCAAACACTTTTTATAAACCTTAAAAGCCAAGCTACACACGGTTAAATTTTGAACACATTCTATAATTACATCTTTTTAGACTATTTTTGGTAAGCGGTATATTACACATATCATGTGGCTGAGGGTATAAATTAGATTGCTCAGGCCGTCTGGCTGTCTTTATGGTTTTGTCTTTTGTTTTTTATCTTTTGTCTTTATCCGGAAACCTTGTGTGTAGTAAACCTGCGCGAGTGTGTTTCATCATGTCATTGTGTGCTTGTCGGTTAGACCAGCATAAGTTCCGGTTGGGTTGAATTTTGAAAGGAAGCATGGTCGACTCACCGCCATGTTGACTTTTCTCACCAATGACTAATATTTGCAATGACTATGGACCGATAAATTTTCTAAAGGGGTTAGTCGGGAACTTCTTCCTCTTCACGACTTGTAATTTTTGGAAACGTTTAGTTTGATTGCCTACTCAACTGTAAAAGCTATTTTTCAAAATGTGAATTTACAATAAACTTCAAATTTTTCATCAAGGCAGATTTCTACATGCTTCAGTAGTGGACAGTAACCTTTCCTCAGCTTTTGGTTCAAATAAGCTTTGTGGTGGCCGATAAGCTTTACAGTTGAAGCATCCAGGCGGACACATGGTCACTTAAATTTATTAATGCAAATTCCGAGTGACTTTCAACTAGTCAAGATATAGTTAAGGTGACAAAACCTGATACTACAACCCTGGTATGAGTTTATCTCCTTACAGTATGAATTGGAGAACGAACTTATCCACCCCATTATAAATAAGCAGACCCAAAAATTTGAAATTCATCATGATAATATCATAATGGAACTAAGGAAGCTAAAAAAACATAAAGAGGCTGGTGTAGGTAATAATACAACAGATGTCTAAAAGACAGGGATGTGACATTGTAGCTTATCTTGAAACATTATTTAAATTGCTACTTACCAGGAAAATGAACAAGTGCAACAGTAATACCAGTCCGTAAAGGAAGGGTGACAAATAGGGTAAAAAATTTGACATCAGTGGTAGGTAAGTTAATGGAGAGATAGATACGCAACCACATCAGAGGTGTTTGTGACGAATGTAACTGGTTTTCAAGTCGATAACATGGCTCTAGAGGTGGATATTCATGCAAATCTCAGTTAGTAGGCCATTTGCAAGATATTTTGTATGAAATGGACAAGGGAGGCCAAACTAATAGTGTAGCACTAGATCATTTAAATGCTTCTGAAAGAGTGAGCCATAAAGTGATGCTAAATAAAGTAAAAAGTATTGAAATTGAAGGATAAGAGATTTTCTGGGAGGAAAGCATAGGAAAAGCACTATCAATAGAATTGGGAGTGCTACAAAACTTTGCTCAGTATGGTGGTGTGGTATGGGACACACATTTCTGTTATCAAACACAGGAGTTGAATGAGGTGGAGAGAAGAGCTGCTAGAGTTGTCCCAGGAAATTACACAATCAGTGATTAATTTGCTAAAGGAGCTGGAATATGATTGATTTGGAGACAGGAGGAGGGTGAAGAGTGTCATGGGAGTGTACAGGGTGTATATTGATGATGAGGCATGGAAAGATATTGGAAAAATCAAGAGAGGTCCATGGATAGAAAAAATGTCCATGACCACAAGCTGGCACTCAATTTCAGTAATAAATTGTGGGAAAATTTTATTTTGTAAGAGCGTAAACAATTGTAATAAATTACAAGAGAATAATTTGACAAAAATGCTGAAAGAATTTAAAGGTGAAATTTGTATAGGTGAAAAATAGGCAGGTACAGGTATGGGTAAAAAATGAGCAAGTACGGAAATTGTCACTTGAGATGTGCTCCATCGTAGTTAATTAAATTAATGCCTGAGTAAATATTTTGGGAAAAATAGAGAGCAGTGTATTGAATGGAAGAAAGTTCAAGAACCATAAATTATTACTTGATATCGAGTGGTCTGGTGGCTCAGAGGGAAGGTGTCTGACGGGGGATCGAAAAGTCCCCAGTTCGAACCCCTATCTTGGTGGGATTCATAGGCCCTTAACTTGACCTTCACCTCTGGCACAGCTTGCTGTGTAATGTGAAATATATCAGAACACTTCTGTGGTCCAGATTCCACGTTAAATTGTAGGTCCCTTGTACCCAGTAGGGCTACTCAGTTAGGCTAACATGGCTGCAACAGGGGCAGAATCCGCAGCCAATAGAAACTCTGGCACCAGTTCATTACCACCACATGGAATTATTATTATACTCAATGTCAAGTTATGGATGGGAAACTTTCAATTAAGAAAATCAGAGACTAGAATTCGTGACCAAAGAAGGTGTGCTTGTGAGTGTGCATTAGTGGCTTGAGCGTGTGTCAAGCATGTGTCATTAACCACAATGGAAGGTGAAGAAATCAATACAGCTTAAACACTGATAGACTTTATGGTGTTGTCCAGAATACACAAACGAGTAATACTACTCATCATAAATAATGGCAGGAAGGAGCAGAAGCACTTAAAACACATATATGAAATAGTTTTTAAATTTTAAAGTTTAAACTCTTTGTGACCATTAAAACATGAAGTTCACAGTTTAGGGCTGAGAAAGGAATAACAATAATAATAATAATAATAATAATGAGAAGAAGAAATACTGTAGGTATTTTCTAGTAGGTATTTTAAAAATGTCGTACAGAATTACAGGGGAGCGACATGATTTTTTAGATACTTATTTCTGATAATGTTGGAATAAGAGAACAGACTAACAAATGCTTAAAGCATCATTTCCAATATATTGTGGTATGAACAGTATAAAATCAAAAACAATTACTTCAATAATTTATTTTTTAACAACCAATTACACTGAATAGAAGTTTTTGTTGATAATAAAACCTCTTCAATGTCTCTTGTATGCTCTTCGCTAAACATAATACTTTATTGATTCAGAATTGAAATATTAATCTTAGGTTTCAAGAAATTCCACATTCAGGTCTGTCCCTTCCATTTTAAATGTTTCTTATATCTCAAAAAATCATTGCAGAATGAAACATCAAGAAGATTACCATCATTACGTACACAGTCTCTTCACAAGATTCTTCTCTTATCATTCCCTTAACATTTGAGTTTATCCTATTAGAGGCCTCAAAAATACTGCAAAATCCATTGAAAAGCTACAGTGCTTCAACTTTTTCTGCTTTTGCTGAATCTTTCGAAATAACCCTAACCATCTTTGACTTCTACACTTTCCAGTCTCTTTCATAGTTGCCATTAGTTTTGTATCACTCACATAAATCTTTGAGAAATTTGTCCACAATATGCTAAAATTGCCAGGCCTCTCCAGTGAATTTATACTTTCAACTCTTATGGCACTGAATCAATTTTTGCTGATATATGTGCCACTTTTACTCAGCTGGAGCAACCATAGATTAATAATTTACTGGCAGAGATTCTGGTCACAGAAAAAGACACTGAAACTAGTCACATAGTAATGGTGACTAGATTCAACAATAAATCCTGCTTCTCATCTAAAAAAGCCTCTTTTTTCCATTTCAGAGCTTCCAAACCTCCACCGCTATTTTTTAAACACCAAAAACTTCCATTTTATGAAACAACTTTCCAGCAACCTAGAATTTATCACAATGAAGACAATGTGAAGTTTTACCTCTTATATCACTAACTTGTTTGCAAATAAATTTATAAAATTTACCTTCCACACAGCCACATTCCTCATTGCTAATTACACATATCCAGCTTCCTTCAACAGCTAAAATTGACCAAAGGTGCTTGGCATGGCTAGAGGCATAGCAGAAGGATTCTGCTAAGTGCTTCATTGGCTTAGAATTTCAAAACAAAATCATGAACCCATCACTCACCAGAGTTTGTTGTTATAGTTACATTTTCTAAATTACTCTATCATTTATCTTTTTTTTAAATTTTTACTAATTGTTGTTTATATATCATTATATAAATATGTGCTTACAAGCTCCTATTTTTCGAAATATTATTTTATTATTTATGTATTCTGAAAATTTTGTTTATATTTTAGTCACTTTATCACCGTCACTCCTATTCTGTTTCCTACATGTTTGAACCTTTGGTCACACTTTCCATCGCTCAACTGCTGCAAATCACAACATTTGCCCCCAGACTCCTGCCTTATGCAGATCATGTTCTTGTGTTGAGAATGGGTGTACACCAGAATATCTCAATGTTTACTCTGTCCTAGTATATATATTGCACATTCTGCTGACCTGCCACATATATAAATTTTTTGTTAATTCTTTATCGAAATTCCTATTTTCATTTTATTTTATTACATTGTACCATGTTTCATCAATATTAAACTTTCCCTTCATTATCGATTGCCTACTTCTCTTACCATCTCTAAACATGATTAAGATTTTATACTGAAATAATGTAAAGTGTTTTAGAGTTTTGTGCTTGCCATGGCTTTCATCTGTGGAGAAAAATGATTTTATTATACCAACCCTTTCTAACTTTCATATCTGTGTTCAGGTATTTCCCAATTCACAAAACTATTTCACCAAACAGTTACTTTTTATAGTACATATAAATGTGTGTCAAGATAGTATGAAACCACGCATATTATGTGTAAAGCTTAAAATCATAATGAAGAATTGTCGAGGACAGAGATGGGCGGAACAAAAGTAATTGTTGGAGTCAGTCAGCAATGAAGAGTTCAGTCGGGAGTAGGCCACTACCGTAGTTCTCATTAAGTTTGCTGCTGCGCCTTGGATTTAAGTTTGGCAGCAAGCCCTGTATTGATCAGGCTGCTGTGCCCTGCACTACGGTAGAGCAGATGGAAAGGTTGAATTAGTCTGCAACAGGCTGCCAAAGAAGTCGGTTGCAAGTTGGCTGCACACCCTTGTATGAAGTCGGCTGCGTAACATGAATTATTGTTGGAGCAGATGGAACAGTAACTAAAGGTTATTTGCAAGTCGCTAAATTAAAGTGCTTCATGATGGTTGACAAGCTGATAGGAGTTGTGACACAGTGTATAGACTAAGCAAACGAAAGCGTGGTTCAGAACCTGCAGTTTGAAGAGATGAAGTGCCGTACTGTCTTATCCGTGGTCAAAATGAATAAGTAGATTTATTGGTGATGGTGGGTAAGTACTTATGAATAGGTGAATAAATCTGAAGTGAATTTAAAGGTGACTGTATGAATTAGTAGAATTAGAACCCGCAATCAAGAAACAATCAAACTCCATTATTACTCCACCAAACACATTATCGCCCGCTTGCTCGTCACATATGACAGCAAGCCTCATTAAATCACTACCAATGGCTGTAAATGGTTATGCAGCTGATTGACTTATTTGGCTGCAACTACAAGGAATTTGAGATGACAAATATTTGCAAATGGTCCCCCTAATTTGATGCTTGTAAGGATAATGGATACCTTCCTGGCAGCCCCGTACCCAAGGCAGATGTTCTTCTTCAATGATTTAAACTGTACCACAGTGTGGTATTTTCTAAACCTAGAGGGACAAAAGTCAATTTTGACACTAGTCTAGACAGGTGAAATAATTATTTATATCCAAAGTAGATAAACCATGTTATTAGGAAAATAAGGTTTATTTTCCATGAATTCATGCCTAACAATAGAAAAAATAGTTTGAACTATGTGCTTCCTGCGATCCCCCGATCAAGTGCTCCATTCGTCCGAACAATTCAACTGAGTTTGGTTGATGAATATGCTGTGTTATTGTGTGCTAGTAGTGAATTGTGTGTTGGTATTGCTTTTGGCGAGTCTTAAGGTTAGTTTAAGCATGATTTTCCGTAATAAGTTTTAAAACTTATTCATGAGCATCATTAAAACAGAGCAAGTGTATTTTTTATTAAGAAAAACTAATGAGCAAGTTTTAGTTTGAGTTTAGTTCACTATACCGCATTATACTGATCTCTTTCTACATTTATTTCAAAGAACTACTTATTCGCTACAGGAAATACCTTCAATTGTTTACGCATGTTTGTGACACCCACACAACTTTTCTTTATTTTAAGAATGATTGCACAAATTTCTTGTAAAGGATTTTTTCGACGTATGGTTTGCTAACGCGAAACAATGAAGAACAGATACTTTGTTACATTTTATATTGCAAAAACTAGGTGACACATCATTTTCAGATGACATTATAAGGAGTTTAAAAGCTACTACCAGAAATTTCTCTCAAAAAATTGAACAAAGATGGTCTAAGTTGGGAAGACATAGATACTGCTTCCTAAACACAAATTCTAAATGATTAGAATGTTTCGTTACCTGATATTGCCAACAAAATTGCACTGCCAGGAATGAGTTTGGGCTTGCATGGAAGACCACAAAGAGACTTTGAGAGTTCAAGTACTAAAACAAAAAGACAGAGAATCAATTATTTCTTTGAAACGGCATGTCAAGAAGAGATTTCGATAGCAATCATAGTACAGTTTCGCAATTCAGGGAAAAGAGATTCCGCATCAATCATAAAAGAGCTTTCTCTCTATTCACCTGATATGAAGAAAGCGCGGTAGTGTTCAGAGACCTCAAAACCATTTGGACTAGTGGAGTACCAAGCTCTCGCTATAATGGTTGATGCTAATCTCTCGACACACCAGTATAACACAGTACGCCAGCAATCAACAAGAAAATGTATCCCTCCTACTATGGAGTAAAAATGGCAAAACAAATCATGCTACCCCCGTGACACTAATGTCACTGAAACGACCACTGAAATTAAGCTGCAATCTCTTATGGATCGCAGGATTACATGGTTGTGTAAAGTACATGAAGAGGTCCTCAAGACTATGACTGATATGATAAGTCTTGACATCATTGTAAAATGGGGTTGTGATAGAGCTGAAAAAAAAAGAATAAGTACAAGCAAAAATTTTCAAAAGAAAATTGCAGTGACAAAAGTTTACTTGGCATATCGATGGTGCCTATTCAAATGTACTCAGAAGATGACCAAAGCAGGAAAAAAATTGTGTGGCAAAACACTTCACCTTCTTCGATCAGATATTGTCATCACATTAAATTTGTGTTTGCCAAGGAAACCATGGATGTTGTAATAGCTTAAGTTAATACAATAAAGGAACAAATAACATCACTGCCGCTCACTAAAATTATTGTGAATGACATGGAACTTTAGGTGAAGTCAACATTGCATTATTGATGGCAAAATTTGTAAGGCAGTACATCATGTGTGTCCACACATATTTGCTATTTATATGGTGAAAAGCGTAGCGAAATGAATAACGAATGCTGCATCTTAGCAAAGCCGGTAAACAGAGAACTCCCTTCTCTGAATCAGTCATTAGTGAGTACACGCTTCCTGCAGTTGTATATGGGTGATAGTGGCAACAGACACACCAATGTTCTGACAGAAACTACAGCTCAAGGGCTGAAATTTTAGTTAATTAATTTTAATTAATTGACATGGCTCCATCTGGAGAATGAAGTTAATACAACTATTCAGCTGTTAACAATCTCATCTCAATCTTTTCAGTTTCTAGTTTAGCATATGGATTTTTACTTTACATCAACATCAAAAACATTTCATCTATGTGTTCATAGAATGGCAAAAGTGAGGAAGTTTTGATGATACCTTGCTTAATCTCAGTTTTTATCAGTCAATTTTCAAATGGTAAATATGATGCAGACTGTTGTAACTACATGTTGTTCAAACAAAAGGTGTTAAAATCTTTTTAATAAGAAATAGTAACAGTAGGTCTAATATGTTTGAACAAAGACTTTCCCAATGTATTTCTGAAATGTAGTCTTCACAGGTTCTCCATCAGATAGTATTGAAGAAAGACAAGCTTTTGGCGGCTAGCAATGCTGCCATCATCAGGTCTGGTTTTCATAGACGTAACAACGGCCCTGATGATGACGGCAGAGCTAGCCACTGAAAACTTGTCTTTCTTGAGTACTATCTGGCAGAGAACATGTGAAAGCTACATTTCAGGTCTAGTATGTGTTGGATAATGGTCTAAAATCATGGTAGAAAAGTTACAGCGTAAGGTAGGAGGTGTGCAGTTTTTCAAAAAGATTTAAGTGATGGCTCAATATTGTGTGTGAGAGAAAAAGATGCACCAGAATATAAACTGAGGTGGAGAATATCAGAAACAAAGGGCAAAGTGGCTTTCATGACAGTATTGTGTATTGTACAGTGGCAGTTTTCATAGAAAACTTGTGTTCAGGGAAGTATGAAATTATTCTTTTTTTTTTTTTAGTAGTGACTCTTTGCCAGCTCTATACCACTAAAATAATGAGAAATTATTATCTTGTAATTTACTGCATGATGGAAAAACATTTCATAAATAATACAATGAAAAAACAAACAAACAGAAATTACTATTTGATTAAGCGAAACAACATTGTGTATACATACCCTGTTGGTATGTCTGAAGCGTATTCGCCAAGCAATAACAAGTATGTTTCCAAGTGTTGCCAGTACGCCCAAAACCCAGACACAAATACGTAGCACTAGGTTTGACATGAGATCCTCACATGAAGAAAATTCATCAGGTGGTGGATAACAAACATTTACATGTTTTGCCAAGCAGCAGAAGCGAAACTCATCTGTAGTCCTGCAATAATGATATTTGAAACACACTAATGTTTTGATACTCTGCTTCATTTTTGCTGTTTATATATAATAAAGTTTAAATATGGAAATAAAAGTGTTAATGAAGCAACATCTTACCAAGGTTGCGGGACTCATACGATAATAACACAATAGCTCTGAAATAAATCTGTTGTCACATCACGTTAATATATCACTATGAATACTGTGAGTCATTGGTTGAAACAGAGACAAGCCCACCACTTTACTACATAGTAAAGAACATAAAGCTTGCTTAGTTACTAACATGAGAAGATAAAAACAGACAATGCTATAATACTAAGCATTTTTGTAATTAATTACTATCTGAAAGCAGATTTAATGTCTAACAGAAGACTTGCACCTACTTCCTCTCTTCTGTCCCTTCTCTATATCATCCCAGACACCACATTATCAGCTCTGTACCTGAGTTATAGAACCCCATTGTTTTTCATTCAATCTATCAACCTCATGACTGGTCATCCCACAAAATTCTCCCTGACTAAAAAAAAAATCCGAATGTTAGTGATAAACACCATAATCTACTATTTAAAATACAATTTTCAGTTCTAGTCAAGAGTCTCATATCCTTACCCATCCCTACGTACCATTTTTCACTCTGCTCTCCTCAAATACTCTACAGCATTTACGTAAAAGGTAATAACTTAAGCTACCCAGAAATCCTATGTTGGAACAGTAACCTTTCTAAAAATCACTTCAAATGTCTTCTGTATTTTTAAACCTACAGTAAAAGTCCGGTTATCCGAGTTCTGATTATCCAAGCCACCGGGTTGACCGAGGCAAATTTTTGAAATATGATAGGGAGCTTTTATGAAGATATGGAATATTTTTCAAACTAGAGTGTGTACAATATCAAGAGGGTACTGTAGCGCTTGTGTGTATCGTCTGTTGCTGTGTTGAGTACGAGTCACGGCTACTGGCTGTCGTTAGGTCGAGCCTTTGCTGTTGTATGCGTTCAAGCATTTTGTCAGTCCATGCCGCACCAGGTTGCTGAGCAGTATGTTTCACATTCAGTACAGTGTTTACGTTAGTCTTGTGCTTGTTAACGATGAGTGGTAAACGTAAAAGAGTTGTGATTTCTTTGGAAACAAAGTTAAGTGCAATCAAGAGAATGGAAAAACCGGAAAGTATTAAAAATATTGCAGCTGTTTGGGTGTTGGAGCTGGTGATTGAAAGAGAAAAGAAATTGAAAAGTGGGCCATGGAAAGTGCTAGTGTTGGTGTTACTGATGAGAAAAGGAAAACTATGAAAAAGGAGAATATGAAAAGACATCTGAGGCATTACTTCTTTGATTTGTCAAATGAGAAATATGGGGAGTCCAATTAGTGGTCCAATGCTGCAATCTAAAGCTTCATTGTAACCTCTTTCCTTGACCTCCGGTTATCCGAGTTTTTTTTTATCCGAGGTGGTCCCGGTCCCATTTACCTCGGATAATCGGACTTCTACTGTACATGTTTGTAATCTGTAAACATAGTGAAGATAACCACTCCAAATTCATTACTTCTCATAACAACAGTCTGTTCCTAAATTTTGGTTGGTTATATTTGTAGTGGCCCAAGGTTGGCCATTATGAAGTTGAGGTATACTGGAAGAGTAGCTGGTGGACATGTTGGATGAATGGCTCAGAAGCAGAAGAGAAAGACAGTGACTGGTGGTACCAGGTCAGGTGACTTAGGAGAGAGAGCAGATAGGTTGTCTCAGTATGGTTATAGAGTCTGGCGCTAAGACTTGAAGTGTCAATTAGTGTTGTCATCCTGTCCACAAACAGTTCACATGTATAGAAATATGATACAAATAAGGAGAAGTTTTAAACAGAAGTGACTGAATAAAATGACCATCAAGGACCAGTTGGTTACATACGTAGCTAAGTGCTAACCTTAACAGTGAATGATTCCATTGTTAGGACAGTGAAAGTTTGGAGGCATGATGACTTGAACGATAAACTCAGTAAAGGTGTAAAGCAGTTTCTAAGTATGAAAGTCCAGTGTGGCAGTTAAGGCTGTGTTGGCAAAGAGTTGAGATGATGTTAAAGATGTACATTTCATTAAACAGTGGTGTTTATTATACACTCATTTAGTAAACATTATCAGGGTGCAAGTCCATGGGTGGCAGCCAGAACAAGCAGATATGGATAAGACGTTAACAAGTTAAGTCCAATGCAGTCTTAATTGGCGACACAGGTGAGGTAATCTATTGAAACAGTAATGACTTGTATTATATACACTCATCAGTGAGCAGACCACATATTTCACCATATGGCAACCATGACAGGACTTGTGCCACATATTCTCACATCACAGTTAAATCTGTTTATATTACAAAAGAATGTAACAACAGTAAAAAGACTGTTTAGGTCAACCAAACCTCTAAGTGATATTCAGGTTTGATCTGATCAACTTCCTCCTACTTTAAAAATGTGTATGTATATATATATATATATATAATAACAATGAGCAGGAAAAAGCTTTAAGGCAATAAAATTAAGGAAGGATAGGGAAATATGACCCAACACTTACCACAGATGAAGGCGGCTGGGACGACGAACAAAAAACAAACACAAGAGAAGCGCAATATTTCGGCCTACAGCAGCCTTAAACGTGCAGAAGGTGAAGCCCCAGGCGGCGTCACATGTGTACACATAGACCGCCGACTGGTGAATGGCGTCTCAGGCGCGAATGGTAGTTTAGGTGGTGGGAGGGGGGGGGGGAGTAAGCTCAAATATTAGATCGATAATCGATACTGATGACGATATGTTGTTATCGAAAGAGATGAATAATAACTGGGTGGGGATATATATATATATATATAACTATAAGTGAAAAGTAAAATAAATGTAAGTAGCATGGAAAATAGTAAATACAGAACTAAAAAAATTTAAAATAAATAAATATAAATGGTATAGATAATAAGTGCTGGGTCTAGTGGGCAGAAATTATTGGAGATTGAGGCCAGGAGGATGTCTGGTGTCAAGGATATTCTGGTAGGACAGTTCCCATCTACGAAGTTCAGAGGGGGTCGTATTGTTAGGGAAAACTCTGATTGCTCTAACTGAAAAACAGATGTTCAAATTATTGATTTTGTGGGAACTGGCATGTTTTGCAACTGGATGGGCCTCATTGTTAGTGTAGACTGTCTGCCTGTGGCCATTCATTCTTATAGCTAGGGGATTGGTTGTGAGGCCTATATATGAGCTGGAGCAATGGAGGCATGTCAGTTGGTATATGAGGTGTGTTGTCATGCAAGTAGCATGACCAATGATAGGGAATGTTTCACCTGTTGTAGGATTGGAGTAAGTGGTAGTGGCTGGGTGCATGCTGCATGTTTTACAACGGGGTCTATTGCATGGGAATGAACCCTGTGGCAGTCTGGGCGAATTACTTGGTGAGTTCTTGTGGACCAAGATATTACTTAAATTCGGTGGTCTGCTAAAACATGTGCGAGGGGCAGTGGGTAGAATTTTATGGAGAATGCTGCGCAACCCGGGGAAGGAACGTAGGAAAACATGCAGCATGCACCCAGCCACTACCACTTACTCCAATCCTACAACAGGTGAAACATTCCCTATCATTGGTCATGCTACTTGCATGACAACACACCTCATATACCAACTGACATGCCTCCATTGCTCCAGCTCATATATAGGCCTCACAACCAATCCCCTAGCTATAAGAATGAATGGCCACAGGCAGACAGTCTATACTAACAATGAGGCCCATCAAGTTGCAAAACATGCCAGTTCCCACAAAATCAATAATTTGAACATCTGTTTTTCAGTTAGAGCAATCAGAGTTTTCCCTAACAATACGACCACCTCTGAACTTCGTAGATAGGAACTGTCCTACCAGAATATCCTTGACACCAGACATCCTCCTGGCCTCAATCTCCAATAATTTCTGCCCACTAGACCCAGCACTTATTATCTATACCATTTATATTTATTTATTTTAATTTTTTTTAGTTCTGTATTTACTATTTTCCATGCTACTTACATTTATTTTACTTTTCACTTATAGTTATATATATATATCCCCACCCAGTTATTATTCATCTCTTTCAATAACAACATATCATCATCAGTATCGATTATCGATCTAATATTTGAGATTACTCCCCCCCCCCCCTCCCACCACCTAAACTACCATTCGCGCCTGAGACGCCATTCACCAGTCGGCGGTCTATGTGTACACATGTGACGCCACCTGGGGCTTCACCTTCTGCACGTTTAAGGCTGCTGCAGGCCGAAATATTGCGCTTCTCTTGTGTTTGTTTTTTGTTCGTCGTCCCAGCCGCCTTCATCTGTGGTAAGTGTTGGGTCATATTTCCCTATCCTTTCTTAATTATATATATATATATTTCTGGTCCTAATTCAAAATCTCATCACATGACAGTATGTGCCAATACAGAAAATCGTCAAAAACATTAAATCAAACCTATTTACATGAAATTATTAGGATTAAAAAAAAAAAAAGAGAAGTTCAACGAGATTGTGCTCAGAAAAAAAGAATGAATTAGAAATTTTGTGTTGCTCTGAACATAATTTCTCAACTATCCATCCCAATTAATAAACTAAATTCTCAATACTGAAGATCTAGTATGGAGAAAGGGGGAGTCGCAATGTTTGTTAGAAATAACCTTCAATTCAGCAATGTAATTATAAGCCAATACTAAACAGATCAATAGTTTGAATGTTGTGTTACAAAACAGGAATATGATGAAGAGTAGCTCATCATTATAGCAGGCTACAGGGCTTCCTCTGGAAATATAAGGCTTTTTTTATCACATGGACAGCCGTGGTTATTGTGTAAAATATTAGTGTTGTGTGGAGATTTTAGTGCTTATATTCTCAATTACAGCAATGAGAGACTACATATGGAAACTTTAATCTTAGCCCAATTTTAAATTTCCCTGCAAGAATACAAAATAAAAAAAGTGTTTCAATCGACAATTTCTATGCTGATATATCTCAGAGTACTATCCACAGCTTACTGCCAGTAATAAATGGAATCTCTGATCATGATCCCCAACGTTTTTATATCGTGTCCAGAAGCAATGTAATGCAGGTAATATAATGGCAATATTAAAAGAAAACAATACAAATCACTGCATAGAATACTTAAATAGTGAACACTGGTTAAAATGTACACTTCGAAGAATGCTAATGCAAAATTTAATTAATTTATAAATGTATTTTTGAATGTTGTTTCAAAAAAGTAAGTTTGTTAACATATCAAATAATGAACTGGGGAAGGGAACGATTACAAATGGTATTACAGTTTCTAGTGAAAGAGACCTATACATAAAACCACGAGAGTCAAATAATAACACATAGAAAATTTACTACAAGCTTTATTCTAAAGTACTTAGAAATGTAATCAGGAAGGCCAAGTACATGTGTAAATCAGAAAAAAATAAGGAATTCCAATAATAAAATGAAAACCTTATGGAAAGTAATAAAATATGAAATGAGGAAATCTGTAAATGAATCAAAAGAACACAAATGAAACAAAATGAATTTGTGTATAGTGAACTCTAAAATATATTCAGCACACATTTTTCTTCAGTTGTAGAGAAGTTAGGGATATAAAAACAATTCCCAGATAGTATCCTACGGCTATTTCCAATTGCATTCCCAAATAGATTTATGGTGATGCAGTTGTCATCAACAACAATCTCAGAAACAAATAAACTCATGAAGCAATTAGAACCTAAAAATTCCTGTTGCTATGACAATATTTCATGAAAATGAGTAAAAAGGTATTCAGAGAGTGTAAACCACATATTTGCTATATTTGTAATGAATCCCTAATTCAGGCTGTATTTCCAAATAGACTAAGATATGAGCTTTAAAGCCAATATTTAAAAAATGAGAGATGCAACAAAACTATACCTACTGACCCATTTTTTACTTAGAGGATTCTCAGAGATTTTTGAAAAGTCTTGTATCAAACGGCAATAAAACATACCACACACTATAATATTCACATGGAAAGGACAGGTAAAATACAACCAATACTCACCAAAGTTGAAGGGAGGAGGGCAGATGCAACACAAAACAACACACAAAACAACACACAAACAAACAAAATACAATATTTCAGGTGAAAACCCCTTTTTCAAGTTAACAGAGGTAGGTGGCTGTGCTTGTGCAAGACTTGCGCTCGACGTAATTGACCGTCGGCGGTGGTGGGGGGACCAATGATAAAATAACCGCGAGTATAAGAAAGATTAAAATGGTTGAAAAAATAATAGTAATAAAAAATATAAATAAATAAACAAAAATTTAACTGAAATTTTTTGAAAAGTATATGAATCTATTGTGCTGGCTAGTGATGGGAGTATAGGGTGAGGATGGAAGATATTAATGGAAATTAAGGCCTGGGGGATGTCTAGTCTGCAGGATGTGTTGACAAGCCAATTCCCACCTGCAGAGTTCAGATTGGGAGGTAGTGTTTGGAAGTACTCTAATGGCTCTGACTGTGAAGCAGTTATTAAGGTCGCAAGTGTTATGAGTATTGGCATGGTGAGCAACAAGGAGGTCCAGGTATTGTGAGTAAACTGTTTATCTGTGATCATTCATTCTGATGGATAATGAGTTTGAGGTCAGGCCAATGTAAGAACTTGGACAGTGGAGGCAGGTGAGCTGGTAAATGAGATGGGTGGTTGTACAAGTGGCATAATCTATTATGGTGTAGATTCCACCAGTAGTAGGGTTGCTATAGGTAGCGGTAGGTGGATGCATAACGCAAGTTTTGCAATGGGGTATCTTACAAGGGAAGGGTCCAAACGGTGGTTTAGGAGCATCAGAGGGTTAATATTTATGTACAAGAATGTAGGGCCCTACATTGACGCGCTACCTCGGTGGAAAGCCTTAGAAGATTTTATACAACTGACACACCGAGAAAGCTTACATTCGTTCATGTACAAGAATGTTTTTTAGATTAGGCGGTCTGGTGAAGGTAACTCAGGATGTGGTGGGAAAGACAGTGGGAAGAATGTGGTGCATTTCAGGAAAGGATCTAAGAAAGTCATAGCCCAAACGAAGAATTTGGTTTAGCAATTCCAGGCCAGGGAAAACTGGGTGAGAAAAACAGGGTTCTGGTTGGCTTTAGGTTGTTTGTGTCATTGTGGGGGACAGTCCCTGACTCTTGATAGCTATTTTTTAACTAGTTCTGGAGGATAATTGCAGTTTATGAGTGCCTGGGTCAGGTTGTTGGTGTCGAGAGTAAATG
This sequence comes from Vandiemenella viatica, assembly GCA_031002005.1. Classification (NCBI taxonomy): domain Eukaryota; kingdom Metazoa; phylum Arthropoda; class Insecta; order Orthoptera; family Morabidae; genus Vandiemenella; species Vandiemenella viatica. The sequence goes on along the minus strand of JARYHS010008074.1, from coordinate 167,498,023 downwards.
ACTCATGATCAGAGCAAATGTGTTTGCCTCGAATGGCTAGGCTGTATGGAATGGAACATTTTGTATGATATGGATGACAGCTATCAAAATGGAGATATTGTTGCAGGTTAGTGGGTTTTATGTGGACAGAGGTGTGTAAGTGACCATTCAATACAGAGATGTCTGCATCCAGAAAAGTGATGTTACTCTGAGAGTAGGATCAGGTGAAGTTTAAGGAGAAGAAGTTATTCAGTGAATACAAGAAATCAAGTAGGAGGTTTACACCATGGGTCCCTTAATAACTGCTTCACAGTCAGAGACATTAGAGTACTTCCAGACTCTACCTCACAATCTGAACTCCGCAGGTGGGAATTGCCATATCAACACATTCTGCAGACTAGACATCCCCCAGTCCTTAATTTCCATTAATATCTTCTATCCTCACGCTATACATCCATCACTAGCCAGCACAATAGATTCATATATTTTTCAATTATATTTTTGTTTATTTATTTATATTTTTTATTACTATTATTTTTTCAACCATTTTAATCTTTCTTATACTCACGGTTATATTATCGTTGCTCCCCCCATCACCTCCGACAGTTTATTGTATTCTATCAGTGGCTGCGTCGAATGCAAGTCTTGTGCAAGCCCAGCCACCTACCTCTGTTAACTTGAATAAGGAGTTTTCACCCAAAATATTGTATTTTCTTTGTTTGTGTGTTGTTTTGTGTTGCTGCTGCCCTTCCCCTTCAACTTTGGTGAGTGTTGGGTGTATTTTACATGTCCTTTCCATGTAAATATTGCCTCATGGCATTTCTTTCCTCTCATTGTTACACTATAATATTCATAACATAGGATAGGGAAAATGTTTCATCATTCACCAAAGTTGAAGTCTGAGGTGAATGAAAAACATATGTGATGAACAAAAACATGTACTATATCTCCGTTTTGTACCTTACTAATATGATTGGGAATGAGCCATGTGGTTCTGGAGATGTGCACATGCTGAAGTTTACCACATGACTGATTCTGCAGCAGAGATCAGGGTTGGGGAGGAGGTGGTGGGGATGAACTGTAAATAAGTGAATTATTGATATGTTGGAAAGATTAAGTTGATATATATATGACAGGTGGTGATACAATAATTTGTATAACAAAAGGGTAAGCAGTAAAAATGAAGGATTGCAAAATGTTTAGTAGAATGTATAAACAGCTAGACATAACAAGAGAAAGGTGGAAAGAAAAGTAATACAACATGAGACAGGAATGTGCAGGGCAAACACAGAAAATGGCCAACAGGCAACAGTAATGATACTAAAGAAAAAGGAAATGGCTTCACAATATATAAATAACAAAAGATAGGTAAAATGACTACACTCTCCCAAGTTGAAGGCTGAGATAAGTGAAAAACATATGTGATGAACAAAAACATACACAATATTTCAGTTTTACACCTTATTAATGTAATAGGGAAGGAGCCACATGGTTCGGGAGGTTTGCACTCGCTTAAGTTTATCACATGACTGGCTGAGCAGTGGAGGACAGGGTGCAGGAGGTGGTGGTAGGGGTGAACTGGAAAGAAGAACTCTCTATACCTTCAACTGCAACTTCATTCAAGTTTCTAAGGCACCTAAAGAATTTCTTTTCGATATCCACTCTTTTATACATTTTCAATGTTTTCGTTTGTAATTCTTCATACCATTCAATGTTATAATTAACAAATCAGCTACAATTTTAATCCCTTCTTGTAATAGTGAAATAATTTCAAGAAGGTCATAATGTAGGACGAGACAACTGTAATTACTAGCATTAGTTACTAGCATGATAGTTCACTCTCCTTCCTACTGTCTGACCTACAAACAACTTGTAAATCAGGTCTTAGAAGGAAATAAAATCCTCTTTGACATCTGAAATAGCATCTGGTGTAAAAAGAAATACACCTGTTTTCAAAAATGAGCAATTTATGATAATGGGATAAGAACTTACAAAAACTGGTTGATATTATATTTATCTTTCAATGTGAAAGTGAAAATATACACAATATGAATCATGATTCTGTCAATTCAGGCATCTATTCTTAGAAGATGAGAAGAAATTGTAATTAAAATACATCTAAGATGTCCTTATTTGGGCAGATGGAAGTAAGTTATAATCTATCAGGACATAGCTTGTATAAATTGCTATTGTACTAGGTTATATACATAAAAGGCTATTTGACTATTTTTTGAAAATGGTTTTAAAATGTTTATTGATACACGTTATTCACTAGGTACTATTTATTTTATGAAGAAAGTGTTTATTTTACGTAAAATTCAGTGTTAAAAGTTAAATTATTTGAAAGCCCGCTAAAATGCTCCTTTGCTGCCTGGCTCAGGCCTGTGACACTCGTGACGTCAAGTGCCAGCAAGTGCTCATACCACATAAGTAATGTCTGGTTTGTTTCTTTGAAGTTGTGTATAAATGGTTGGAAATAGGGTTTATAAATAGTGTGTAGTACACCAATCTGCAACCACAACAACTAAAACTCCCAAAAAACCATGTTTCCACAGTAGATGAATAGGAAAAAAAGTCACTGCAACTTTCTTGTAGAAACCCAAACGATATTGCGACAAAGTCACTTACCATTTTCTGTAGAGCTCATTTACACTGCAATTTTGTAGAGTTAAATGTTATATGTTGCTTAAGGCAAGTATCACTAAGGTTAGGGTCCTTAGGTTCGATCTTTGCTTCGGCATATATTTTATTTGTTTTCTGTGGGCGTTATTTAATACTATTTGCTGTTGGTTGTATCGAATTTCTTTTTCGAAAATCTACCAAAATATCAATTTGATTTTTTTCAAAGGCTTCACATCTTTTTGGGTAATAAGGGAATTACAAACATTTGAGACATAATTGAAGAAGACTTCAAAAAGGAAATTGGATGTTACTTGTACACCGAAAAACAGTTTTAAAAGAACTGAAAATTATTTGCACGTTACAAGTAAATACTGCCTACTTAGGCGCATTTATGTCAGAAAGGTAACCTGCAGTTGTACTGCCATGAAAAAATTTCAACAATAGCATTCCAGAACTGTTTAAGATTAGTGTGAAATTTCTACAAGTGATGTTACTTTTAAATTAAATTCCATTATTCACCGCCGTACACCTGTATCTTTTGCATAATATTGTATCTCTGGTATGTTTAAAAATTAAAAGAGAAAGGATATCCTTTCATAAAAGTATTCTTGTATGTCAGAAATTTATGTTTCAATAGTTTGCAAGATGATTAACATCTAAAAATTTATGAATTCTTTGAATAAAAAACATGATTCTGTAGAGCAACAAAAAAAAAAAAAAAAAAAAAAAAAATATCCCAACAAGGGTTCAAACATATGACTTTCTCAGTTCCAGTAGCACTCTTTAACCACACAGCTACATGGCCACTACTTCTTAGTGGCTTCTCTTTATGTTAATAGTAAATACTTAAACACCACAGTTTCTTCATGTGAGATGAAGTGAAATTCGGTAGGTAAATAAATAAGGAATCAATAAGTTCAGTTTATCTGGAAAAAAATTATCATTTATCCATAATGAACATTAGAATAGGGTAAAAACCACCGCTTACCAAAGAAGGGGATTCCTGTGGCGTTGGTACATGAAAAAAAACACAAACACACAAAGAATAGAATTTTCGAGCATGGCTCGTCCTCAGTAGAAGTGAGATGGCTGCACGCAAGCGGCCGGCAGCCAACAGCGTGAGCCAAAATGTTGGTGGCTCATGGTGGGGGAAAAACAACATGGCAGGAAGTGAGGGTGGGGGTAGAAGAGCACAGGCTGGAAAACGATGATAAATAGCAAGTATAAAGCAAAACTGTACACAAGGACCCGTCGCGGAAGGGCAGTATACCTCAGTTAATGGTCCCAAAAGCCCACCAAGTAATGGACACATGTGCAAACAACTGAAAAAAAATCTGAAATTTTAAGTTAAAACTAAAACTAAAAATAAGCAAAATTTGAAGTCACAATCTATAAAGTTAGGCTCTGGTGAGCGGTGGTTCTATGAGAGAAGGTGGAAGTGAGGGGGATGGGTAGGAGGAAAATTGGTGCTATCTTAAATTTAGACCTGGAGATTGTCTGGTCTCCAGTCGGTACTGATAGGCCAGTTTCCACCTTCTAAGTTCTGAAATACTGCTATTATCTGAGAGGACTCTGATGGTGCAGACCGAGAAGCAGGTGTTAAAATAGTTGGTGCCATGTATAGTGGCATGATGAAATACAGAGTGGTCAGGGTGCTTGGTGTATACTGATTGTCAGTGTCCATTCATTCTGATGGCCAATGGATTTGCTGTGAGTCCAATGTAGGAGGCTGGGCAATGGTTGTAAGTGAGCTGGTATATAAGGTGGGAGGATACACAAGTGGCGAATCCTGTGATGGGAAAGCTTTCCCCAGTTATGGGGTTGGTAAAGGTGGTGGAAGGCGGGTGCATACTGCATAATTTGCAATGGTATCTGTTGCAAAGGAAATGAATCTTGGGGCTGTCTCAGATAAAAGCAGTATTTCAGAACTTAGAAGGTGGGAACTGGTTTATCAGTACCAACTGGGGACCAGACAATCTCCAGGTCTAAATTTAAGATAGCATTAACTGAGGTATACTACCCTTCTGCGACGGGTCCTTGAGTACAATTTTGATTTATACTAGCTATTTATCATCGTTTTCCAGCCTGTGCTCTTCTACCCCCACCCTCACTTCCTGCCATGTTGTTTTTCCCCCACCATGAGCCACCAACATTTTGACTCACGCAGTTGGCTGCCGGCCGCTTGCATGCAGCCATCTCACTTCTACTGAGAAAGAGCCATGCTCCATAATTCTATTCTTTGTCTGTTCGTGTTTTTTTTTTCCTTGTACCAACGCCGCAGGAATCCCCTTCTTTGGTAAGCGGTGGTTTTTTATCCTATCCTAATGTTCAATATATCCGCTTTTAGCTCCTTTGTTTCCTAACAATCCATTTATCTATAATCTTTTATATGCAATTAAGGAAAATGGTATACAACATCCAGTTATTTAATTGCTATGTGTACCTTATACATACATTATAGCTTTCACTTTTCTTGTCAGTATCTCCTAAAACAATCTAATTTATAGTTTCAGTCATTCATATAAAAGATTTCTGTAAATCTCTAACTTTCAATTTAAATATAAATGATTCTCAAGTTGAAGTTGTTACATTTTGAAGCTCCGCAGAATAAAAGTCAGGGGTTGTTTCCATAGCTAACCCAACAAATAAGGCATCTATTTTCAGTATTTTTCCACTGTAGGCTATTAAAAATTGTTCTCCATTTTGTAATCAAAACAAAATTTCACTTATAGCAAGAAATAACCCACAAAAAACAGCAAAAATAGTTGAAAACTTGGATAATACGAAACGCTCCATTTGCAACTGCAGCTTTTACAGGCACGTGACGTCACTAGAGCGACCACCAATCCTAGAGCATTTACGGTCAGGGGGCGTCCATAAATTATGTGAGGTAAAATGTTGGAGGGGGGGGGTGTCTGGCGAAATCTCACCAAGTGAGATGGAGGGAGGGTCAATGGAAATCTCACGTGAGGATTTGGAAATTATTGTTGGACTGTAGAGCTAAAAAAAAAGGTCTACAGATGACACGAAGGTTGATGATTTTAGGGGGGTATTTTGTCGAAAAGTGGGGGTGAGGGTGACTTCTAGGGGGGGGGTATCACCGGACCAGATCTCACCAGAGGGGGTGGGCGCAAACCAGATCTCACAAAGTCTCACCAGAGGGGGTGAGGTTGGGGTGGGGGGTCCAGAAACCCAGAAAAACACCTTACGTAATTTATGGATGTCCCCTCACGAGACCAAGGTAAGAAAATCTAATTTTTATTTCGAGTTTTTTATTAAAAATAATCCACTTTTCTTTGAAAAATTAAAAAAATAGTTTCCTGAAGCATTAATCTATGTGAATGACTACTTGTAATATTTATATGTGAATGAGCTTTCCAAAACCAATTAACTGGGGGAGAATTTAAAGACACTAACATTGGAAATTGATAATACAAACAATCTTAATAATAAAGGGATTTCCAAATCAAAATTTAGCCAACGTCATAAATATGTCAAAAATAAAAATTATAAAACTAAAAGTGGTTGGAAATTACCACATACATTTTCACTAGTAGTACTGATGAAAACAATCATTTTTAGGTAAGGTTTATATAGCCTGAAAATTTTACTAAAGAAGATAGAAACATTTGAAAGTCTATTTTACAATGTGGTCAACATGGAGTGAGCTGACAATGGAAATACATTAGACAGAGGAAAGACAGTTATTTAAAAAGATTCATAAAATTTAACTGTAGCAATAGGTAGTCAGCATTGAGAAACACATTCTGACGAAAATTAGAGGTCGTAAGTAAGAAAATGTTGTTTAGAGGGAGAAAGAAAATCAATTTTGTAAATAAAATAGTTAGGAGGCTGAAAATATACTTAAATGTAAGAGAAAAATGTATATAATAATAATAATTCAATAACAGTTTAACAATCAAATTAAGTCTGAGATTTAGGGCTGAATTAAAGGGATTTTTGTATATGAATTAGTAGCCCACATCATTAGATACATCATAGGTAGTGTCCGTCATCCAACACATGCCAAAATGAGAATGAATAGATAAGATTCACAAAAAGTGAGACAGAAACCAAAATATAGAGCACAGAATTCTGAGGAAACAGATTAAGGTTCATTAAAAGTTACAACATATTAAGGAATATATCAATGTTTTTTTGTTTTTTTTAAGTTTTGAGAGTGCACCAAGCGGGCGGAACAGGGCTAAAATTTGAACGTAAAATAAAAAATGGAAGATTTCAACCAAATAAAAGTAGTTGCACAGTTAAATGAATGACAACTAAAAGAGGGAACTAAAAGGAATCCCATGATGTCTAATCTTTGCAAGGAGCTAAATACTTTAAAAGATACACTCAAATAACTAAAATGAACCTTCTAAAATTAATCGCAGGTCAATAAAGCAGTTCAAGATGAAATTTATCATAAAATAAAGTAATCAGCATAAAATAGTCTACAAAGTGATGAAGTTTCAGAAAGTTAAGAGCAAAAATAAAGAATTTCATTTCCATGATTCAACACTTTTTAACCATGTAAGACTGGAGATTTTCTCGGCGTTGTAAATGAATAAAATTTTCTCGGGTAGCTAGCCGAGTTAGTACATCGTTTGACCACGACGTTTCGGTGGTCACAATCTCTGCCGCCATTGTCAAGTGACTTGACAATGGCGGCAGAGTTTGTGACCACCGAAACGTCGTGGTCAAACGATGTACTAACTCGGCTAGCTACCCGAGAAAATTTTATTCACTTTTTAACCACCTTGATTTCCAACTTAGTATGTAGTTCAAAAGAGAGCACCCTCTGTGTTTGTTGTGTTCATGATTTTGTAGGAGGTTTTGGACTTGTAATATTCAAAAAATGTAACAGTGGAACTAATAAATTTTGAGCCTTGGACATGGTTCTTGGACTGTGAAAATATTTCAATGAGATGAAACCTAGAAATTTTATTATAAGAAAGGATATTCAGTGATAGAAACATTTGTTAACAATGTGCTGACTAGTAAATATTCAATGTGAACAGTTCTTGTAAGCTCACTCTAAATGTAGTTCAATTCAATTCCTGGTTGCAAGAGTTAATGCTTTTATGTCAGTGTGTGTGACTGGAGTAACCTGCAGTATTCTAATGTGTTTTGAGATCTAGTATCCAACTATTGCTGAAAAAACATATAATCTGATACCAGCCTAAATTCAGAACTATGAAAGAATATATTGTTAAATTATCAACAGTGACTTTTATTTCAGTGTTATACCCTACCGTTATTTGTTGTGGTTGATTCAACAGTTTGATGGTCAATTTAAATGAACCTAGCAGAAACTTTCATTAAAGTGCCTGATTATATTTCCTTAAATTCCATAATTAGGATAATATGAAAACAAGAAAAAATGAAACTAATAAATGCAGGCATGCCACACACAGCAATGATAAAAATATTAATTTCAGGACAAATACAATTTAAAATGTTATACTGAAAACATTAAATTTTCTACTTACAACTGTTTTAATGAAGTTAAACTTCTGAATGCATTGTTTCCAATTATCTTTATATAATTGCTGCTGATATCCCTGCCAGAAAAACAGTTTCCACAACTATTAATGTTAAGAAAATTCAATAATTTACACAAAGGAATATCATATTTAAAGTATAACTTTTTATCCTAGGAAAATAATGTGGTGAATCTTATTTTGGCATAAATAGTGTAAAATAAGTACATATATATATTCTTTGTAAACATTAATTGCAGCAGGGCATTTCACAATACAAGTTTCCATGAAAATAAAATGTATTATTTTCATCATTTGGCAAGCTGCAGTTGTTATTTGGATTTAGAGAAAGTCATTTGGTTTATTGGCTGTTTTATGACACATAACATAATACCAATTCAGAATGACTTTATACAGACTATAGATGACATACTCTATTCCAATATTTATTTAAAATTTGCCTCAGCAGTAAATATGAAATTGATTAAGCTTGTGTGTGGTATAACTATATACTTGGATAAAGGAAACAAAGAAACTGCCACGAGGCACTGAAAATAAGATAGGATAGGTAAAATAAACAGTTACCCGTCACTTACCACAGATGAAGGCAGGAGGGCGAGACACGTAAAAACACAAAAACAAAAGAATTACACAATATTTCGACTTTTTAGTCTTCCTCATGTAGGAGGCGAGACATATGGCAGGGGGAAAGATGTGGTCACATCCGAGCCTGCCACATGAATGAAGCACAGGCGGAAAATGCGTGGTAGTGGAAGAATTGCCGGGAGAGGGGGGGGGGTAGGGAATAGGCTTGACCAGCGATAAAAGTGAAACAAATGAATATAATGTCTGTGTAGCTTAGTTCAAAAAGTTATAATTGAGAATAAAGGGAGATAGAATAATTTAAAAAAAATATATATACAAAAAATAATAAAATAAATAAATAAAGAGGAAAATATATATATATATATATATAAAATTATAAATAACTGTAAAATGAAATGAGAGTTAGCAAGTGACAGGTTTAACGTAGGTTTAGGCCAGGGGTGTGTCTGGTGTCAAGGATATGTTGATAGGCTAGTTCCCATCTGCGGAGTTCTGAAGGGGTGGTGGTATTTGGAAAAACTCTAATAGCTCTGACTGTGAAACAGGTGTTGAGGTTGTTTGAATTATGGAAGTTCGCATGAATTGCCACGGGATGGTCTGGGTTGGAAGTATAAACTGTTTTATCCCGTGGCAATTCATGCGAACTTCCATAATTCAAACAACCTCAACACCTGTTTCACAGTCAGAGCTATTAGAGTTTTTCCAAATACCACCACCCCTTCAGAACTCCGCAGATGGGAACTAGCCTATCAACATATCCTTGACACCAGACACACCCCTGGCCTAAACCTACGTTAAACCTGTCACTTGCTAACTCTCATTTCATTTTACAGTTATTTATAATTTTATATATATATATATATTTTCCTCTTTATTTATTCATTTTATTATTTTTTGTATATATATATATATATATTTTTTAAATTATTCTATCTCCCTTTATTCTCAATTATAACTTTTTGAACTAAGCTACACAGACATTATATTCATTTGTTTCACTTTTATCGCTGGTCAAGCCTATTCCCTACCCCCCCCCCCCTCCCGGCAATTCTTCCACTACCACGCGTTTTCCGCCTGTGCTTCATTCATGTGGCAGGCTCGGATGTGACCACATCTTTCCCCCTGCCATATGTCTCGCCTCCTACATGAGGGAGACTAAAAAGTCGAAATATTGTGTAATTCTTTTGTTTTTGTGTTTTTACGTGTCTCGCCCTCCTGCCTTCATCTGTATAACTATATACAGCATTCATACCGTATTATTTTGTTTCTGTGCAATGCAAATAAAAGTACAATAGTCCAGTTTAATTCTTCTAGTTCCTCACATGATGCTGTATACTGTAAGAAGTAATAACTGTATAAATTTGAACTCCAATTCTGTGCTAAAGTGGAGGGTGAGTATACTCATAAAACAGCACATAAAAGTTGCCACTATTTGCCAGTTAGCTCTTTGTAATTGTGTATGTCTAGCAACAAGTAAGAGTAACGTATGATCTAAAAACGGTCTAAAAACCAATATGATTAATCTCAAAGCTGTATTAATCAACCATTAATTTATTTTATATCACTTAATAAACTAATCCAAAGTGTTATAATTTGGGTCTAAGTGACAGGATGATTATGACATAACCTTATAAACACTAAAAACCAGAAAATTAAGTAAGCTGGTAAAGAAGCAGATCTTATTGTTTTAATGCATCAATGAGGTCAAAATCAAGCATCCGTGTTTGGTTATCCCAAGATAATTGTTCTTGGAAATTTCAGCAATAATTGTTTGTGACAAGGGATGGATAAATTTTATAAAATATGAAGAGACTCATTTGTTAAACTTTTGGAATGAATTGATTAATGTGAAAGAAATTATTGGGAATCTAAAAATATCAATTACATATCAATACTATGATGAATAAAGCCAGTTAACTAAATACCTCAGGTGTGAAGCTGATGAAAAAAATTGATGCTATAAGTGAGATACATATAAGAGAAGCAGGAAGAGGGTGTAAAAGTTATATTGGAAAGAAATGATGAAGGATTTTTTGACTATGCTGGGATAGAGAGAGTTCTCAAATGTAAGCTAAATTTCAGGATGCATTTCAAAAGTGTTATCAAGTACTTTTAGCCAAAAGACAAGACATGGAGAGATAAATTCGTGAATCTGCTGAAGTGGAAGAGTACATTAACTCCATGTTTGTGGTTGGAAAGCAGGATGGAAAATACAGCTAGTACTGAGATGAGGGACTAACAGGTTGGAAAATCTAGAAGAGATATTACATAAGTTTTGTGGTGTGAGTCTTATAACCAGTTTGCACTTGAGAGTGGGATACTGAAAATTCCATTATCGCAATATTCAAGAAAAATACTGCTTTTCTTTATGGAAGCAGTACAAAGTAGTGCTTTTGGAATTAAATATTTCAATTCTGTTTTCATACGGGGGCAAGATCAAGTTTTAGACCAGTTGTTAAATAAAGTGTCACTATATAAAGATGATATATTAGTAGCAACAAGAAGTGGTGAAAAACATTGTAAAATTTTGGAGGAAACATTTGTGGCTCTGCAAAGGAGTGGCATGATATTAAAATTGTCTAAATGTGATTTTGTTAAGAGAGAAATCAAGTTCTTGGGCTATAACATAAATTCAAAAGGAATAAAAACAGTATTGGAGAATCTTCGAGCCATTTCAGATATTCCATATAATTGTTCCTCACATTATGTTTATTTTACAGGAAATTTGTGATTGAACATTCTTTTTAACAACACTCATATGACTACTCTTTTTAAAAAGAATGTGATATGATTATGGATGATACAATGTTAACAGGTTTTAGAACAACTAAAGGAAGAGTTGCAGAACAGTAAATTACTGTAACACCTAGATGAATGTTAACTGATTTGTGAGACTGCTGTAGTTCTGATTACTTACTGCATGTGAATTTGTTCCAATGAGTAAATGTCCATGGAGAAACAGAGTGCAGATCAATTATTTTGGCATTTGGAACTTGAATTAGCATGAGAGGTTCAACAGGACATCAGAGAATGAAATTTTAGTGGTAGTATGAAGCTTCGACAGTGTTCAATTTTTTTTGTGGGTTCTAGACTCATATATACAGATCACAAAGTCCTTTCTTTTTTTTTTCTTATTCTTCTTTTTTTATGAAAAAAGAGAGGTGTAAATTAATAGACAAATGATCCATTTGATATTTAATTATTTATTTTATTCATCCTCCCCCCTTGCCGCAATTTGACTACAATAGTTGTGATATAAGGAGTAACTATGATAAAGTAGCAGATGCACTGTTGTTTATGCCTCTTGGGAAAGAGAAACTTAGTGGAAATGAACAACTCAATACAACATTAAAAATATTCTATATGAAAGGAGTCAAATGTAAGAAGACTGTAGAGTGTATACTTGTCTCAGAACAATATGTCAGAACTTTTTGTCACTTAACTATCCCAAGAATTGAACTATTTTTAAAAGATTTAAGGGATTTGATTTTTTACTTCCTCAGCTACTGAGGCATATGTAAACATGAACACACAGGAGCAACAAAACAATATTATAATTGCACATATGATGAAGTACTGTCATTTTATTTGTGCTATACTTTTTCTGCACTATTCAATAAAACTTTTCACTATTCCATGAAATCTTCTACAAAATAGAAACAGTATTTTATGAGATAAGTTTAAACATGTTTCAAAAAATTCTTTTCTTTTTTCTTTATTTTTGGTGACAGCTAGTAAAACATCTTTATTTCAAAATCTGCTTTCTACAAGAGACTGTTACGTAATGTGTAGAAAAAAATAAGGTGACAATTTTTGTGTGATATGTTTTCTGCACATAACAAAATGATAGTGCCATGAAGAGTCTAACTATTTTATTGTTAAAGCAACTACTATTTTAGTATCTTTCATTGGAAAAGAAATAAGCATAACCACACAATTTGTTCAGTGAATTTATGATAAACAATACTTTCAATAACAATTTTTTTTTAAAAGATGAGTAAAAACATAATTTCTTAGAAGTAATAATAGTTTACCTAAAATAGAGAATTAAAACTTATTTAATAATAAAATAGATTTTGAAAGTCTATTTTAATTCTGTAACTTTGGAGTGATATAATTGACATAATTTATTATGATTGGCTTAATATTGAACCAAGAAATCAAATATATAAACATCTTATAAAAAAATTTACTCGCATCTAGATATACTTACAATGTTTCTAGTCTGGGCATTCCAATTAAAGTTCCATCAATTAAGTACATTATATTATTGTTTGACATGTCCCTGTAAGTTGAATGAAAATAATTTATTTACAAGCATTTAAAATTTTTGTAGTGAATAAAGTTTAGCAACACATAAATCAGAATTCTGTATAACTAATATTCGATTGATATATAATACAGTGCCTGAAATTAATTACATATACTACATAAGTGATTGCTCTAATTTTAAAGCTGTTAACATGTAAGTCAGATAATGATCACAATATAAGTGCCATTAACAAAAATAAGGAAGAATAGAGAAAAAATAACCTTTCATTGTAATACATGAAGGCAGGAGGAACAGATTAATACAAAAACTTAAATACATTTTACAATATTTTATTGAATAATATAAATTGTAATGGAGGTGAGATTTATGGCAAGGGGAAACACGTCAAAGATGAACCATGAGGGAAGGATGGGAAGGAGAAAGGTTATAGTGGGAAAGTATAATCGCTGCGATGACATGTCAAAGTAAAATAAAATTTCTAAAACATATTTTTTATCTGTAAAAAAATTATTATAACATAAATATTAAATTGTAGAAATCCTGAGTCACCTTCAGCAGACCGCCTAATCTAAAAAAAACATCCTTGTACATAAATATTAACCCTCTGATGCTCCTAAACCACCTTTTGGATCCATCCCTTGTAAGAGACCCTGTTGCAGAACTTGTGGAAGGCATCCACCTACCACTACCTATTGCAACCCTACTACTGGTGAATCCTATCCCATAATAGGTCATGCCACTTGTACAACCACCCATCTCATATACCAGCTCACCTGCCTGCACTGTGCAAGATCCTCCATTGGCCTGACATCAAACTCATTATCCATCAGAATGAATGGTCACAGATAAACAGTTTACTCCCAAAACCTGGACCTCCCTGTTGCCAATACTCACAACACCCGCGACCTTAGTAACTGCTTCACAGTCAGGGCCATTAGAGTACTTCCAGACACTACCTCCCAATCTGAACTCCGCAGGTGGGAATTGGGTTATCAACACATCCTGCAGACTAGACATCCCCCAGGCCTTAATTTCTGTTAATATCTTCCCTCCTCACCCTATACACCCATCACTTGCCAACAAAATAGATTCATATATTTTTCAAAATTTTTCAATTATATTTTTATTTATATTTGTATTACTATTTTTTTAATCTTTCTTATGATTTATAGTTGCGATTATATTATAATTGCTCCCTCCACCACCCTCGACAGTCTATTGCATTCTATGAGTGGCTGCATCGTATGCAAGTCTTCCTCAAGCCCAGCCACTTTTAATTTAATTTAATTGCAATGGAGCACAGGCTCCGGTTGCAATTTCCCTACACACCCATCTTCCCCCTATCCTGCACCTACCTACATTTGCCCTCTACAAATTTTATCTTTAAATTCTTTCAAAGTTTTCAGTAAATTATTCATCATTTCTCTTGGTAACTCATTCCAATCCCTGACACCCTTACCTAAAAAAGAGAATCTTCCCACACCCTTGTGCTTGAAATCGAGTGCCAGCTTGTGGTCATGGTCATCTTTTCCCTTCCATGCACTACTTTTCATACCTATTTCAATATCTTTCCATGCCTCATCGCCAGTATATGCCCTGTACACTCACTTACATCTGTTGACTTGAAGAAGGGTTTTGTCCAAAATATTGAATTTTTTTGTGTTGTTTTGTGTTGCTGCTGCCCTCCTCCCTTCAACTTTGGTGAGTGTTGGGTGTATTTCATCTGTCTTTCCATATAATTGTAAAAATCTCACAGATTTACTGATGGGTTCTTAGCATAGATTGAGGTCAGGGGGATGACTGGTGTCTATGATGTGTGGGGTAGACCAATGTTCTGTAAATAGTGTAACAGATATTCAAGTAAATTAGAAAATAAAGATTTTTTTAGTAATAAATGCTCTGATGGGAAATCAAGATTTTATGGATAAAATATAGGTTTCAGTTGCTATCTTTACTGAATAGAAATTGGTAAACAGCAGTATATTTAAAGAAAATAATAGCAAAAACTGTTTAGAATATCCAGAGCTATGCATGTCAAAATTTGTTGGTTTTGTCAGAAGATAAGAAAAAATTCGTTTGCGTGTGGAAAGGGATCGAGGTGATAGCAGAGGGCTAGAGGCTAGGAGTGGACAATAGTTTTGGCATCTATGTTGGTTTGCTGATATTTTTGATTTTGAGCACAGTTAAAGGAAAGGGAATTTTAAGATTTTTTTTTCGGCTAAAAAAGAAAATAAAATAAAGAAAAGAAACCTGAATTTTAGGGGAATTTCTGAATTTCCAATATTAAGAGTGGTTATTAGGTTATAAAGCATAAAGGAACCATTGATGTATTAAACATTAGTGGTGATGACATCATACTATACCTAAAGATACCATTCCTACATAGGGAAGATGCACAAAATTCAGAACGTTAGACTGATTAGTTAGGCCAGTTGAGGAGCTTGATGTAGCAACATTCCAGTAAAGTAATCTGTTAATTACAAATAAGTATATAAGAAAGGTTATGCAAGTCTGTTAGTAGGCTACATGCAAATTATTTCAGATATTACCAAGCAATGCAAAGTGACTACCATGGCTCTAGATTCCTCCATGGAAACTGACAGAATGAGCTATTAAATGGTGGTCAGTAAAGTAGAAAACTTGAAAACTTTGTGTTAAGTTAGACTGTTTCTTTCTGGGTAGATGAATTACTATCAGGTAGAAAGCAACAAGTCAATGTACGAATTATGGTATCAAGAGAGGTGTAAGTGAGGCAAGAATTCCACAGGGTGGTTTATTCTTTATTTGCTGTTCTTTAGTCTGATGAATGATTCTGTTGTTCTTTTACAGTCAATAGTTGTCTGCAAATGAAACAATATTGTGTTCTAGGATTAAAACAAGACATAATTAAAAACAGGTATAAAAAGATCTTGACAGAATATCTAATCAGTGGTTAACTAGGAATAAAGAAAAACACCAAAAGATCCAGCTTATTAGAAAATGGATAGAAATAATGATTTTGTATGATTATACAATGAAGATGCAATTGTATGTTGAAGGCAAAATTACTAGCATATAATTTTACAACAAACCTAGCTGGGCAGGATACACTTGGAAGGCGGAGGGTAAAAGCTTCAGATTACTGCACTTATTGGAGAGAATGACGAAAAGATGTACCAGGTGAGTGAGAGAACTTATCTATAAAACATTGGTCACTTCTTTGTTTAAGTGTGGTGGAATACTATGGGTCCCACATTGTAATTGTTGGAGTGGATGCAAAGGAGATAGGCAGATGTGGTTGCAGAAACTACTGTGGAACACAGTCAGTAACTCAATGTAAACAGGTTGAGCTGAATGTCAGTGGAAGACAGGAGGCTGGTGAAGAGAGCAATGAGGCATACATTGATTATAAAATGCACAACAAAACACCTCTCTTACCAACTCAAATGCCTTCATTGCAGAGGTTCTTATATGTGCTTCATCACTAAACAACTTTCCCTCAGAATGAATGGCCATAGGGAAAACAGTTTATATGGGTAACCTAGGATAGGGGTACCCCAACGTTTTCTTACCACACTCCCCTTTCATAAAAAAAAAGACATTCTCATGGCCCTCTTCAGTCAAAAGAAAACTTCCCTCACTTCGCCCCCCCCCCTCCCCAAACCCTACCAAAATGTTATTATTATAAAGGCAAATTCCTACATATCAGTACTGATGATGGCATCTCAGAGGTACATCTCAAGTATGTGATGTTAGAATATATGTTTTTAACATTAAAAAAGGCAGTGAAGGAGACATAGTGCTTCCGATGGTGAAGAGCTTGGGTATTGTCCACATGGGTGGTGATGCTCCATCTCAACTTGCGCCCCCCCCCCTGCCCCTACGCTCCCTCCTAGACATGTCTTCGCACCCCCTTAAAGGGCACACTCCAACATTTGAGAAACCCTAACCAAGACCGTTCAGTGACAGTCAATGCCAGTTCCCAAAACCATAACCACGTCACCAACTGTTTTACAGTTAGCGCAGAGGTTTTCCTTGAACTACTACCCTTTCTATGCTCTGTAGATGGGAACTAGCCAACCAACATATCCTTGACATCATGTTGTGAGCCTTGTGGGCCAAATGGTGAAATGAACAGGCATTGATGTGAGGCTAGAATGGAATAATATTGAGCTCAGGAGTTTACCTGGGATCAGATAAAGTTATTCGTGGTAGGATCATCAGCGTGATATGCACACTATATACTGTAACCATGCAATTTTGTACAAGGTGTACAAATTATATATATTAGGATTACTGATTACAAGATAAGGTCCTCTGCGTTTACCTGGACAATATCGTTAGACCATAATTGAATGCTGACAAAGAGTGTGAGATCACAGCTAAACTATAACTTTTACTATGAACAATGAGGAGGAACCATCTATGATACAAAAGCAGCTTCCTTCTCCAATCACCCAAGCCCACAGTACACCCAACCTGTTAGGCAATGTCCATCTTCTCCATATGTGACTGCCAACAAACAGCTACAGATGCTGGTGGCATGTCATTGTCTGCCATCTGTGTTCCAACCGTGACCAGCTGAGGCTGATACAGAAGAACCAAGAGGGACACCTGCAGGAGATCTCAAACATGAACTTCCACTACATTTTCCAAAGTGGAAGGGCAATGGTAGCACACTTTTTAATAACTCTCAGTGGTCCAAATCCCCAGTTGATGCCACTGTTTGGGTTTCCTAACATGCAACTTGTTGCCCTCAATTTCATACTTACAAAATACTTGTATCTCCATATGGTAAGCCTATGGGTTATCAAAATCAGGCTTCTCACAGTAAGGTCCCACCAGTAAACCTATCAAATTGTTTTCTGATACAAATGTCTATTTTTTATTCTTTTTTTATTACTTTAAATGGAATTTGGAGATGATATACTGTCTCACAAATATTGATTATCTATTTCTCCCCCCACCATTGTCATCTGCACATCGTTTCTCTCTGGCTTCAGTCATACTGTAAGTCACAATGTGTGCTTATCTGACCACCCTGCCATATGCCCCCTGTTAACATGATAAAGATTTATATCATTAAGTGTGTCGGTGTGTACTTGTTCCTCACAAATCTTGTACCCTCGACTTTGGCAAATGATGGCTTTACTTTCCCAGTAAGTCCTAATTTCAGCTACTCAAATATTACAACATTGGTGATTATTGCTGTGGTTAAAATGAGATAATTATATAGTACGTTGTAAAACCACACAAATAATAAAATACCTGTGTTAAAATATAGTTCAAAGAGTTTTATATTTATACATATTAACAATGTATAGAAACTAATCATACTGTACTAATTAGGTACTTACAAAGCAACTAAATTTCTCAAACCAGTAAATGCTCCCTTAGAAATGTTGACAATCTTCTGGTTTTTTAGATCCCTAGAACAATAATAATTTGGACCTATAATATGAGCATGGATATACTAAATGAAATAGTTAGAGAATTTCAGATAATTTGATGCTCTTATAACAAATCTGAAACACTAAGTTAGTTGCTACAAACAGTCAAAAAACAATGTGGCATTAAATTCAGGGTACACTGAGCAACAATATTTCTCTTGCATTTTCCTAAAATCAGAATCATTTGTTCTTGTTATTAATGATAAATGAAAGAGAAATTAACCCATCACATACCAAACTAGACAGCTACGACGAGAAAAAACACGTAAGGAAGAAATAAAATATTTCGGTATTAACTTTCTTTATGGAATAAAGAATGAGACATTTAATTAAGGACGTGTGTGCACACAGAACGTAGCCCCATGTTACCCAGTTCTCTCCTGTCCTTGAGTCCATCAACCATATCTTGTGTCAGGGGTATGACTTCCTTCACTTCTTTCAAGTAATGTGCACTCTTCTACCTAAATTCTACCCACTGTCCTCTGTACATGTTTCAGCAGACAATCCAATCTTAAGAACATCATGGTCCACAAATACCCTCCAGAAACACCACATGGATCTATTCCATTCAATAGACCTAGACCTCGATGTAAAACCTGCAGCATGCTTCCACCCACCAATACATATTCCAATCCTACTACAGGGGAAACTTTCCCCATCATTGGACATATCACGTGTCCAGTTACTGATGTCATATACCAACTAACTTGCCATCCCTTCACTAGTTCCTATATAAGCCTCACCACACAACAACTCCCAGTCAGAATGAACTCCACAGACAAACAGTCCATACCCGCAACTTGTACCTTCCAGTACCAGAACATGCCAATTTCCACGATTCCAATAACCTCAACGACTGCTTTACTATGAGAAGAATCAGAGTTTTCCTTGATAGTGCCACGGCATTAGCACCTAGGAGATGGGAACTAGCAGACCAGAATACCATGGATACCAGTCATCCCCCCCCCCCATCTCAGCCTTAACCACCAATGAAATCTTACCACTCAAACCATCACTTTAAATTTTATTATTATTTTTTTATGTATTGTAACTAATAATAACTTTTCGTGTTAATACCGGGTACCCTTGTTATATATATTCACTTTACTATCGTCTGCAATATATTATCTCAGACATTGCCGATATATCGATAGTCCACTCCTTAGCAAATGTTTCCCTTTTCTGCCACTACCTAGCCAGTCATGGGGTGACGTTCTGTGTGCATCCATGTCTGGAAACAAATGGCTCAGTCTCATTATATGAAGAAGGTTAATACTGAAATATTTTATTTCTGTGTCCCGCCTTATGTTTTTTTCTCATCACAGCTGTCAACTTTGTGTATGTGATGGGTTAATTTCCCTTTCCTTTATTATTTATATGACCCAGAAGCTTGTTCCTTTTCCCTTAGTGTCATTTTTCTTATTATTATTATGTTGAAAACGGGAGAATGAAAGTTTGTGATCTAACTATCCCAGTTTCCACATAAATACATTTATTTTCATTATATTTGTGATTTATAAGCAATTATGAATTTTCATGTACTTTAACATCTAAAAGTAATTTATTTCTGTTATAAATATTAAATTTAATAACAAAGCTTTTAGTATTGTATGTAACAATTTAGTTACTTACAGAGTTTTGAGAGATGAAAGCCCATAAAATGCCATTGGTTCTAATGTTTCTATTCTGTTACCTTGAAGATGTCTGAAAAAAATAAATAAATTATCTAACATGATTTACTTATTTGGAAAAGTTTCTTCCGATTTGTTTCAGAATTTAAATCAAAATGTGAAAAAATTTCAGGGAGCAAGTGAGCAATGAAACTACACAAAATTGTAGATCTTGTTGTTTGCTTATTACAGATGAACCCTAGAAGATAATGAATTAGGATAGTGAAAGTATTATCTGCTTTTCATCTAGGAAAAAGTACAAAATGTGCAAAATATGTAGTGAATATTATAGATGTTTAGTAAGCACAAAAGTTTCAGTTATTGACCAACTGCCTTAGTAAATCATACTTCAATATTATGGTTTCTGTATATTCTTATTTAAAACAAACAGATACGTTGTTCCCATTTATGCAGGCTGGGGATACAATCTTCTACCCTCTATTAATGTACAAACAAACGTACTAAATACAGTCATATTTCAAAGAAAAACTGTTTGATGCAATGGGAAATCAAAGATACTGAAGAGCAACTATATATAAGGAAAATGAAAACAATTATTGCTTTCCACATGTAGTGGTAGTGTAAAATAACCTACACAGTATTCAGAACAAACCAATTTTTATGTGTGAAATCTTTGAAAGCAGGAATGCATGATGAGTAATTAATGTGAGGAAACAGTAATATAATACTGGCAAGCCAGTATTGCGTTACTGTTTCTTAGGAAGACATTGATGTCAGATTGTGTAAAATAAGAGTGATAGAATTTTTCAGCGGTGGCCAAATTTATTGTCAAAGTGTGTACATGCACAATTCTGTCATCATCTGTTTAAATGGATAGAATCCTCATACTTTCTTTTTATGTTCTTAGGTAATTAGAGTAGAAAAACTTTCAGTATGGCAGCAAATCATGATTAATGTGCTTATTTGACAAAGATGGGAGGCCGTGTAAATTATAAAAGCAGAACATTGAAAACTAGAACCATTCACGAAACAAACTAAACACAAAAATTTATTTACGGATAAATACATTTGAATATTTAGTTGATAATTAAAATGTACTGTTACCTGAAAAAGTTTGACTTACAGTGTTCCCAGATTAGGAAGCCCAAAGAAAGTACTGTTGCCAATTATAGTGATTGTATTGTTCTGGAGATTAAGAATATGAAGCTGCCACAGAAATCGAAACATCATTGGGGGCAACCATGAAATGCTATTATTACTCAGATCCCTGCAGAAAAAATACATTAATTTAGTTAATTTTTTAAGGTGTATATAACTACTATACTACATACATCTGCAATTGTTGTTTACTTACAAGAATAGCAGTCTGTCCAGTTTCACAAACGAGTTTTCATTAAGAGTGTTATTTAGGAAATTATTTGCCATGTAACTAGAAAAGAAGAAAATATAATCATAAATTACAAATCTTAAATCAACAAAATTTCAAGATATTACGTGGCAGTTAAAATGTTTCTCAAAACACACAGAACATGAACACTTGCAACCTAACAAAAAGAAGTGACTTTTACTTGAGGACAATATTATTAAATTAAATGTGTGTATATTATGAATTCATGATGTTTAACATCACATTGTAAGATTATTCAGATCAAGTATATGAAAAATCTTAAACAGCACAATTGAATTATCTCAACTGATTTTAAAGTGGTGCTAATATTTTGAAACTTGTTGCAGGAGAACATAATAGATGTGCATGCTGAATAGAATTTTCATGGAGAGCCAAAAATATATTATTAATTATTCACTTCGCAGTTTCCTGGAATACTACTGACTACTATTCCCATGCATTCAAAAGAACAGATTTGTTGACCCTGTTCCTTGGGATGTAAATCATTATATTACATTTAAAGTAGAACAAACACAGCAGTTTTTATCTGACAGACAGATAGACAGATGTTCACTTTGATCCCATGTGAGAACAGTCTCAGCTATGTGGAACAGTATATACACTTATTATAAGATCATTAATATTACCAGCAACTGACAACCAGTTAGTTACTTAAAAACCCATTAGTACTGTGTAATCAATACCCACAGCAATAAGCAAATACATACTATCCCATGTTAGTTACTACATGTGTGGAACAATTAACAGATCAAAAATATTACCAGCAACTGATAATCGGTTAGTTACTTGAAGAACCATTAAAATAATAAATTTCCATTGTAATCTGAAAATACATATTATACCATGCTAGTTACTACATACATATGGAACACATACACTTATTAACAATGTCAGTACTGTTACCAACAACTGATAACTGGTTAATAGCATAAAAAACCCATTAGTATACTAAATTTCCACTATTCTGTAAACACATATTACCCCATGTTAGTTACTAAATATGAGTGAAATTTGCAGACAATGTAATTGATGCAATTGTCAATGGTTTCAACAGAAAGAAAAACCATACATGATTTTAGTAATTGTGGACACATTTGTCACCTTATCCTTCCATACACCAAATATAAAGTATTTTCTGTCACTCATAGTAACCAAATTCCAAGATGAAAATTCTTTCACAGAGTTAAATGGGTTCTGAAGCAAAAACTCTTTCAGTTGGATTTAAAGTAGTTGGGTTTTCATAGACAACATTTTATTTCTTGTGGTAGAACATTGAATAAGGAAGCGCCAGTAAATGTTACCCTTTTCCGTACAATTTACAATGACTTGTAATCATTGTTAATGTTATATTTACTCCTAGTATTATGGCTATGTATATGAACATTAAGACTGAAATGTTGCCTTTGTTATCATTAAGTATATACTGTTGTAACTCTGCCCTTTTAGTTTGTGGCATCAGTAAACAAGAAAGAATCTTAACATGTGGCATGGGCATAACCAGCGAGGGGCAGGGAAGGACTTTTGCCCCCCCCCCCCCCTTTATAAGAAAAATGAAGTTGCCTTCAGTATGCTTGGACAAGTGAAGAACTGGCTCAGGAGCACTATGGGAGAGGAAAGATTGACTGGATTATGCCTGATGAGTGTGCATCGGAATTTTTGAAAGAACACCGTGTGATATTGGCAAATAAAGTTAATGAAAATTTTTCTGAGAATCCAAGACAATAAATGTTTACATAAAAAACTATAATTGAGGTATGATCTTGATTAACTGTATAGTAGGTCCTTGGATTACTATGTTAATCAATAATAAAAATAGTTTCCTCAATACATTAGAGTTTTACTTTGTAAGAAATCATCATGTTTAGTCCCGCACCCCACTTCCTCGAAAAAAATGTGTGTTGACCCTGCCCCCCCCCCCCTTTTTCCCTAGTTCTGATCCTGGATATGCCCTTGACATGTGGTGTCACTCAAACTGTTCCCTTTACATATGAATAAAACAAGAACAAACACAACATTTAACAGGGTAATGTAACATGCAAGAGTATCATGTAAGGAACTAAGCTGCTATACTGGGGCTAGTATAGAGCCTAGATACCTTAACTGAATGTTTATTTGAAGAAAGTTCTGTTGAATTTGACTAAATAATTTTAAATGACCATGTGCGTTACTAGAATTTCAACTGTAAAGCTTAACGGCCGCCACAAAGCTTAGAAAAGGTTACAGTTCACTGCCAAAATATTTGAGAATCCACTTGATGAAAAAAACGAATTTTATTCCAAAGTCACATTTCAGAAAATAGCAGTTATAGTTGAGTAGGCAATCGATCAAACGTTTCCAAACAGATTGCAAATTATGAAGAGGAAGAAATTTACCGACCGAAACCCCTTTTGAAAATTTAAAAGTTCATAGTCATTATCATCGCCACTCACTCTTTAACTACAGTCAATATGGCAGTACACTGACCAACCAGAAATTGTCTCACTTAGCCATCAATCACTTTACCACACATCCGATACATGCTCTCGCAGTTTCATCATACCCAACGTTCACGGAATACAGACAACCCCCTCTCCTGGGCCACTACCTATATACCCTCATCCGCATGACATGGGTATTTTACTGCATGGAATGTTCTGAAATTTTAATATGTTATACTGGATTTTTAGTTCTTTTAGAAAATCTACTTTTTAGTCTGAGAAATTACTGAAAACATATGATAAAAATGTTAAAAGTGAAAGTGTTCTCCATGAGGTGTTTCAAATTTTATTTTATTTATTTACACAGTCTGAAAATACGGAATTTTAGTGAATTTATCTTTCTTTTGAATTATTATTATTATTATTAAATTACTTTACTGCATCAAAAAGAGTTAAGAATTAGTGAAAGTATAACGTAACCAAAATCTATTGTTTACAAGTTGGATAATAATGGATTACCCTATTCCAGGTTAGTTTAAAAGTTCTTTACTATCAAAAAATGTTTATTTAGAGCTTATATTGTATGTTAAGTGGCTTTACTGCTCTTAAATCGGTTTATATATTGAATTGGCTTGTGGTATCAGCTTCTGCATGAAACGTTTCACACTTCCTATACTTGCAATGAAAATTATATCTTTACTGTAAAGCTTACTCCCTCCCTTTTGCTCTAAGCTAATAAAACTAGAATTTACCCAAATTCTAAGGTGCTTACAATCAACATGGTCAATCTTTCCCATGTCCAATGATTGGTTTAAATTTTGTTAAAGTTGTTGGCGCTTACTATTATTTTATGTAATCTAATAATAATTGTGAATAATATAACATATTTTAAAAATTAACTGAAAAAAATCTCTCAAAACATAAGCCACCACATAATACAGATACACAATAATAGAAATTTTGACTAACAGAATGATTTTGCAATTGTTCTGTTCAAGGCATAGGCTCACAAGCTATAAATAATGTATTCTGTGGAAATTAATGTACTGCAGTGGGTATAACTTAATTCAAAAATACTTTTCTTATGATATAAGCTTTTCAAACAAAAATCAAACTGAACAGTAATTTCTGATTCCTTATTTCTAAACAAATCAATTTTCAGAAAAAGTGAGATTACATGCCACAATTTATTTTTCTTAGTTGGTTTACTGAAATAAAATTTCAGGTCTATAGTGACTTTAAAGACTAATTAAAAACTAGAAACAAACCACTTCGGCTGATTCCTGTTCTAATTCTACATGCCATCAAGGAAAGCTGAAATTGTAGATGGTAAATGTAAATATTTAAAAGGGAGCCATTGTTGGGATGATCAAGTCAAAATTGGATGCTATTGTGCATACAGGGAATTTATTTCTGATGACTATTATTATGTGGAGGGCATGATTCATCTTAATTTAGTCAAATATTCTATCTCCCTACATATTTTCCTGAGTTGTTTCTTCTGAAATGAATGAACTACAAAACATTTCTGCTATACAGTTTTAATATGACAAATTAATCTTGTAATTAGTGATCTGATTAAATTACTAAACAGTATATACAGGGTGCGGCAGCTTAACTTCCTTTTTTCAAAACTTAATAAAACCTATTGTATGAATCAGAAAATTTTTATTTGTTTTTTATAATGTAGGCACATACATAAAGTTTTGTTTTACTTAGTTTTGAAGATAAAATTATGTAGGTGACGTCCCCCATTCTCCACACATTGAGTAAACCGATTTCTGTTGTTTGTCATGACTCCTGCCACCATAGCAGGCGTTATGTTGGCAATTTCTTCCTTGAAGTTGGTATTCAAATCTTGTAGGGTCCTTGGACGGTTCACATAAACACGGGATTTCAAAAAACCCTATAGAAAAAAATCGCAAGGGGTCAAATCGGGAGAGCGGGCCGGCCACTCCAAATCGCCCCTAATTGAGATGAGGCGCTCTGGGAAGTGTTCCCTCAAAACAGGCGCCGATGCTCTTGAAGTGTGTGCAGTTGCACCTTCTTGTTGGAACCAAGTGTCCCCTCAGTCCAACTCATCTAGCCGTGGGGAAAAAAATCCTGTAACAAGTTTACATACCGGTCCGAATTCACTGTCACTGTGGCTTCATTTTCCTCAAAGACCCAGGTACCAATAATTCCACCTGAGGAAATTGCACACCACACTGTGCCTTTAGGTTAATGCAAAGGCCTTTGATGCATTTGTCGAGGATTGGAGTCAGCCCAGTAGCGCATGTTTTGTTTGTTGACGGATCCACAAAAATGAAAATGGGCTTCATCACTAAAAAGAACAATTGCGTCCTCAGGAACGTCTTCCAGAAGAACCTCACATGCGTTTCTCCGAGAATTGAAGATACGTTCAGAAAGTTCCTGCACAGTCGCCATGTTGTATGGATGGAAATGAAGATTATCATGAAGAATTCTCCTCACAGAACGATCAGAAATACCAAAGGCAGACGCATGTTTGCACGCAGAACTCCGCGCCGTGGTGATAGCAACATTGAAGCTCTTACTGCCTCAATTTTCTCAGGTGATCTAATGGGCCCAGGGCCTCCAAATCTTCGTCTTGATGCACTTGCAGTTTGTCTGAACGTAGTGACACACGTAACAATTGATTTCCGAACCGGGACAGGGGCCAACGGGGCGAAATTAAAGCGATTCCGATAAGCGTGCTGGGTTGTGATCACAGAACATCCGCTCGAAAAGTAAGCCTCAACGGCAATCGCACGCTCCTCACTATTCCAACGCATAATGGCGACTGAACTGTGTCGGGATAAAACTTTATAGTCAGGCCTATCGAACGAGACCACTAGCGCTGCACTACGATATCAATGGACTGAATGGCGCGCATTTTAAAAAAGGAAGTTATGCTGCCGCACCCTGTATAAAAAAAATATCCCTAAGATTGTAGAAAATAGCAGCATCTCCTGTAAGTTTGCATCTGAACCAAAATATATTAATATAAGTAGCCAACAATGAAGAATTCTAGGACCTTTATTTTTTCTGAATTAAGTAAATAATTTTAAAAATCACATCTTTTGTGCAGGAAAGGTATTTGCAGATGACAGTAATAATATTGTCAGTTAACTCTCAGCGAATGAGCTGAAACAAAGGGAAATGCAACGGTGACGGATGTCTACAACCAATAATTTAAAATCAATCTCTGATTATAAACAAAACAAATTCTAATAAATTAAATCTTATTGGTGAATCTGCCCTTATAAGCTAAGTGATGCATTAATTGACTGTCCTACTAGTGCTATGTTTTTCAACAGATTATGAAATAAAATGAATGTACATGGACAGGTATTTATATTACTATAGAAATGATGAAAGCATGAGGATGGGCAGGGAAAAAAAGCTATGTTTTCATACTTCAGCTTACAAAATTAAGTTAGCAAAATATTAACCAAACAGACCCAATTCACTTCAAATACTTTTCATTTTTTACCCAGTAGAGCAATTAATGTCACATGCAGGGGCGGATTCAGGATTTTGCTTTGGGAGGGGCTTGAGCGGACTTTGGTTTGGGGGGAGGGGGCTTGGCTTGAGTGGATTTTGGTTGGGGGAGCTTGACTTCAGTGGATTTTGACTTTGGGGGGGGGGGAATTGAGTTGGGTAAAAGGTAGTATTTATAGTCCCCTCTGGCATCGAATCAATAGAAGAGTCTCCAAAATTACAATGTCTGAAGTGGACCTAGATACTTTTGGGGTGGGCTTGAGCCCCTAGCCCCCCCCCCTTGGATCCACACCTGGTCACATGCATGACAGATAAATCGATTGAACAATTCAGTTTCTTTTGGCTAACATTGTACTATGTTTACTATATTGGATAAATGATTTGTAAAAAGGTAATTAACAAAAAAAAAAAAAAAAAAAAAAAAAAAAAAAAAAAAAAATTGAATGTTAAACACTGCCTAAAATGTCATATATTCTCTTGATTTTTCATGATTAACACTTATTTGTAAGATTAAATAATTATTTGAAGATTGCAGGTAGGGGGATGATGTAACAGAAGCACAATTTAAGTTCATAGAATAATAATAAAATGTTGTCGACAAGTCCCGTGGTTGAAAGAGATTTTGTTTCCCACTTCACATTCACTTCACTAATTTTGTTTTAAAATGGAGGATCTAAAAATTTACTTCAAACAAGGAATACACTATTTCTCCACAATCTTTCATAATGAAACTTAAGGTTATAAAATCTTTAGGCATATTACTAAGAAACATTGGATCGCAAACACATAGTATTAGAGTTATTAACAGGTCTGCAATATAATACCCTTCCATGGCATTACACGTCCCAGCCCTTCGGATAAGGAATCATGCACTCTTTGAAACTGTCTTGGTTGGTTCTTTATGTGATGATATACACTGAAGATGAACAGGACCAACCATGACAGTTTCAAAGAATGCTTGATGGCTTATGCCAAAAGGCTGAGACATACAATGCCGTGGGTGAGTGTTACATTGTGGAACAGTCATTAACTCCAAAATTATATGTTTTTCAACCAAATGTTTATTAGACATTTTTGTTTTATTTTGATGCATATTTTACACTTTTCCTGTATACATGAGGAAAGTAAATAATGATAAAAAAAACCTATATACTATAGTCAATAAGATAGGAACATGTGGCAGGTTGGGATGTGACCACATCTTTCCCCTGCTATATGCCTTGCCTCTAACATGATTAAGACTCATGTCGAAATATTGTGCACTTTATATATGTTTTTGTGTTTTTACGCGTTTGTCTCGTCCTCCTGCCTTCATCTGTGGTAAGTGACGGGTTTCTATTTATTTTTCCCTATCCTATCTTATTTTCAGTGGCTCACGGCAGTTTCTTTGTTTAAATACTATACTATACTATACTATAATATACTATAATATACTATAATATACTATAATATACTATAGTTAATTAGGTTTGAAATCCCACAAATATTTACCTGACAACACGTTCTTTGAATCAGGCAATTATTAATTAAGTTAATTTGTGCACAAATAAAATTGATAGAAATAGAAATCATGCTTGCAAATGAACAGATATATCTAAACCAAAGTGACATTTATCAATTTACATTTGTATTTGAATGAAATACTATTTTAAAATCTATTAAGTTCAGTACCTTGCATTTTTTTATTTACTGTTAACATGATTAAATTGTTAAAGAAGCATATATATATATATATACAAGTTGTAAGCAAGAAATGGCATGATGTTTTCATTTTAGTTTCCCTTAGTAATTTAATTTTGAAAAATGAAAACTTACAATCGATTGATCTGAGGCTCAATTTCAGAGGGAAAAGCCTTTAGTCCAAGTCCAGTGCAGTTGATTTTTGTGTTAAGACACTCACATAATGGCTCTGCTGAGCACTGAAATGCTGTTAAAACATGTGAAATTATTTAAATCAAATAATTCATAATTTTATATAAGTTAATTCAACAAATATTAAGAAAAATGTGTTTGTTATGATTGTTTATAATATGGAAAAGTGTGCACTTTAAATTGAATTGAATCAATGGAGAGAGTAATAGATACAAATATTATTTAATTGTTGCCTTCATGGGATAAAGAAATCCTGAAATAAGCAATGAAGTCTTGACAGAAGTACCACCAGATTGTGTTGTGAAAACATGATATTTCAACGAATAGCTTCGTAAAGAAACACAGAGTAACACTGCAGTGATATAGCCATGTAAACACTTTCCATACTGCAGGCAATCCTTTTAAAACTATTGTCTTATTGTCTATCCTCAACATTATGATGGTAACAAGAATCCTTCTTTTCCTATGTACCCTCAAAGTTTCAATTAATGTTTGACTTAGCAGCATAATTTTACTGAATTGTATGAATGTACAGTCAAATTACTTTAATTCCATGGTCATAATTATTAGCAGTAAGTAGAAGGATAACTATGGCAAATTTTAATGTAATCTTTAAGATATATCACTGAGTGTTCAGAAAAAATATCACAGCTTAGATTTTTGTTATTAAAATCTTAGAATCTTTTCTTTGTTTATAATATTAACTGAAACAACAACTTACAACAGCCATCTTCATCAATCCAGCTGTCTTTGCAGTCAATGTTGTTGTTACAGCGTAGTGAAATATTAAGGCAAGGTCCATTCCAACATTTAAAAACATTTTCAGGGCAAGTCCAGTTTGCTGGAAACACACACACATAAATTAACAATAAACAGCTTAAATATAATACATATAATTACAGTAAGCAACAGATGTCTTAGTTATAAAGATCAAAATATCTTTTCTTTAGTCTAAAAACACTACATTCAAATTATACAATACCTACTTAAGAATCTAAACTAATATTATAAATGCGAAAGTAATTCCATATTTCTGTCTTTTCATTCCATATTCATGACTAAATGGCTAAACCAATCTTGATGAAACCAGACAAAGAAATACTATGTATCATTAGGAAAGACATAGTTTTCATTATAAATAACATTTTCTTATTTTAAAAACTAATAGTGACACAGACTGATAGCGTGTGTAAGTCTCTATAATGTTATATTGGTTGCTCAGTCTTTGTTCCTCTTGCAGTCAGTATGTGTATGATCCGTTCAGAAATTTCATACAGACATAACTTATTGTATTGTATAGATGTGCCAGACTATTATTTTGTGTTTATATGTAGCAGGCTCACTGGTTTCTAACCACCAAAAGAAATATATCTTAGTAAAGGACAGCAAAACAAAAAACATTGTGTAGAAAGTGTTATTGACATAAGATGTCCCCAGAATGTGGCATAATTTTAAACCACCAACAAAAATCTGCTGGAGAAACTATGGTAGGTTTTCTCCCACTGATGATTTCCCCCCCTCCCCCCCCCAACCACTTTTTCTGGCCACTCTTAGTTTGTTGCTATTTTAAAACATGCTGCAAACTGGTTCTCTTCATGAGACAGATTCAATGGTAGTATGGTGATGGCTTTTCCGTCACATTATTCTGACTCTGTGCTTTTGGGACACCTATTACATACCAAAAACGAGGGCTAATTTGACACACTTTTTAGCTC
Source organism: Vandiemenella viatica (assembly GCA_031002005.1). NCBI lineage: Eukaryota > Metazoa > Arthropoda > Insecta > Orthoptera > Morabidae > Vandiemenella > Vandiemenella viatica. The sequence goes on along the minus strand of JARYHS010008074.1, from coordinate 167,467,090 downwards.
TTTTTGAGAATTCAGAGAAAACGGTGCCCATTTAACAAGATAAGGTAAGATATCTGGTTAGAGCTTTCCTTCCTCTTTCAAATAGTTGTATTACAAACCAAATTATGGCTATTTTTCACACAGAAATTTTCTTCCGTCAATGTACCGAAGTTGCCCCATGAAGTGGGGAAACTTTGGGATAAACCATTTTTCTGGTTAAAATCAATAGGGAAAGTGGTTGGTACCATGGGAGAGTAGAGTAATTTTATTTGGTCTCATTTAGATGTTGAGGATTGTGTTTCTTTCTGCCCCCTACCTGTTAAAGCTTTGGCAGAAATATTTTGATACACTGTTCTGCCTATCCCTTTGAAAAACTTGGTCAACTTTAGAGGTCTTTCGGATTATGAGCTCCATTATGGATTTATTATCGAATGTCTGAAAGTATGTATTTAACTTGATCTACAAAGTGTGTATTTCGTATTCTCAAGTTTAAAGAATTTTTTATTACTTTTTACCATCGTTAGATGTGTGTGCTATCTACTACTGACACTACCTCAGGGACTTATCAGATTTAATAACTATTTAGTTCAAATCAAATTTAGAGCTGTTTCAAATTTAATTCTTGATTGGTCTTCTAATTTCATCAAATCAAAAATGGAATAGGCTGTAAGGGAACAATGTTATCAAACGTGACTCAGTTAACTTTGTTTGGTACTGAAAACTGTACATTTCACCATGTGTATGAAATATGATTTACAAAAAATATAATGTGCCTCATAAGTTATCAATAAACTATCAGTTCAATTGCTTTTATACTGTCCCAAAATTTCCCCACAGAAATCTCAACATTTGAAAATATCTTTATAGATATAGGTTACATTTTTTTATTATTGTCTAAAACAGCAGTTGAGGCTTGTATTTCTTGTTGTAACTACTTATTTTTTATGTCTACTTCTAGTTTATCTTTCCTATACAAAAATTTGCAGAACAACACATTGAAAATTGTTTCCAAAATAAAAATGGCTGCCAAAAATGAAAGATGGTGAACCAAGCTCAGAAAAACTTGATATATTGCAGCAAAAACTAAAACTTCGAATGACCATAACAAAGATATAATACTTCACAACTGGTGGCTGCAGTAGTATTAAAACTCTTGAAAAACTCAGGTGTCCAAAGTTACCCCTGCTATAACAATGTAGCACCGGCTTACAATTAGATGTTTCTATATCCAATTCTAGCAATATAAGTTCACACAAATGAAGTTGCAGGTAACAGTTAATGTAACTATAGTTTAGTTGCAGTAATCATTCCATAATCATGATATACATCATTGTTTTATGTTGAAACCTTAAATAAGATTAATGTCAGAAAAAAAGCTGATTGTAGTAATGTTAATGCAAAAATATTTTTTTAATCTCAGTGATAAGTTATGTATTTTTTCCTACATATCACAGTTTAATTTATTCAGCACATGCTACAGTAAATGACATATGAAGGCAATGTTAATAAACAATTTCAGATGTTACTTTAGAATTTAGTGACATAAGGTTTATACAAAGAAAGACATTTCTATGGTAAAATATTCTTTTAAATTGTCTAAGAGAGGCAAAATTTTCTTTCAGTAGTGGTCCTTTTTTACTGGGTTTTGAATAGTCAATTAGTGTTCATAGCAGATTTTTAAACCACTTTGAATGTAAAAGATAAACACAAAATTCTCCTGATGTTAAAAAGAGAAGGAAGACTGCCTTCTAGAGGTTTTTCAGAAGTTTTTTAAAAAATAAATCTGATATGGTCAGTGACAGATTAAGGCAGATGAAAGAGTTAGACCTACGAAATGAGTATACAATTTGAAAATGAAATAAAAATGCTGTCATAATTAAGTTGTAATTTTAAATACTTGGAAGAAATGATGTATGTGTTGAATGCCTTGAAAGAAGTTATTGTTTCAGTCATATTGTTTTTATGGGGTCAGATGAGAAGAAGAGACCAACAATATTTACAATATCAGATAAAGTATCCCATCAGACATGCTCCTTTTTTGTAAGTGCAGTCACTTAAAGGAATGTAAAGCAGAAGCAAGCTTCATCTAGAAATGTGTATAGAAGAAGAAAGCAAACTCACCATCAACTTTCAGAAAACTCTAGGGATGGTGGTGGAGGCACGAACTCAAATGGATAGCCTGAAAAATCCAACAAAATTGGAATGCTAAGCAAGTTTTTGAATTTGTCAGTAATGAAGAAAAAATGGAATTTAGGAAACAGAAGAGAGAAATTCATGGAAGCTAAACTAAACAGAATGGTATATATAAATGTTCCAAATCACATAACTTAATACAAATGATATTCAACGAAACCAGGATACATGTTTTGCACTGGATTTTAACTCAGCTGAGTCAAGAAAGATTTTATACATGATAAGCATAATGAAATGAACCACCACTTTCCTTAGATGATGGTTTCATGGGGTGAACACATAAAAAAGCACAAAAAATATTAATTGTTTTTCCTGTTCTTGTGCTTTTTTATGTGTTCACCCCATGAACCACCATCTAATGTAAGTGGTGGTTCATTTCGCTATCCTTTTTTTTGGGTAAATATATGATAATGAGGAGGAAAATGCTTTAAGGCAATAAAACTAAGGAACGATAGGGAAATATGACCCAACACTTACCACAGATGAAGGCAGCTGGGAACGACAAACACCAAAAAAAAAAAACACAAGAAAAGCACAATATTTCAGCATACAGCCTTATTTGTGCAGAAGTGAGACACCAGGCGGAGTCAGATGTGTACAGGAGATGGCCATCTGGTGAATGGAGTAGCCAGCGCAGATAAGTGAAAAATAAAATATAAGAATATAAGAAATATAAATAGTAGGGATAATAAGTGCTGGGTCTGGTGGGAGGAATTTATTGGAGATTGAGGCCGGGAGGATGACTGGTGTCTAGGATATTCTGATAGGCTAGATCCCATCTAAGTAGTTCAGAGGAGGTTGTGTTATCAAGGAAAACTCAGATCACCTTAACTGAGAAACTGATGTTAAAATGTGAGTGCTTGTGAACCAAGATATTTTTTAGATTAGGTGATCTGCTAAAACATGTGTGTGGGCAATAGGTAGGATTTTACAGCAGACCATCTAATCTAAAAAATATCTTGGTTCACAAGTACTCATCCATTAATTCCCCCAAACTACCATAGGAACCATTCCCGTGCAACAGACCCCACTGTAAAACATGCAGCATGCATTCAGCTACTAGCACTTACTCCAATCCTACCACATGTGAAACATTCCCCATCATTGGTCATTCTACTTGCATGACAACACACCTCATATATCAACTTACATGAGTCCATTGCTCCAGCTCATACATAGTCCTCACTACTAACCCATTTGCTATCACAATGAATGGCCATAGGCAGACGTGTAAATACTAACAATGAGGCCCATCCAGTTACAAAACATGCAAGTTCCCACAAACTCAATAAATTTAACAATTGTTTCTCAGTTATGGCGACTTGAGTTTTCCCTGATAACACAACCTCCTCTGAACTACATAGATGGGAACTAGCCTATCAGAATATCCTGTACACCAGACATCTACCAGGCATCAATCTCCAATAAATTCCTCCCACCAGACCCAGCACTTATTATCTCTACTATTTATATTTCTTATATTCTTATATTTTATTTTTCACTTATAGTTTTTCAAAATTTGATTTATATATGTATCCTCACTCAGTTATTATGTTGGTCTACCACTTTCAATAATAAAATACTGTCAACAGTATCGATTATCAATCCAATTTTTGAGCTTCCCCTCCCCCCCTCCCCCTCCCTCCTACATAACCATCTGCGCTGGCTACACCATTCACCAGATGGCCATCTCCATGTACACATCTGACTCCGCCTTGTGTCTCACTTCTGCGCGAATCAGGCTGCATGCCAAAATATTGTGCTTTTCTTGTGTGTGTGTGTGTGTTTTTTTTATGTTTTGAGATTGTCATTCGCAGCAGCCTTTCTCTGTGGTAAGTATTGAGTCATATTTCCCTATCCTTCCTTAGTTTTATATATATTATGATAAAGAAAGAACTTTAAATCAATTCTAACTTAAGAATGATTGAAAATGAGTTAATTTTAACATTGTATGTGAAAACAAAGAACAAATAATGTCCCTAACAATTTCAAATTTGGTTAAATCTGCATATTTAGAATGAAAAACTGTTTAATCTGTTTTTTTTTTGTTGATATTTCCCTGTAATTTACTATCTTCAGTTTACGCAAAAAAAAAAAAAAAAAAAAATATTAACCTCAGTGCAAATATCATACTTTTTATCAATGATTCAGTATAAAAACACTGAAACAAAACCCTTGAGAAACCATGTATTATTAGTGCCAAGAAAAATACTGGATACTTATGAATAAATTAAGTTGCTAAATATGGATTTAAAAAAAAAAAAATGTTACTAATTAAACCTAGTAGCTGAATAAACAAGAACCACATGGTATTTCTCTGAACAATTGAGTGAAATTATTACTCTTCACATTGTCAAATTATTCTTTCTTTTCAGAAAAAAGGTTCTCCCTCTTTTTCTTGTCAAACAGTTGGTTGATCTCAGTTATGAGATTATTCATTTCAGCATACACTAAATAAGTTCTGTGATTATGGATGGTATGAACAAAATCCTTAGGTGCTTGAATACCACCCTCTAGCAACTCGTCTAAACTGAACATTCAATTTCTGAGAAACAATGAGAAAGTTCTGCTTCAAAAAAAGGTGGTTCATTATTAATAACAACAGTAACATTATTAATGGTGTATTTCTGCTGGGAAAGGGATACAGATATATCCAAAGTAACACTGTGTAACATAGTAAGCTTTTTGAGCCATGTTTTAAACAAGACAAAGTTCATAAGATATTAATTTTTTGAATAACGGTAATTAGGGCATGTCGGAGAAATTTTGACAAATCACTCATTACTATGAAAAATCTGCAAGAAAAGCAATTTAAGAAAATTTGCTAACAACTGACAGGTTCATGATGCCAGAAGTAACAGAGACAATAGAAGCTTGATGGTGTAAAGAAACTATGTTTACTCCGTCAGATGTAAAAGAAATAGTTATCATAATGTGTAGAAAGGTAAAATAATGTGTTGAGTTTGAGGGTAAAAGAACAAGTTTTAATAAAGGTTTTAATATTCAAAGAATTTTAGACCTAAGAGTGGAACCCTAAACTTGTACATTATACAGAAATTAAAGGTTTGAATAAGTAAAAATTAGTATATAAATAAATAGGAGGAAAAATAATATAACAGAGCTTCAAGGTATTGTAAACAGTTTAAAGTAATTAAGACGTGCTTTAGAAATGGTGACGATAATAACATGGATAACAAACACAACTGAAAATTTAAAAATGTTGACTTTTTAAATAGAAAAAATTAAAGGGGCATCCATACCAGATGAAAGTACATTGAAAAATAGTAAGACCGGTGTTAGTTTCATTCCAAACTATTAAGAGGAAATATTTACTTATGAAGGTTCTTTTAGCAGATTTCAAGATAGATGGTAGCAACAAGTAAAATTGTTTTATTTCATAATTACAGTTTTCTACAGAGGAATATTGGGTATTGACAGAAACTTAGAGTCAAAAAGTAATTATTTTACAGTAGAAGTTTAACAGGAAGGAAATATCTGAAAGAAAAGTTTTGATTCTGTGTTTACCAGCTTTGATTAATTTTCCTGAGTAAACTAATGCATATTTCGGAAAAGTCATAACAATAAAAAGTATTTAAAATATTCAGTTCTATCTATTACAAATAAAAATAAAATCCTTTTCATTGATAAACACATCACATCTGAATGGCTGAACTGATTTGGCTATTTTTTTAAAAAAATGTTCATAATAGTCCAAATAAGGTTTTTAGCAAAAGAAAAATTAGAAGAGTTGCCAGGAAAATTAAAAAATTCGGGAAACTCTTAAAGTACCTTTTTCTATTGGATTTTTGCATGAACTCAAGATCATAACTCACAATTCAAATAATGGATATGCTACACTAGTAAAAAAAAAAAAAGTTTTATATTGGAAAATAATGGAAGATCTGGAAAAAATTGGATAAACGCATTCCAGTCTAAATTAAAATAAAATTATCAGTGTTTACTTTTTGTGTTGTTTTGCAATCTTTCTGAAATGTAATTACTTTATTTCTATTCCATGTATATTAATTGAGGACATATGGTTGATGATATTGACAAAGTTGAAATGTGAAAAAGAATATGATTGTGATGTATTGAGATAATCAGTTCGAGTGAACATTCTGCTATTAAATCGGTAACAAAAATAAGTGTATGACACCCTTGTGAAAGTTGTGAACGATGCAACTAGAGGGATTTTCTTCTTGGATGCTCCCAGTGGAACAGGAAAAACTTTATTGATCAAATTGATTTTGGCAACAGTTGACTCGCAGAATGAAATTGCATTTACACTTTCTTCATCATAAATAGCAGCTATGTTGTTGGAAGGCAGTCAAACAGTTCATTCAGCATTCAAGGAGCGATTGAATACGTAAATCAATGAAACTCCAATATGCAACCTATCAAAGAACTGTGGGATGGCCAAAGCTTTACATACAATGCAAATTAATTGTTTGTGATGAATGTACAATGGCTCATAAATAGTCTTTGGAGACGTTAGACTGAACGATGCAACATCTACAAAACAATAAAAAATGCTTTGGTGGTGCAATGATTGATATTGAAATATAAATAAAACACTTCAAGATTCATTGAGATTTCAAATTAAATGGAAGAAAATAAATCATTTGGTAAACATAAAATTCTGACTTAATTTAATTGTGAATTAAATCATGGAACAAAACTGAATGGTTTCAAGTTGATCACATTCCAGGCACATCACATATTTCCAACATTTCAATGGTGCAGTACTGATAGAATTCACCTTGAACATAAAATTCCACATTGGTGTATTTCTGAATGTACCCCTCCACAAATTGAATATCGTGAACACAAGCGTTAATAAATACAATGATCAATCAGAAATATGTTTTATTCCCTTATTTTTACTTTGTTTACACATTTTAATCGACAAAATGATCATAAACAAATTTCTTGAAATTTGAAAAAGGATAATGTCTGTTGAGTCAGCTAGTCATGTAATAATATTTGGTGAAGATTTAAAAAATAGTAAGAAATTTTATCAGAGCTATAAGTAGTATTTTGGTCAGGACACATTGTCTCAAGGCTAGAATTTCCAGGAAAACTAGGAAACAAGATACATAAAGAGGAGTGATGGAGCCTCTTGGTGCATTGTTTATTAAGAGTTAAGCAAGTTCGTTCAGTTCACAGTGTGTGTCACAAAGAATAGGATGGCTAAGAAAAATGTAGTTGGTATGGTGGTTGAAAGCTACATTCATTTGCTGATCAAAGGAATTTTTGGGTTAGCTGCCATAAAGTAATTTAAAACTTCATTATATTTCTAAATTGCTGAACAAATTATTTTATTCATCAGAATTAACTAAAGCTACACTCTGAGGTTACTTACTCAAATGTTATTAGTGAGTGAAAGCTGTTAAACTAGTGAATGTCCAGAAAATACCCTGCATCTAACATAAAGAATCAAAGCCAATTTAAGTTCATTTTCAATATTATATTGTTACCTGGTGCTAAAGAAAGAGTTTGATATCATTGCAATATGTGCTATGAACTCTGTGATTTGAAAGTAATTCTGATCTGAATCTTCATTAGTGTTTTTCACTACAATTTCAAGTAAATTATAGTACATAATCTAAGGAGTTGGCAACCACTTGTATTAAAAAAGAACTTATTTCAATTGAATTGATAAATTCAGAATAAAATCATGTACAGCGTAGGCTTAGTCTTAGCTTACATCATCAGTAAAACAACTGTAGCCTCCACAACCAAGAATATCACATTGTAAGGAACTAGACCGATACCGGGGTAGAGTATCGCCTAAGTGCCTTAGCTTAAACTCTTGATCACACCTCACAGTCCGATGAAAACTTGCTGAATGTTTTAATTTAGTTAGACCATGTTGCCAGGATACAACTAGAACGCTACAGGTCGCCACAATATTTGAAGACCCCAAATATTGAAAAGGTATGATAGTAGCTACAGAAATGAAACAGTTCACTTTTCCAAAAAACTCTTCAAGTTTATTTAGAATGAAATTCAAAGTTCAAACAGCATTCTTAAGTTGCTTAGGCCAATCGGACAATCGTTCCAAAAATTACAGATTGTGGAGAGAAGTAAAGACCGACCAACACCCCGATGAAAATTAAAAGTTCATAGAAAACAAGTGCTACGCCCCAGAAGCCAACATTCCATCATGGCCGAACCGATAGTACCAACTCAAAGACGGAGCTGCCAACCTACCAGCGCACACGCTTAAAACATCTTAGGGACCGTGCACAAACTACGTGGCTCGGTCCAGGGGGGGGATTGGCTGGAAGGCTACGCTGGGCTACGTGGGGGGAGGGGGGTTCCGAGCCAGACCACGTAGCTTTCCTTTCATAACATTTTTCACAGTTAAAATGAGGAACAGAACTCACAACAGCATGTGAATATTTATTTCCCTCAGTTAATTATCTCCGTATGTAATTTACAGTAGTCTGACTAGAGAAAACAGTACAAAATGTCATCTGGTATCAAAAAGGAAAGAGCTACGTGCTACGTGCTGTAGGGGGGGGGGGGTTAGAGGCAAAAGCCACGTAGGGCTACGTGGGGGAGAGGGGGGGTACACAGAGGCCAAAATGGAGCTACGTGGTTTATGCACGCTCCCTTATTAGTACAACTTCAAACCTGGAAAAGACGCCGTCACCACCGCGTCCTATGATTTATAACCTTGCTGACGTCACGGCCAAAATACAACTTTCTGCTGACACCTAAACGATTTAGATCGGAAATATCTCAGTAACTAACCAATTATGCGAAACTTTAGGTGTGACAGTGTTTATACTTATTTAATTGTGAAATAATGGATATTTAGTGATTAACTTTAAGTGTTTGGTTTAAAAGATCTTAGCGTAGGAGTGAACTATTTTCCTACCCTGGGGAATGACTAATGTTCGAGAAACTTCTATATTTCGTCATTTTATTAACGCCACAATTTATGCAAACAATATTATTATTACCGTGTTCCACTAAAATTCCTGAGTTTATTGGTGTAATTTTTATTAAGATTGGTGCAGGGAAAGTTTAACTACGACGTAACCAAAGTGCAATTTCGGTTTTAATTTTATAACTTTATTTCTATTACTTTTATCTCAAATATAAAATTACCAGGAGATTCTCTGAATTAAATTACGTATTCTGAAAGTTGTCTCATCTCTTTATCTACTTTTGAACGGTTGTAATTAATTTCGAAACTATGCACGTGCCTGCAATGAAAAATAAATTTTAAGATCTCTATAAAATCTGTTCTATTACGTGGAATTACTTGAAATTATTATATGTGATATTAGATTTTTAGGTCTTCCCGGAAATCTACTTTTTATTTCGAATGTTCTCTAGGATTTTGAGATAAAAATTACCAAAAGTGAAGTGCATCCAACGAAGTATTAAAAAATTGATTTAAGTTATTTAAACGTTCAGAAACTACGAAATTTTAGTGAATTTATATTTCAACTGAGTTATTACTTCATTAAAACTACTTTCTTCCATTCTAAAGTGTATAAAAACAGTGAAATACCAAATATTAGAAATTTCTTGTATGCTGAACTGGATTATTTTGGATTATCATATTTAAGGTTAGTAAAAGGTGTTAATATTATTACAGAAAATTAGTGTAGTTGGTTTATTAGATATTGAGTTACTTTCTTGCTCGTAAATCGGTTTAAAAATGACAAAATGCTCCCCAGTTAGAAGCTCATAATTACAAAGTTGGATTACTGATGATTATTTAATTTTCAGTTGATTTAAAGTTTATTTATTATTATTCCAAGTTTATATTCGGCATTTAGCAACTACTAAAAGTCTTTACTGTATTCAAATTGGTTTAGAAACTGTGAAGTTAACCTATAGCAAAATTTATTATTTGAAACTGAACTTGGGGGATTTAACCTATTTCCTCCCAAACTAATGTTTTCTTTCTGTTATCAAAGGTTTATTTAGAGCATTTATTTAATTTTGAATACTTTTATTATTCCTAAAGGGGTTTATTTAGTTTGTTTGGTTACAGTATCTTCATACTATATAAAGCTTTACTCCCATAACCTATACATGAAATGAAAACTATCTTTTACTACAGAGTAAGCTTTCCCCCTAATGCCTAAAGGTGTGAGGCTAGAATTTACTAAAATTCTAAGATGCTTACAACATCAACTGCATATGAAAACAGTTATTAAAAGCAATCTATCTTATTATATGAACAAAACCTTTCTAAATCAGTTTATTTGTAACAACTTTCTATTTTAATTCAGCTGATAAATTAAAAAAAAAGCTATAGAAAATGAAAAAAAATATTGAAATTGTGATTATCTTCAAGCCATGCCTATGCTAAAAATTCTTACCACAGTTAAGAAGATGTGATCCATCTGCACATCCACTACGTTCAATTCCAGATTTATAGCACCTTAATTCAGCAGATATACACTGACCACTATCACAGCGAAATTCTCCCTCTTTACATTCACGATTGTGAGTATCTGGGACAAAAAACACACACACAAACATCATGTAACAATATGAAAAATCTATCAGCAATATAGAATGTACATACTAAACTGCTGAATTTTGCAATATAGATTTTGTGCATACAGTTTTATTTTCAACGAAGTTATAAGAAGATCTCAAGAATTCTTTCATGATTATCAAACTAAGGAACTTCAGGGAAGTTGATTAATAGCAAAAATGGATATAATGGAAACGTTGAAGGACAACTAAAACTGACTGAAAATAAATATGTTGGTGTAACAAAGTGAACATATTAAATCTAATCTAAAAAGGACATACAGTTTGTTTTTGTCATTTTCTGATTTCCATGTTTATGGTAATGAGAAATGAAATGAGTTAAATCAGCTACATCTGTACCATGCCATTCACAAATACTGCAGCATCAGACCATACTTTGTACAAAACTTCATTCTTTTCTGTACATTTCATCCCTTAAAGGGAGGAATAATACCTACAAGTATCCATTGAGCTTATTTTCTTTTCAATATCTTGGTCATCTAGAACACTCGTGAAAGAAATAAATCCTTAAGGGCACGCAGTATGTGCCTACAGCAACTGGAAGAGTTGGCTAACAATATACACAGAAGTGAAAAGTTAAGCCCTTCACAAGTTAGTGGTTCATATAATAATTATTATTTTTTTTTACATTTTACTGGTTGAAGAAGTTGAGAAATGCTGAAATAACTGTATATTTCATTTTTGTATCAGATGGCAGTCACAAAAGCAAGAGCAAGGTACAAGACACAAAAAGCAGGATGTAAGATACAAGATACCATCTTCTTAGATGCGAGATGTGAGATACAGGCTTCTTATGGACTAGTAAAGTTATCATTTGCAGTATAGGCTTCTTGTAGACTAGCAGCATGATCGTTCGAGGAGTAGTGTTTTTGTCGGAATATATAGTGAAAGAAGTCTTCTCCTGTGGTCATCTTCCAGATTGGCGCCCCTGCATGTATTGTCACAGGATGCTTGGATCTCTGCCCATTACAAAGGACTGCAGTATGTTGCCGTATGAGCTAACATAATGGGGAGAAGTGGTCGCCTTGATGAACTCTCTCTACATGAAGGAAATGTGATTGGTGTATCCTTTATCGTGCTGTTGACAAACATATAGTACTGTGTGGCCTACCAAGCATGTTGCCAAGTTTTGTTTCCATGCAGATTTGCGGATCTTATCTGGCCTGAGGATTCCTGTACTGAAATTGCGGTTCCGTCCAGTTGTGCTAAATTGGATTTCAGCCATACCCAGATGTGTTGTGTCACCACTAGAGAAGTGATGTAGAAGGCTGTCTGTGTTGCCACATTTGTGGCATCTATCAGTTGCCAAGAGAGGAATCCGGAATAGTTTCTCGTTTGTCGGTATTAGTTCGTTAGTTGTTTTGTACCATGTGGACATTACAAAGATGGAAGATTTTTATTAAAAATAGATCGACATACTTCGGGCAAGTTGGTGTCCGGATACTTTGATTCAATGTTGTTTCTTCTGACCTTTAATGGAAGTCTCTTGTAAATGTTTCTTGTTGTCTTGGTCCTGAGCTTGTTTGGAAATAACCTTTTTTCTAAAAAATAGACTTTGAGTTGATGTAGATTCCTCCCTATGTATACTGGGGCTTTTGTACATTGTAGTGCCTTATGATGGAAGTCGTGAAAATGGAGTCATCATTATCTTTCAGCTTGTCTATTGCATATATCACTAAAGCTTTGCATCTGACCTTTACATTGATGACATCCAGACCTCCCTTCAGGTTTTATCAGTTTAGAGTGTCAAATTTTATCTTGTATTCACGTTGGCATACGAACAAGCATAATTTTTTGAAACTGGTACCACCTGGGCCAGATAGCTCATTTTGCCTAAGATGCACGTAGTTAAAATTCTTGATTTTTGCACAATATTGGGGCTTCTGAAACTGTGCACTCTCAGGAGTGCTCTTAATTTATTTAAGGTGTTCCTCCAGTTATTTTGTGGACATTTTTTGTGGTTTTTTGTTACTCGCTGTTTTTCGTCGAGTAATATTCCTGGGGATGTATGTTTTGTTACTTTTTGACCAGAAGATTTTTTCCCAGGCTTGTGAGTTCTTTACGAATGTGAAGTAGTGCAGACTTATTTACTCTTGCGTTTGTTGCTGGCTGGAAGAGTTTTATGGCATTTGTGATTTTATTCATATCGTCCTCCGAGGTGACGTAAAAACCCACGTCATCTGCTTATGATTGGCAGCTTACTCGTTGTCCATTAAAAAGGTAGCTATTGATGGTTTGCTCTATATGTCTTAATAGAGGTTCTATTGAGATGCTAAAAAGTATTATAGACAGAGGGCATCCTTGTCTTACATATCGTGTTATTTCGAAACATCTGGTCAATGTTCCGTTGATTTGGAATTGGAGGAAACATTGGTTGTTATTTTTTCCACCACTGTGGTAATTCTGATGCCTCAACCAAATTTTCTTAATACCTTGAGCAGAAACTGGTGATTCACATGGTCATCGGCTTTTTCTAAGGCAGCAAAATAGGTTTCTGTGTGGAATTTTTTTTCAGCGGCTATAGAGATAACATCCCTGTATTCATTCATGGCTTTGATTGTGCCTCGTCCTGGTGTAGAGCCTGATTGATAACTGTGGAGGATCCTGCTTAAATACGGACCTAGTCTTTTCTTTAGCATTTGAGTTAATATTTTGAAATCTGAATTTAGTAATATGAAGGGCCTCAGGTGTCTCACCTCTTTGCTTTTACTGTTCTTTGGTAACAGCACAATTACCCCTTCACTGAAAACTTGTGGTATAGTGCTGGTTTGCCATATTTCATTCATCTCTTGGAGTAGTTTCCTGTTTATCATAGGCCAAAGCGTGGAGTAAAATTCAGCTGGTATTCCATCAGGCCTAGTTAATCTATTTCTTGCTGTCTTCTTGATTGAGAACTCCATCTCTTCCAGGTCAAATTCTCTGGAGAGGTTTACCCTTTCATTGCCGGAGATAAAATTGTTAACGGGTTGTAAAAACTGTTGTGCTATTTTTTCATTATTTTCTTCCCCTGTATAGAGGTCTGAAAAATACAAGAGTGTAGTGTTGACGATTTCCCCTTGTGTTCTTAATGTGTCGCTGTTGTTGTTCTTTATCTCCGTTATCAAGGTCTGATTTCTTCTTTTCTCGTTAAATGGTACAGAGAAGCAGTTTCTTCTTCCATTATTTCTTTAGGCTTTGATTGTAATGATAGACTATTTGTGTGGTTTTCCTTAAGCCTGGTTATTTTTGCCTCATATTTTTTAATTAGAATGAAGATGTTTGGGTTTGAGTTCATGTTTGAATACAATTCTCATAGGCATCTGTAGTAGAATTCAATAATCTAGTCCTGCCACTATCTTTTCCATTTTGAGTAGAGTATTATTGGTATCCGGAGATATGGTTTTGCTTTAAGTAGCTACTTCTGTATTGATGACAGTTGTGCAAGGAGGACTGCCAGGCGCTATGAATAAGGGTTTCGAGCTCAGAATCGTCTAGTAATGAAGTGTTCATTTTCCAGTACCCTTTATTCCTCCATACTGATTGATGCTGCATTTTGATATGGCACAGATAAATACAGTGGTCTGAGAAGTTTATTGGGGCTATATCTGTGCTACATATTTCACTTGCTAAGTTACTGGTCATGTATATTAGGTCTAGCCAACTACCTGATGAGATAGTGATATAGGTGAATTTCTGGAGATCTCCCTGGATTTGTCTGAATGTGTCCACCAGAATTAACCCGTTTATCAAGTTTTCAAGTTCAGGGCATCTGTTGAAGTTTGGGTGTTGGTCTATCGCGTGACGCAATTAAAATCTCCATCCATTATAATTTTTGTCAGATTGTTCCTGAGAAGGAAAGGCATGTTGGTTTTGTAGAACATTGATCTTTCTTTCCTTTTGTTAGTTCCTGAGAGTGCGTAGACATTTACGACCAAAATGTTGTTTATACAAGCTGAGATTCCGTTCTCCGTTTCCAGGATGTCGGCATTCCTGCAAGGAATTGCATCTCCAACTAAAATTGGGGTTCCTGTGCCAGCTTCTGGGGAGGAATTCAGAAAGAGGGTAAAACAGGTGATGTGTAAATCTATGAGGATGACTTCTTGGAACAGTGCTATGTCAATGCAGTTATCATACAAGTACTCCTTAAAGCTTTTCAATTTTAATTTTGTGGTGATTCTGTTAATGTTGATGACAGAAATTTTATATGTTTGCTGCTGCATATATTTTAGCTATGTGCGCTACTACTTTCTCAGGGGCATTTGTTTGGGTGCAGAGGGGGGCAGGCTGCATTGTCTTCTTCTGTTGACACGGACACTTCTTCCATATTGTCAGCCCCACTTATGCCTTCCATTTCAGGTGCAAAGGGATTTTTCTTCATCCCCCCCCCCCCCCACAGGATTTTTCTTGTTGTTTGGGGGATTCAGAGGGTGCTGGAGTGCCTCTGCTACATTACATTTTTCTTCCTGTAGTCACATTCACTTGTTGGTTTCTGCCCTTTTTCTCAGAGTTTGTGATGTTTGTGTGACTGTTCTGCATCTCCGTCACTTTTTCCTTGCACTTAGCTGTGCAGTACCACCTGTGTCCGAGTCAAGAGTGGAAGAAGACTGCAGTGTATCCATAGGAGTGGACTGGTGTGACTCTTTGTGGGTGTAGGCTGACTGGTTGAATGGAGTCATTGGTTCCATCAGCAGGCATTTTCTAATGGTAATCTCTTTTTTTCTGTTCCCCAGTTATATCAGACTGTTTTTGTTGAATGTTGTTTATGTCTGCAAAGCAAGGCCCATTTGATGTTATTTCTTTTGGGTTCACAATGGTCTTTGTGTCCTGTAACACTTCCATGTTTTGATTTGGTAATAATGGAAAGTTGGTGTCTGATTCAGTTCTGGGCAATTTCTCATGATCTCATTGAACTTCCTGTCTAGCATCTTCCTGTCTTGCATAACGGATCGGCAGTACCGTGGTTTGTTTTTGTGGGCACTCTGCTCGGACGTTATCAGTGGAGTTACAGATGCACACGTTCTGGGCTGCCTGTCATAAATAATCAGAGCCCGATATCCCACAGTCATTATGTTTGGTGGGATGTGTCTTTTAATTTTTACAATTTTCACACCGTTAGGCTTTTGATATCTAATGTATCGGCCCAGCAGTCGTCTGTTATTGTCAGTATCGTCCCAAAGGGTTTCAGCGCTAAAGCTATTGATTTGTTAGAAAATTCCAAGGGGAGGTTAACAACCCATTGCGTTGTCTCATTCCTGCATCTGATACATGAACGTTGCTGATCTGACCGTCAGTGTGTTTAAATTTCAAATTTCTCAAAAAGTCCTTTATTAGCTTTCCACTTGCTTCTTTGTGCTCGAATTTTACGAAAACAGCATTTTAGAAGGAGTCTAGTTGTATTCCAAAGATGTAGGTCTCTCTCAAGTGCAACGTTTCAAAAAGCAATTCATGAATTTCAAGGGATGTAGGTCTGATAAACATCCTATCAAAGCTGAATTTAACACTTTTGAAATGAATCAACAGGAGTCATTATGTGGGTTGTTATTTACTACCCAGCTGCATTCATGAACCTAGCAGGTTCTGTAGTGGCAAACAGCGTGTGCCACTTGAATCCAAAAGATTCATGTTGCAGGCACTACTCCTGTTGAAATCCTCACCAATGGAGATTCTAGATCTTCAGTGGTTCACAAAGTCTTCACACATTTTTCAGTAACACTGTAAAAACACTGCTCCTTGATAAACTATCACTTAACCACACAAAATTCTAGGAAAAGTTCGGTGCGACTGCCCACTACGACTGGCTGCGAGCTACGCCTCTAATAGGGGAATGCTTCCAGTCTGTAGGTAACAACTGACATAATTATATGCTGTTTATAGTCAGTTTTGTTAATCCATAGAAGAGTTTTCATTTGTCTATAAATATGTAATGCTTTTTTAGTCCTGCTGAGTACTTTAAAGCAGGCAATGTTGTTCTATCCAAGCCAATTCAAGTTAAAAACTGATTACTGTCTGGTTCCTTCCAAAAAATACATGAGAACTTGTCTCTTCCCTGTTGGTGGTTATTTTGAACAGTCTCTATTTTGTTGGTTTTTAGATAAAATTCCTTGAATATGTTCTAAGATTTCAGTTTCCTTACTATCATTTCAGTGGAAAATCCTGAACACTTCAATCTTAATGCTAACATACACAGCCATAATACTAGGAGTAAATATAACATTCATAGCAATTACAAGTTACTGTCAGTTGCACAAAAAGGGATAACAATTACTGGTGTTTCCTTATTCAATGTCTTACCACAAGAAATAAAATGTTATCTATATAAATCCGAACTGAAAGAGTTTTTGCTTCAGAACCCATTTTACTCAAGACAGAATTTTCTTCTTGGAATTTGGTAACTAAGAATGACAGAAAATACTATATATTTGGTGTACGGAAGGGTAAGGTGACAAAGTTGTCCACAATTAATAAAGTGATATATGGCTTTTCTATCTATTGAAACTGTTGACAAATGTAGTAATTGCATTGTCTGCAAATTTCACATATACATAGTAAGTAACATGAGATAAAATGATTATGGCTTTACGCCTCATCAACGTCGAGGTCATTAGAGGTGGAAAAGGATGGGGGACAAGGAACAGGAAGGAATTCGGCCATGGCCTTTTGCAGGAAGCATCCCAGCATTGCCTGGAGTGATTTGAGGAAACCATGGAAAATTGGATGGGGATTGGAGCCCACGTCCTCCCAAATGCGAGGCCAGAGTGTTAACTGCTCACACACCACACAATTGAATAGTCATCAGTTGTCAGTAATATTATTTATATTGTTAATAAGTGTATGTACTGTTCCACATATATAGTAACTAATTTAATATATTATGTATTTGCAGATTACAGAGGAGATTTAATGCACTAATGGGTCTGTAAGGAATTAACAGATTAATAGATGTTCGTAATATTATTGATATCATTAATAAGTGTATGCTCTGTTCCACGTATGTAGTAACTATCATGGGATTGTATTTGCAGATTACAGTGGATACTGATTATACTAACGGATTGTTAAGTAGCTAATGGCCAGTAATGTTATTGATATTAATAAGTGTAAGTACTGTTCCACATCCCCAATACTGTTTTCACATGGGATCTATCTATCTATGTTTGTCATAATGACTTTTCCCTTCAACTATGGTTAGTGATATGTGTAGTTTATCTATCTTTTGCATATTTAGAGATGTTCCATATTTAGATGTTTGGTAATTATTTCAAAAATATTACTAGTTATCTTAATATTGTAAAAAATGTTTTTAGATTAGCTTAACAGCAAGGGATACACACAACACAAATAAACAAAACTAAAGATTGATTGTAATTGTAGGTTGGGGCAGGAATTTCTTATTAACGACTTTAAATGTAATCTTAGTATAACATTCTTTTTTTTTAATCTGCTTAACGTCTCTTTAGCAGCAAGGTCTTTAGGGACAGGAAAGGATGGGGGGCAAGGAATGGGAAGGAATTCAGCCATGGCATTTTGAAGGAGGCATCCCGGCATTTGCCTGGAGTGATTTGGGAAACCATGGAAAACCCAATTCTGGATGCCCGGACGGGGATTCGAACAGCAGTCCTCCCGAATGTGAGGCCAGAACACTAGCCGTTACACCACCACGCTAGGTGGTATAACATTCAAAATAAACTCACACTGGCATGACACATTAGGCAGTTGGTAGAAAAAGGTTTCAAAATTCTTCATTTATTGGAGAAAATAATGAGGGGAAGTGAGGGAACTGGGTGAGATAACTTTGGTCAGACCAATGTTTGAATATGATGGTGTAGTATGGAACCCACAGTCCGGGCATGAAATACAGGAGTTGGAGAAGGTGCAAAGAAGGGCTGCTAGATTCATCGCTGGATATTACCACGGAACACTGCACTCTCTCATGTAATATTAAAATTAAATTACTTGTTCAGAAGTGGTACAGGTTTAGGAAATACAGATCATGTCAATTTTTTTTTTTTTTTTAATTCTTTCAGTTGGGTAGTAGCAGCAGGTTTACAGCCACTGGAATCTATGTGATACCTGATGCAGATGGCAGATCCAGCTGTCTAAACATTGTGTTATCAAGATACCATCTGGCTGGACACACATGAAGATTACATTGCAGCAATATGCTGGGAAAGCTCTAGTCACACATCAAAACTGTTGTGCATTCTCACCTAAAATACTGTAGTGCAATATGGGATCTGTATAATAGGCAATCAAGATAATAAAAACAGAGCCTATGTCTTATGAACTTCTGCCACACCCAATAGGACAATTTCATGGACTCAGTTGATTGGAGGAAATAAATGAACTTTCAGATGAATTGGACAAGGGAGGCCAAGTTGATAGTGTACCACTAGATTTTTATAAGGCATTTGACAGAGTGAGCCATAAAATTGTTTTAAATAAACTGAAATCTATTGGATTGGATGAAAAAGTTACTTGTTAAGTAGAGGAATTCCTAAAAGCCAGAAAGCAAAGTGTTGTTAGAGTAGGAAATATATTATCAAGTATGGGAGTGCCACAGGGTAGTGTATTGAAAGCATTGCTGTTCATTATTCTAATGAATGATGTATTGATGGTTTATGGCCAGAATTTAGTTTTTTTTTTTTTTTTTTTTTTTTTTTTTTTTTTTTTTTTTTTTTTTTTTTTTTTTTTTTTTGCAGATGATATAATGGTATACAATAGGATCAAAACAGGCGAAGACTGTAAACAGTGACCTGGATAGAATTTCTAAATGGGTAGGAAAGCATGGAATGAAGATAAAGGCCAAGAAGAGTCAGCTTATTAGGTACCTAATTAGCCTAATTATGATTATAGGGTGGGGTCATAATTGCTTGTTGATAGCTTGAGTTGTTAATATCTTGGCATAACGTTTGATAACAAACTGAACTGTGCAGTGCACATTTGGCAGGTGGTAGGAAAAGGTTACAAAATGCTTCATTTATTGGAGAGGGTGATGAGAGGATGTACCAGAAAAGTTAGGAAACTGGGTTACAAAACTTTGGTCAGACCATAGGTTGAATATGGTGGTGTAGTTTGGGACCCACAGTTTAGCTATCAAACACAGGAGTTAGAGGGCGTACAAATAAAAGCAACTAGATTTGTTTGTGCAAATTATTGCAGGACCAAGTCAGTAACTGATATGATAAAGGAGCTGGATTAGGAGTCACGGAAGGTACAGGGCATATGTTGGTGATGGAGCTTGGAGGGATAATGGAGAAAGAATTGGGAATTGTGCATGGAAAGGGAAGGGCAACCATGACCACAATCTGGTGCTCGATTTCATGTATAAGGGGGTGGGAAGGTTTTCTTTAGTTGGTAAGGGTGTCAGGGATTGGAACAAATTACCAAGTGAAGTGATGAATAATTTACCAGAAACGCTTAAGGAATTTAAAATTAAAATTTGTAAAGTGGAATAGTAAATGGTGGAGGAATTTAAACACTCCAATTATAAAAGAAAAATTTAAAAATAATATAAAAAGGGATAGTTAGCTGATTAGGAAATTGCCATAATAATAATAATAATAAATACAAACGTCTTTCATCTACAACTACAATGTAGTAAACTTGCACACCTCCTCAACCATATGACTCAGCCCCTAGCACATGAACAAGGTGTAAAACCAGAATATTACATATGTTTTTGTTCATCTCATATGTTTTTCACTCCTCACAGCCTTCAACTTTGTTGAGTGATGAGTCATTTTCCCTGTCCTTTGTTATTTCAACTGCCTAAAAGCAGTTTCCTTTTTCCTTAATACCATATACAAAAAGACACTCATAAAATGGTCATAATACCTCAAAGCAATGCTGCTCTCTAGAAATGTATTTGTTAAATAGACTATTACAGTAATAACACAATCCAATCCTCAAAATACCTGTTAAAAAAAGTAAAATAAAAAAAGAAGAAAAGATAGTGACCCACCTACATGGACCACAGGTTGAGAAACATTGATTTTAGGTAATTAGATAATACAGGGCGTTCGCCGGGAAACGCAACCCACTGTTAGCGCTACAAGGAAGAAACTGCTCGCGGCGAGCGAGCGGTCAGCTCCCGGCATTGTTCGACCGTCGGCCGCGGACTATTTCATAAACTTGTATGTGCTAAGCATTTAAATGTGACGTAATTCATTAGCTTACCTTATAAAAGATGCTGGAAGTGTTGACACTCTTGTGTAATGCACATTTCACATCTTCTGAACATATTTCGAGACACACGCTGCCCTAACTGACTTAATGATTTTTTGGGTGACTGTTCTAGTCGAAAAGCGATATCGTCAATTTTCTCCTCTGTGAGAATACGGTTGACCGACAGTCTCTTTTTGTTAAAAAATGAACCCGTTTCTCTTACTTTTTTAACCAGACGCAGAATTGTTGATTTAGCTGGCAGTAAAGCGCCAGGATATTCGCGACGAAATTTACTGCGACACTTTTTAAACGACTTCTTCTTCACATATGTATCGTAGAGAAATATTCTTTGTTGCAAACTGTAACGTACCATAATTTTACTCACACTCAAACACGGTACAGATTAGTAAGAGTATGAAGCCCCAAACCAGCCAAACCGCAAAGAAACGTTTATTCACAACACTGATTAATAAGAGACTGAAGTCACAAACTATCTACAATGCAAAGAAACCGTTCTTAACAATGTAAGGGTCACTGCACTGCATTGTTGGGGCAGCGGAGGTGTTAAACAGTGCGGTGATTCACGGTGGCGTGTGGCGGAAACTGCTGGCTCCGCTGTCCGAGCAAGTTGCCGACGGCAACAGACTGGGAGGGTTGCGTTTTCCGGCGAATGCCCTGTATAATGCACAAGTCTTAAGTGACAAATTTCCCATATTTTAAACTATGGTTGAAACATTTTTGCTTATTCTGTTCTTTAACATTACTAGTTAATTGCTATATTAAAGAAATGTAAAATTGTGTCAGTGTTTCAGTCTCCTTAATGGAGTTGTACTTCTGACAAATCAAAAGCTATTCAACTCCTGTTTGAAACTTTATGGCAGATTTATAAGTAGAATACAGTAATGTTAAAGGGGAGTCAGAATATTTCCAAGGCACAAATGTAGAAAATGAAATAAGACTATCTACTAACTGTTTTTCAAGTACTAAAATTTTAAATTATGAGTATTATCTCTAAAATTCAATTCAAAAGTGCAGCTTTTGCTCAATTGCAAACTATGTCATATTCAATTTCTACAGAAAAGGACCACTTAAAGTAAAAATTTCAGGCAGCTACAGTTGTAAATAATTCTATAAACTGATGTTGTACTTACCACAACTGTCTTCATCTGAACCATCAGGACAGTCTATATAATAGTCACACCACCATTCTTGAGGGACACATTGGCCACTTTCTGTGCATTTCCTATTGTCAGTAGGACACTTCACAGATACTGAAATTAATTAGTCAATTTTCTATATGAGTTTAGTTGAATGGAATAAAATAAATATTAAGAGATAATGAAAGACAATGGGAGCTGAAAAAGACAGACGTCTGAAAACAGTATATTTTTTGGCAATATTTCTACAGTTTTAGAAATAAGCTAATTTCTCCTGCTAATAAGTTTTAATACAATTTGCTAATATAGACATTATTAGAGAGCGAAAACTCATGAAAGACCAGAATTGAATTATATATAAAAATAATAATAATAAAAATTACAAGCAAAGAGTACAATATATATAATGAATTGCATGTTTGAGATATTAAATTTGATGTGTACTTACAACAATCCATCTCATCACTCTTGTCCCAGCATTCGAAAGACAAATCACAGCGGTGCTCCAATGGAATACATTGGCCATTATAACAAGTGAATTCCATCATAGAACAGTTGGATTTTTCTGTACATAAAGAGTTACAAAATGTGATACTACATCAAAGGATAAAGGCAGAAAAATATCAAAATTCATCTCACAGAAATGAAAAAGATGTAGTACAGCAATTTTT
This sequence comes from Vandiemenella viatica, assembly GCA_031002005.1. Lineage (NCBI taxonomy): Eukaryota > Metazoa > Arthropoda > Insecta > Orthoptera > Morabidae > Vandiemenella > Vandiemenella viatica. Next base: position 167,444,418 of record JARYHS010008074.1, on the reverse strand, counting down.
AACATAATATGAAATAGTAGCTCAGTAATTTTGAATCATAATAGGTGAATTGAAATAACAAAGGCTCTATTATTTTGGAGATAGACACTAACTATTTAAAACCATTAAATTTGTTATCTAATTAGCCAAATATAAAGAGAAGCTTGGGCCATGGGTACACCCAAAGGATAAAGTGGTAACAAATTTCTGAATAATGATGCCTCAGAGCTATGTCTTGTTACATATAAAATGTAGGGGTGAATGATTTTTTTTTTTTTAATGTAAGAGACATAGATAAAAATTATCAAGCGATGAGGCATAGCACAAAATTTTCTAGACTGTAAAATTTTGCCATAAACATGGACATGGAACAGTACAATACAAACTAAGCAAATTTTGTGGCAGTACCTCAAAAGTTACCAAACAAACCTAACTTCCAATACTCAGAACATTTGACGTCAGATTCACATACAAATGATGACAAGTTTCCCTCTTGCGACAGTTCCGGAACTATGGCAGATTAAGCTCTGCAATAACAAAATTAAGTACAGCGTTTGATAACAGCAGGAACTCTAAAACAAGAACAGTAATGATGGAGCTACACATCTATCAACTTATGAATATATAAGTAGATAAAAAGAAGTTTAGTTCAGCAGAGGAAATAGAATAAAGAGAATAAATGATAAATGCATCTTCCAGATCATTATCTTTCTGGAAAAGAAATATAGTTGCAAGAAAAAAATACATAGGAAAATAGTGACAGTGAAAATGTTGTTAGGCAATGACAATAAGGAAGATTAGGGAAAATAAACCTGTCACTCCCACAGATGAAAGCAGAATCATCTTAAGTTGAAAATCAGTTGTTGGATGGTGCCCAGTTTGTACTGCTAGGTCAGTTTCCATCTTCTAAGTTCAGAGGGGCTACTATTGTTGGAGAGAAGTCTGATATCCCAGATGGTGAAACAAGAATTAAAATTACTGGTGGCATGAGCAACAACTGGGTGGTCTAGACTCTGGTTGAATACAGTTTGTCTGTGGCCATTCCTTCTTATGCACAGACAATTGGTATCAGACATATTAAAGAAGCTGGATAGTAATTGAAGGTTAACTGGTATATTACATGAGAGATTTCGCAGGTGTTATGTCCTGTGACGGGAAAGCTTACTCCTGTGACAGGATAGGTTAAAGTGATGGAGACATCATATCTGTTACATATCTTGCAACATGATCTTTGTGGAGAAGGAGCCATGGGACAGTCTAGGGAGACAAAGACAATAGTTGGCTGTGATTGCAGGGACAAATGAACATGTTTTGGGAAAGGTAGAGAGGTTTTGGGGGAAAGGATCTCATTTCAAGGTACTCTTTAAGCAATTGTAGCATTGTCATAGAATTTGATTGGTAGACTTCAAACCTGAGAAGTACTGTGTGACGAGGACTGGCCTATGGTTGGTTTTAGAGCATTTTGGGTGTTTGGCAAGTTTTGCTGCTGGTGATGTGCCCCAAAATAGTTCTTTGTGAACTAAATCTGGTGGATAATTGAATCATGTGGTAAACTGTGCGGTAAGAAAACTTCCCTTGCCAAATGACCAGATCCTCACTACATCAATACAGTTTTTAAACTGAAATATTGTACGTTTGTGTTCATCTCATATGTTGTATGCTGGCAGCAGTCTTCCGGCCTTCAACTTTGGTGAGTGATGGGTTCCATATCCTTTGTTATTTACACTGCCTAAAAGTAGTTTCCACTTACTTAGCATCATGTGCATCAATATTCTGCAGTTTAAAAAATTTGGGTGGCAAAGAGTGCTTTGCACCAAAACTAGTGAATAGCACAAGATGAAAGATTGCATATAAGCATCAGTATGGTAGATAATTTCTCTAATCTTAACTCTCTTGCCACTGCAGCCCAAATAAGTTCGTAGATGAAGTATTTAAAACTCTGGAATATGAATTTTGCATTTAATAATACAGTAATGTTTTGCATCTCATGCTTCTTCTACAAGGTGCACATGGCAGTGAACACCCAAAATTTGTGTTTCCACATTTCACGAAAGAGTCAGGTTAAACCAGTTTTGTTTTTTGGTATTGTTGGGCTGCCCAGTAGTAGTGAAGGATTAGTGCTTCTTGCTAGGTGAATGCTGCAAGTTTTATAGCATAGTCTATTGAGGGGTATTGTATGGTAACTTTGAAGATTCAGGAGGTGAGTGTCTATTAATCAATTGCAAAATATTCTTAAGGTTGGGCAGTACGCTGAACCACCTAGGGTGAGGGGAAGGGGGTAGGTGGGAGGAGGATGGCAGTTTGAAGAATTCTGGATAGGTGGGCATTTAATGGAAGCAATGTAGGAAATACACATAATATGTTTGGAATTGTATACCAGGAATACAGAATTAAGTTTCAGCACACCACTGGAAACATATAATTGGATTTAACAAACATATAATAAAAAACATTTTATTAATATCACTTGTTTCTTACCAAGATTTTACATATAATTTTAGAAATAAGAATGGAACTTACCACAAGATAATTCATCCTCCCCATGCAAGCAATCCCATTTGAAGTCACAGAGTAGCCTTTCAGCAAGCATTCGACCATCAGAACAGTTGAAATAGTCTTCTGTCTCTATAGGCAGAAAAATTCATTCTGAAAATAATCTAATTCAAACAAAAACCAGCACAACCATCATAGCACTGGTGTGAGAAAGACTAACTGCAAGAATTTGGCTAAATGCACAATAAACAGGGAATTAAGTGCAGAAAAAAAATTAATAATCAGACTGCAAAGAAACTGCTGAGGATTTGGCCAAAAATTAATTCACATCGGCGTCATAAATCTTTACTTAGTAAATATTTGTAGTGTTAAGAAATAAAGAAGTTCCTTTCCAGGTAACGACAATGAAAGGTGCAATATAATGCCTCTGTTGAGCTATTGGATGCCTCTAGTCAGGGGCTCATCCAAATAACAAAATCCTGGGATCAGAGAACTAAGTTGGGACCCAAATATAAACATCTAGTAGCCATGCATTGAACTTACCCTGTCTGTCCAACCAATGACAGAAAGTTTTCTTCCCAACAACCCCACAGAAGCCACTGGCATCAGTTTTTAACACAGACTTCAAACCACACTTCAGCAATCATGAAGTAAATTTACTGAAAGTCTTGTAGGCCAAAACTATCACTAATCCTGCCTCCTATGGATCAGAAAGGCAGTTTCCAATGTTTTAGATCAATGATCTACCATTCTTTTACTCTTGGAGTACTTCAAAATGTGCAGCATTTTGTCTTAACTTTTGAAGTGTATCAAGCATTGTACTGTTTGCCTTACTTTAATTGCTATAGTAAACCCAAACTCAACTATATTTCAAGGAGATATCAATATCACCATAGTTAAGTTTATCACCAAGCCTTTTTTTTCCAAGCCAACTGCTTACAACTGCCAACTGGACAATCCTGCAATCACAGCTGGTGGTGAGCAACGCTAGGCAAACCCACTTTTGGAGTAAGTTGTGTCTTCTATGTTCAGCCAACATGTGCATCTTATTCCTTTGTACGAGTGTTGAGTTGCATTTTGTAAATGGTTGATTGTGCCAATGCTTCGCCAGAAGCCTCCAGATATCTCCTAGGGAAATTTTTGGATTATTTGTAAACCAATATTTTGGTTGTCAACAGAAACAAACAGGCCAGCCATATATCAGAAATATTATGTTCTGAGGTATTCTTTGTTTGGATTTTCCTAACAGCATTTTGAATGTTTATGTAAAAGATATTTTGATATTTAACTAAGTCTGTATCTGCTGTCTGTTTTTGTTCAATGAATGCTTAAATATTTCCACTGCTTCTCAGACTATTAGCAGCAAACAGTGTCCTGGTTTTGCCAATTGTTAATTACTATCCATAACAGTTAATATTGTTCTTGCAAGATTTGTTAGCAATTGCAATTACGTATCATTGGTGCTCTTTAATTCCTATTTCAACTGGCCATTTTGTTTCCCCTAAGTAAAATTAACCAGAGTGGCAAGGAATTTTATATACTCCCAGGCCTGTTGTACATGATCAGAAGTCTTCTACCAATCTGCTTATTATTTTTCTGCTATTAAAAATTGTTCTGATTTCATTCCTTGGTAGTAATTGCCCTGTTTTGTTGGTAAAGCTTTTCATCTAAGGTAACAGCACTGGTTTAGAATTAAAATCTATTCAGTCTCTGTTTTGATTCATGTTTTTGGTAGGAGAGGATGTGTGAAATGAAATGTCTATTGCAGCCATTGTTTTTGATAACTGGAATTACATTCTGTTTCAAGGCCTCTCTCATTCGTTACCTTGACTGCCTGACAAAACAGCATGTTTGGCACCACTTCCTTTTGAACTGGGTGGTGATATGAGTTTGCTGCAAGATATTTATATGTCTGTGTTGGTTCTTGATAAAAAGAGTGGACTGTAACAACACATTAAGAAATGAAAGTTGCCCCCTTTCCTTCCGTTTCCAGTGTGGATTTGATACTGTTGTGTACACTGTTTATGTGGTCTAAAAACTTGACAAATTCCTCTTCTACCTGTGGGAAAATCACAAATATGTCATAAACATATCTGAGCCAGACTGCTGGTTTCTTAGTTGCAGAAATTTTTTTCCATGTAATGATTGGCAATCAACTCAAAAGGCAGCGGTTCAGACACATTGTTTTGTTTGATAATAACGAATTCGGGCAAGTGTATCCTTGAAACAGAGAAATAACACATTATTCGAGTTCTCCAAGCATTATCTCCAACAACAAGAGGAATCGAAACTGAGACCAACTGGACTCTAATTTTAAACAAGTTTTTACTTTACATCAAAGGTGTTATGATAAAATAAGCAAATTACTAACATTATATATATTATTTCTATATATACAGTAATACCCCACTTTACGTGAGGGATACATTTCCCAAAAAATCGCGTTAAGTGAAATTTGCATATATCGGGGTTTACAATTAAACATAGTCAAAAGTTAATGCAAAAAAATACAAATCATTTGAATCAATCACTTTATGCATTATTACATGGTTTTTTTGTTACGGAAAAATACATCTATTGTCTTTTGGGTTGCGTTTCTTTTATGTTCTTGTAAAAATACGTTCATAACACCCAACACTGTTTTTAATTGTTTGACACACGGTCAAAACACGGTCATCATCACTATCTATGCTCTGCAATATGTCCAAACCTGAATAAATTTTTGAAAGAGCATTTTGTATTCCGATTGAAGATAAAACTCTCTCTTCTACTTGTTCAACCTCATCGTTTATGGCATTATTCTGTAACTCGATCAGATATTCATTGCTGAGAGGTTCGTCGTGAGTTGCTACAAGCTCTTCAAGATCTTCTACTGCGACATCTTCAAGTTCAGACCCCTCAATCGCAATGTGTTCAAGCACTTGTCTGTACATTTGGACAATTCTTCTAGGTGCTTCCACTACATCTGGCCAAAGATTACGCCACACCCCGTTCATACAACTCTCTTTAACTTCGTTCCAAGACTCGTCTTTGTTGTGAATTGCCTTCATGATGTTGTATGACTTCCAACACTCTAGCATAGACTGTCTTCCTTCCCCGTAAATTTAATGAATTAGTTGGCTAAAAGTGCGGCGATGGTAATAAGCTTTGAAGTTTGCTATTGCTCCCTGGTCCATAGGTTGTAATATTGACATAGTGTTTGGTGGAATGAACTTCACGTAAACTTTGAAGTCTCTCGGCGTATCAAGTGAGGTTGGATGTCCTGGGGCATTGTCTAAGAGTATGTTCAAGCCCATTTCTGTCACAGTAGGATTTGACCGACGGGCAAAAACTATTAGAATACCAATCTTGAAAAACTTCCCGTGTAACCCACACCTTTCTGTTGGACCGCCACACGACTGGTAGGCTTGTCTTGTCTGTGCCTCGCATTGCACGGGGTGTTTGTGAATGGTAAACCAGTAAAGGTTTCAGTTTGAAATCACCAGTGGAATTACCACCCAGCAGAAGTTTTAGTCGATCTTTCACAGCTTTCAAACTGCAGGCTTGATGTTCGTCTTTAAAAAGGAATGTTCGAAATTACATTTTTTTTTTTTCGGTAAAGCCCGGTCTCATCAACATTGAAGATGAGACAAGCAGGAATTTTTTCTCATGCTACGAAATCTTGAAACTTGTCTGAAAACTCAGCTGCAGCTTGAGTGTCCGCACTGGTGGCCTCACCTGTTATTGTGAAGATTGGAACACTCCTTGAACCGATGAAACCAGCCTCTGCTGGCAGCAAAAGTCGGAGTCTTTACCTTCTTCTGTCTTTAACATCTCATACAAAGATTTTGCTTTTGTGCATATGAGATCTTGACTCAAGGGTGTGTTCTTCTTATTTAAATCTTCGATCCGGACTGCTAGCATTCCCCTTCCCTTCCCGTAGACTAGTAGGCTGAAAAAGAGTCTCCGTGAATCTCTAGCAGCCCGCCTCCCAGCCTTCAGCTGGGAGGAATGAGATTGCAAAAAAACCTTCTCCATTCTTTCTAGGATAGAACATCTCGAACTAGAAAGTTTTGTTGCACTTATAGGTGTTGAACTTTCGCTGGAAAGTTTAATTTTTTGACCAATTTTTAAAAATCATTCTCACAGTTGATTCTGACAGACCAAAATCTCTGCCAACAATTGTTGCTTTGCCTCCATTTTCCATTCATCTTATCACCTTCATCTTCAATTCCAAAGTTACACGTTTACGCTCTTTTTTCTTTGTAGGCGGCATTTTTAACGTAGCGTTAAATTATGTATTTCCACCAAATGTTAAAACACGACTGCCAGCCAAGATAAACATATTGAACAAACGAAACACACGAGGGAATCCCTATAGAACAAAGTCATAGGACGGGGAATCCCCAATTGTTCGATCAGAATGGTCAGAGAAAGCGGGGATTCCCGTGACGAATGAGAAGCCAATGACTACATTATGTACATACATATTCTTAAGTAAGAAATTCGCGTAATACGAGGCATTTTAACACAAAATTTGAAATTCACGCTAAAGCGAAACCGCGCATAACGGGGTCGCGTAAAGCGGGGTATTACTGTACACTATTTTGCTGTGGAATTTTATTTATTATGAGACACGTTTTGCTTCTCTGTCACTCAGCCGGTGAATAATCCTTTGGGTTCTCCAAGCCATCAATGTCATACTATGATTTAATTTTTATTGGATTGGTTATTATCATTATTATTAAATGCCAAATACAAGCGAAATACAACATATTAATCACTTAACTATATCCAAGGATTCAAGCCATCTTCTGGCAGCTGGTCCAACTTGATGCAGTGTCAGAAGGCCTTAAGGTAGTCCTGTTGCTGGACAGTCCATCACAATATGATCAGTAGTTTGTAGGGCATATACCTTCTCAGTCTCACAGTGCACCTTCACGGAAGCTCCACTTATGTGCTGTGATATTGCACACTCTGTCTCCTGTGTGAATTCTATTCAGCTGGCACCAAAGTCGCCTAGGCAGGTCAAACCCTGGAATACTGATTGTTGGATTTTTTACGAACCCACAGTTGTGTAGCTTCCCACTCCTTTCTCCACTCTACTTACAAGTTAAAGTTGTTATTTCTAAGCTTAGCTGCTTTCATGTAGGCAGTTTTCCTTGATTTTATCCATGTGTGAGGCTGGTGGAGAAGGTCAGTAAGCAGAGGTATCAGGATTGATGTGGTAATTTTTCTGAACATTTTATTTCTCCAATTAGTCCAGGATTTTAACATAAATGTATTGAAAAGTTTCTGGTATCATTCGTAGGTATGCATGGAATCTGCCTGGGTGATATTTCAGTGCCTGATACAAATTGTGATATTCACCAACCATTTGCCTTTGTTCATTTATTGGGCTTGAACTGAACTCTCTATTACTGGCTATAGAAAGTAGCCACTATTCTGTTCCTACTGTTAGCCCATCACTATCATCATCACTTCCAAGAATCACTGCAGTCTACTCAAAGTAAATTATACTCAAGGTAAATACAAAATCTAAACAATTTAAAATGTGTAGCTCCTATGAGGGTTTTCAAAACTGTGATAAACACTAGCAGCTGTACCTTGACATTGACCACAAATAACACCGTTAATCTTCACTGCGACCTGTGTGGCATGATTTTATCCATCAATTGTGAGATCAATCTTCATTATGATTGCAACCTTCATCTTCACCACGACCAGCTCAGCAAGTATTCACCCTTACTGGGAAGTGATTGAACTGGGTTGGAAAATGTTCTTTCTTGGAATAGTATGTATATTATGTGTATTATGTATATAATATAAAAGATTTATATAAGTACAAAGGACAGCAATATATGTTTGTGGAAATGTTGAGTCAATCAGTAACTGATATCATGGGGATAGTGATATTAATGCACAACTCACCGCAGCCGTACTCGTCAGAAATGTAATTTCCATTGTGACAGTCATTGTGCCCGTCGCAGAAGAACTGTGGTGCGATGCAACGGTCTTCTCTGTAATGTTTGATGCCAGGCGGTGTAGTACAGGTCAGCGACCTCCCAGGGGTACACAAGCTGATACCTGCAACAAGGCAAAACCAAGGTGTATGGCAAACGGCCAATTCCCCAATTAGCCAGCAATTAGGGCGTTTGTGTTATGGCTGTACTCAAGAGTGAAGGCAATTCGTGACTCATAAAGATGTTAATAAAAGGCGAAATGCTTTTTTCGCATATACCATGTCTTTTCAAGGTTATAGAATAGCTACCACTTCCGGGAAGAGAAATATCCTTGCGAAAGGAATTTCCTTTAAAGCAACAATCAAAACGCAAAAAGTGAATGTCCGTCGTGATGGACTCGCATACATGTGCGGAGTTCTTATTCCCTATGAAGACTCTGTAGCTACAGTGACGGACCACGACTTGGCGAAATTTTGCCAACGCAGAGATATGCGACCAGTTTGCCTCAAAAGCTTGCCTTGCATATACGCCTCTAGTCAGGGGCGGATGCAGGATTTTAGTTTGGGAGGGGCTTGAGCGGACTTTGGTTTGGGGGGGGGGCTTGCCTTTAGTGGATTGGGGGGGGGGCTTGCCTTTAGTTGATTTGGGGGGGGGGCCTTGAGTCGACCAAAAGGTAGTATTTATAGTCTCATAGTCTCCTTGGGTCTCAAATCCGTAGAGCTAAAAAAAAGGTCTCCAAAATTCCAATGTCGGAGATTGCGAGACTGGTTTTTCAGCTTACGCTTATAAAAATGGGGATCCACCAAAAAAATTTATGATCAGCTAGGGTTCCGTGGCCAAAAACAATTGGGAACCGCTGGGCTAGACAGTACTGCAAACCAGAGCATATTCCACCGGCAGTCGCCAGGCTGCTTCTCACATCTGATGTGTTGTATTCCTAGTTGAGCTGACCAGAACTGCATGAACGCGTGTGCATCGTTTTGCAGTTGGTAGATGGATACATGTCAAGTTTTTTGAACGGCACGAAACATGTTGTTGCAAAATGGAGATTACCACAAAGCTAGTTAATCAAAAAGATCCTGTTTGCGAACACATCCATCAAGGACGCTGGTAACGTGATCGCAAAACGCGAGCTTAGACCAGAGGACGCGGCGGCCTCGCAATGGAAACTCGGGCACGTCAGCGAAAATGGTCAGGTCAACGTGATGCAGGTCGAAAGCAAGTAGAAACCTGCTCATATAGATCAGCAGTGCATCCATTGAGATGATTACTCGCATACGACCCTTACAAACGCTTGTGATGGGGAGAGAGAGATATTTGAGTGCAAGTCGTTCCAACTCAAACGTGCATTTTGCTTGCTGCCCGGCGCAACTTGAAACTAATCTGCAAAATCTGACAGCCAAGATGTCAGCCTAGCCGGGCAAATCAGCGTGTGGCTGCCAAATGTGGAGCGGAACAGCAGGCCTTACCGCAAAAACTGACACAATTACCTATTGGAACAAACGTCACTACGAGCTGAAGAGAAGCTGGTAACCCGTACTTTTCTTTTATATCTGGATACCTACTTTTGCTTCCCTTTCCCTACCTCCCCCACCACCCCAGGCTTTAGGGCACATCATGACCTACACAGATACCGGTATATGGTATTGCTAGACCTGTAATAATTCGATAAACCGAACGATGACTGAAGAGAAATACCTTGGGAAGCGTGAACAAACTACGTAGCTCGGTCCAGGGGGGGGGGAGGGGTTGGCTAAAAGCCTACGTTGGGCTACGTGGGGGGAAGGGGGGGGTTTCGAGCCAGGCCACGTAGCTTTCCTTTCATAACATTTTTCACAGTTAAAATGAGGAACAGAACTTACAACAGCATGTGAATATTTATTTCCCTCAGTTAATTATCTCCTTAAGTAATTTACAATAGTCCGACAAGAGAAAACAGTACAAAATGTCTTCTGGAATCAATAGGGAAAATAGCTACGTGCTACGTAGGGGGAAGGGTTCACAGGAGGCCAAAATGGAGCTACGTGGTTTATGCACGCTCCCTTAGTTCTAACCAGCAGGCTAAGGACAGAAACCGATTAGACCATATCATTATATCACAGCTGGGAGACTGTCAACCTGACGATATTTTAAGGTGTCCTTCGCTAACTGGAGTTGGGCTTCCGCTTATGAGATAGAATGCTGTGAGACCGAAGGCATCAATGACGATGAAGCAAATACGCCGAAAGTAAATTAAAAGTGTCGACAAGACAACAGCATGACACCTTCGACCTTTTGAAAAACAAACGAAAACTATGTTGGTACATGACGGTTCACCACAAAAAATATCGATTAACAGGACTATTTCCACCAAGGACCGATATACAGCGCAGAACAAACTGAAGGATACCCAACACAATATACATCTCAAGAACAGCAATGTGAAATAAAACAATCGAAAGATGAATGAAATTCATGGAAATAACAACATACCACAGTTTGTTCACATTGACGTCATGTTGTCGGTAGCACACGATATGCGATTGCTAACGCTTATCGTTAGCGCTCAAAGTCAAATAATTATTTCTTATCCTAATACAGTCATCCATGTACCTCGATAAAGACAATAATCCCATTCCTACTATCAAAATTCACTCCTTTACCTCCACAATGAACACTCAACAATTAGTCTCATTCGTCATTGATATACTGCTGGCACCAAATTAGTAATTCTGGAAATTTTGTGCATTATAAATGCCATTTACTGTAAATTATTAAAGTTAGTGAAAATTATTGTTTTCGGCTTATCTTTAATAATTAACAAAGTAAAATGTTTCCTCTTAAAATAACCGATGTTCCGATTGTAAGCTATTACCTACCCTACAGGAAGAGCTGCCAATTTGTTACATTGTTTACATTGGAACGAAATTCACCGCCTCCTTGAAAAGCATGTTGAGCACTGACCGACGTAATGTATTTAATTAAATATTATTTTATCTGCATCTCCAACTACAGGCTAGTTATAACGTCAGAAACCCATTCTTGTGAATGAATTATTATTATTTATGACTCTGGAAATAAAATTGAAACAATGTGGCATATAGTGAAAAAGGAGGCAGGAAAAAAATAATCAAGTCAGCAAGGACATATTTATCAGTCCAAGTTCGGTAGAATCCAGTCTTTCGAAAGATGATACCGTCAATAAAAAATTTGTATCTATTGCCAATAACTTAACCAACAATATCTCTGTTACTCACAGTACGAATTTTTATTTAGACAAGATTACAAGAAAAATTTGTCAGTTTGTCTGTAAACTTAGCTACTGCAGAAGATATTAGAAAAGTTATTTTGTCTCTTACCAGCAAATTTGAGATTGGCTACAATGGGATTTCCATCAGTTTTAAAAAACTGTTATCCACAGAGTTGAGTAATGTAAGATATCTGTTTGATATAACTTTATTTTATGCGATCTTCTCAGATAGACATAAATGTGCTGTAGCTAGATCACTTTGCAAGAATGGGGTATGGATGGCTAGTCTCCCGAGAAGACTACATCCATTCTCAACGCCGAGAAAGACTTCATTCCTATATAATGGGGTATGGACTTACCGCCCTATTTAATTACTAACAGCATTCTCCAAATTTAGATTAACAGCATATAAGAAACAAAAACTATTCTGACCAAGGGCTTTTCAATGGAACGAGAATTTTTTAGAAGGAATAAATCATAAATTACTGGATGTACGATTATTGTGTGATTTGTTTAAGGCATTTGAATATGTTGATAAAGAAATTTTCAAGCAAAAATTAAACTATTATTATTTGATTTCATATCTATATACTATTTGCCCACAGCTCCGACAACGTGGATCTATGATCTGGAATAATTTAAAACGCGTCTAGAATGGTTCAAAACTAACGAAGGAAAAGTCATCATGTAGAAAAGTAAGCGAAATATGACATGTAGCCACACTAATTAAATGTGCTTTCATCAAACTTTCCTGGTGTGAAAAATAAATTAATATTTAGGAGAATTTTTGTAAAACAAATTTGTAACGCCAAAAAAAGGAAGTGCCCTAGAATTATTGTCTGCAACTATATCCACAAGAATATAACGCGGCGCGTTAAAAATCGTAGCTACATAACTATAATTTGTCTCCAGCTTTCCAACTGAAATATAATAAGAAAAATTTAATTTATAATTTTTAAGCTTTGATTTATAATTAACGATGTCATCGCAGGATAAATGGATTTAGCAAGAGATACCTGAGATTTTATACTATTCCAGAGTTCGTACACCTTGCGAAGCTACAGAAATGATTGAATGTTGGCGCTAAGAATTTTGATGTTAAGAAAAGATTTTCTTTTATTGCTCAGCGCCTTGTCACGTAGAGTCATCTAACTTACCGCACATTTTTAACTAGAACATAGGCTTTCATAATGTGAAAACCCCATCAAAATTGTTTGTGTGTTTCTGCGTGATGCTGGAACAAATAAACAAACCGAGGCAGCCCGCTGCAGATCTGTAAATGTGCGGAATGTATAGCATCACGCAAACACTATTGAACAGATTTCGACTAGGATTCACAGTTTGAAAACGTAGACCGTAGGATTAGACTTAAAATCTGTTTACGACTCAGTATGATCTACCGTCGATGTGTGAAATGAAAACTTATTCTTTACCTAAAAAGATACACGCTAAATATATTTGGAACAATCTCAACCAAAAGAATTGAATACTGCATCATATATAAACACCGCAATAAACCCACACACTTAGTAATAATTGTCAAGTATAAAAAGTCATTTTTAATTATAATCCTGGTCCAGGTCAAACAGATCGCAACATGAAATACAAACGTTTATCATACGTCGTCTGGGTATGTTTCTTTGGAACTACTGCACACTTAAAACGTAGGGTACGTCACAACGCAAGTGCATAAAATTAAAATTTGTCTTTTACTAATAAAAATGCCGTTATTCTTATCATTTTTTTAAAAATAGATACTGATGTCTCATTAGATACGTCATTTGACACTGAAGCTCAAAATTAAAATATGTTCGGAACATTAAATCTTTTGGTATATAATCTGGCATACCTCACAAAAAAAAAAGAGAGAGAATTTACACTTTAAAATATTAGGGTTGTGCTAAAAATATGAGAATTATATCATCAGGCTACCTTAACGGGTGCCGGATAAGAAAATTAAAATCTCGCGGTAACTTTAATAACTGATTTCCGTGGCTTTATATTCACAGCAGATATCGGTTCTTTCCGAAAATATCGGGTATTTAGTCTTTCCCAAGCCCCGGACGAGGAAGCAGTTCAGTGTTTGTGTTTTATCGTGAGAGACGGTTAAGCGGGAAATCATCACCAATAGGCAGAGCCTACTGGGCCTGAATCTGTTTAGTGTTAACTATAAGAATAGCCAATGTACAGGGTGTATCAAAAAAGATTCACCCAATTTAAAAAAATTCGTAACTATTGTTATTTGATATATGTGCGTGAACAATGTAGTGTTGGAAAGAGCAAACTCTCGAGTTTTACATGGTTTCCGCTAGGTAGCAGCAGCGTGCGCGCACTTCAGTTCTAATAAAAATGGCGTTTTTCGAATTGCGGATCAGTAACAACTGTTCAGCGTAACTTTCGTACTATGTATGATGTCGATCCTCCTACAGCACTGAGCATTAGACGATGGCATGAATAATTCCGAGAAACATGTTGTTTCTGTAAAGGCAAATCGCCCGGCCGCCCCCTATTATCTGAGGCAGACGATGAACGCTTCCGCTATACATTCACAAGAAGTCCGCAGAAATCCATTCGCCGTGCAGCTCGACAGCTCAACATGCCCCCGATGTCCGTCTTGTGTGTGTTGCGTCGACGTATTCACATGAAACCATACAAAATTCAGCAACTGCAAGCTCTTCGTGAAGGTGACAAATAACAACGTGTGGAGTTCTGTAATTTCGTTCTTGGCAAGATGGAGCATGACAGTTTTCTTTCACGCTTAGTGTTTAGTGACGAGGCAACATTTCATTTAAATGGTAAGGTGAACCGTCATAAATATGGGGTACGGAACAATAATATGAGAGAGACTCTCCAAAATTGAATGTGTTTTGTGCAGTTTCACGGGAAAATGTCTACGGTCTATTTTTCTTTGCCGAGAACACTGTTACAGGAAACACATATCTTGATATGCTTGAGAACTTTCCTTTCGCACAGTTGGAGACTGATTCTAATGACTTCATTTACCTACAGGATGGGACACTGGCATCTGGAAGTGCGGAAATTTTTAAATCAAAAGATTACTGAACGTTGGATCGATCGCACCGGACCAAATGATTGAGCGTTATATTACAGGTCACCGGACCTGACTGTTATTATTTCTTGTGGGGGTTTATAAAAGACACTGTTTATGTGCCTCAGTTACCAACAACAATGAATGAACTGAGACATCGTATAACAGCAGCTGTGGAATCTGTCACTCAATACATGCTCGCTGCAGTGTGGGAAGAATTTGAATACCGCATTGATATATGCCGTGCATCTCAAGGGGGACATATTGAACACCTATAAAAGGTAAGGAATTTTTTTTTTAATTCCCTGTTCATCAAAAAACAAAATTCATTGTATATTGTAGTTTTAGAAACATAGATGTGCCAAATCGAATGTATATTAACGTTAATACAACATGCGTCAAGAATCATGTTTGAGAAGGTGTTATATATGAGTGTACATTATGTGTGGCTCCATCCTGCCGGAAATTTATTCCCATGCTAGTGAGGCAACATGGCGAAAACAAGGGACCATAACGTCGAAAGAAGAAATCAGTACAGATGTTTGGTCCAACGACTGGGTTGAGGTGTTAAGCGATACCTGAGCCGAAGCCCTCCCCCACAACCCCGACCACACCATGCCATCGTAACACTTCACTACGCCCCCGCCGCGGAATTAGGCTTTTCCGAATTACCCGCCATTGCAGCAGGGACGCTGAGGCTAGGCGCCTTTCGGCACCCCTAATGGGTGCCCACGGGGAACCACGTGAAGGCGGTGCCTGCCATGTACCAGGCCGAAGACCCTTCCAAAACTGGCCGTATAGCTAAAGCCTCTCTGTGTTTTCGGCGCGAGACACCCGGCCCCACCCCTACCCCGCAGGCCGGGTGGAAGCCGTAGTGACCGGGTACCGCGCAGGAATGCCCCTTCGCATGTTCCACCACGCCAGTCGACCGAACGTATCGCCACTGATTCCGCAGTTTCCCACACTAGGGCGCGCTCCTAGTGCGCTTTCCCCCGCTCCCGCACGACACTTGTGTCCAGTACGAGCACGAGTTCCCACGCACTCGCCAAGCTCCACAGAGCACCGTCGTAGTGCACGATCCCACTGCGGCCGCCCGAACAACGTTCACAGGGTGAATACTGCCCCACCCCAGGTAAAACCAATGCACTATCCCTGCGCCCCTGAGCCCCAGGGGCCGAACTCTGAGGCGGCGAACCGGAACAGAGAACAGCCCCCAAAAAAGACCGTGGTACTGGCCCCTTCGTTCGACTCCAGCAGAGGTGCACTAAACCTCTGGGGTGCTTGGTCTTCGTTCACCAGGACACCCCCAAAGTCAGGGAAAGGTTGTTCAATGCACTTGAGCTGCGGCCAACACCGTGGTGCGCCTAGATGCAGCTTATGCCTTCCGTACGCGACCCCCTCTGAACCCCCAGCCTCAAGCCGGGAGCGACGGGACTGTGGACGCCAGGCATAAGTCCCGGAGGCGGCGAAGGCGATAAGAACACGCCTCCCACAACTGCCGCCTGCAAGGACCCAATTCCGACGCCCACCAATATCCCCTCCCTTGATAGTCGCAATAGGTACAAGACCAAGACTAGCGGTTTCAAAGTTTGCCAGTCATCACAATTCAGAAAAAGCTTTTTACAGATACCTCCAGCTCAATCAACCCACTACATCTTCCAGAGGGAGAAAAATTTCCCCCTATGCGCTAACTTGCACCTATAAAGATACAAGAAAGGCATAGGGAAGGCTCCCCGGGTACGCCAGACCCCTCATCTAGGTCTCCCCGGAGGGAGACCCAGACTCCTGGGGGACCTTAATGTATCAGTGCGAGCAGCAGGTATCGCCAGTTAGGAGGAGGAAAAAATATAATCTTAGAAAAAAATGTAGAACTGATAAGAAGAAAAACAGCTCAAAAGATCAATCTGTGATATCTAAGACGTCTCGTGATATGATCATGGAGCCGACGATCAACCGGGGCACCTCTTCTGTACCAAAATCTAGTCAATATTCATAGCACATGAGCATACTGTTGACAGGTCACATGTCTCCAAGGCATCTAATCGTGGTGTCGGTGACATCAGTAAGATGAAGCAATTACCACAGCCGCATCGTAACAGAAAATATATTAATCAGTCGTAGGGTTTTTATGTAACATTAGAATTTGATGCAATCCGATACAATTAGGAAATATATTTTATAACAAGACCTACGATCTTAAACATATCAAACAACAGTGTAGCAAAATGGGTCTTCTTGAAAAACTGCAATTATTTATGAAAGTTTTAATTTTACGCGCAGTCAGAGATAGAAAGAATTTTGCTAGTTCTCATGGCTACAATGGCCGAGGAAGTGGGCGGACGTTTAAGGTAACGGGACGCCCCACAGGCTGATGCCTACCTGCTATCACCCCTACACTGAGTCCAGATAGTGAACAAAAGTCAGCTTCTTTGTTTGTCAGGGATGGGGCTACAATCACTGTGGGATTATCTGAGGGAAGTTTGACATTTGACTAACATGGGATTTTCTGATGCTTACGTCACAAATGTTTCCAAAATGCAGTAGTTTCTCACGAGATACTGTAGTCATCCTCCAATGAATATGTAGATATATTCGTATTTATTATTCATATTAATATTCAAATTATTCAGATTAAATACAATTATTCATTAAGTATAAATGTATTAGGGCTATTCAAATCATAGATAGTTTATTTATGATAAGCCCTGGCGGCCAAGTTGTTATTGTATTTTATTAATGTAAAATTGTTAATATGGAGCAAACGGTGAAAAACGCTAGCGTCAGTTGAAAGTTTGGAACATTCAAATAGCAGATAAAGCCTGCCTGGCGACGGTCAGTTGCGCGGGATAATAGCAGGGTCCAGTGGAGAACGGAAACATCCCGTTTGCCGGAGCAAGGGGCAACGTACCCTCGGCTCTGACGCTAGGGGATGCGAGGTCAGCCGCTCTGCGCGGAAAAACAAGCGACGAATAACCGGCGCTTGTCCACTCACGTGATTTTGGCGTAAGCTGATTCACCAATCGTGTACCGCTGCGGGGAGCACAAATGTTAAAGCAAAGCCTCTTTTCCAGGTCATACGAGCACTGTACTGGGAAGAAGGGAAGCTTGCTTTTGCTGGGCGACAAGAAGGACGCCATAGCGTCACTTGCTGCAGGGACATCTTACCGATCGGATGTGATCCGATCACTTGATGCCGGGACGTCTTACCGATCGGATGTGATCCGGTACACTTGCTGCCTGGTAGTCTTGCTGGTTGGATGTGGGCCAACGCAGAGTGGACTGTCTCGTTGAGATAGACTTATGCACCCGCACGGATGAGCTATCTGTGAGATCGCTACCCGACGGTGCCATATCATGCCGCAATCATCACGCAGCACGACGACATGGTAATGTACTCCGACGCCAGGTCGGGGTTCCATGGTTTCTAACGAGTCTTTACCGACCCGTAAGCGACTCCTGGGAGTAGAATCTGTGCTCTAACTTTGAAATGTTTTTGAGCTAGCTCGCATTTCATTTTCATCTAAAAAATTTGAACTTTACAATCTTTTGTTCATTTTCAACTTGATTCAAATAATGTTACTTTCAATTTTAATTGGCGCCCTGGGAATTTTTATACTGTGTTTAACGTCTATTTGCTGGCCTGCGATGCCACGATGTTGCACATTAATACTTGTAATCTTGAGTTGTTTTATTTCATTTGAATTTTGCATTTATCGGGCAAATTGTAAGGGCTGGGTATTGCTTGATTGGTTTGCATTTCATTTTGTTTAATATTAAATTTAAATATACCCAACAATGTAAAAGTCATAAGACCCAATAAATTCAATATTTTATCAACCTGTAATTTACAGCATTTCGAGATTCTGGCTAACCAGATAAACAGAATTAAATATCCATCTCGATAAACTTAAAGTAGTGGCGGTCCCCCCCCCCCTTTTCTCAATCAAAGGTACTACCAGAATACAATTCCTACCAAAAGAATAGCTATTGAGGAAGAGGACACCATAGCAGAACCAATCACCGGCGTAAAACTCTCCGCGAAATACTGATTTCTGGGTATTTTTGTGGTCATGTTGAAAATACGTCGTCGAAGAGGCGTGGCCAGCAGCTAAATGGTGGGAGAAGAAGCAAGAGTCATAGTTGGACGATGATGGAAGACACTCAGTACTTGGCCTCGAGTGGAAGAGGCTGGAGTCACTCTGTATCAGACCTAAAGTTGTACAGACTGGAGTTACTTTGTACACACCGTACTTTGCTTTATGAAGGAGAAAGCGTACGTCTATTTTGCAGTAGGCAGACAGTGGTAACTTGGGTGTTGTACCGAGCCTATGCTGCAAAATTTTCACCGTCGCCAAAGCAGTCTACAATGTTTAAGGTAAGTGTATAACGAACTTAACAGTGTGTACTCCGTCGAGTCATTGAGAGTAGCCCAGTAACGGTCTTGTCAAAAAATTTTGAACGATTAAGAGTTTGACCTCCAATAAACTGAGCAAATTTTTGTTTAAAAGCCGCGAATTATTTTAACAATTTTTTTTATTGAATGATGGGCAAATTATTGTGAACTTTCAATCACCATATTTGGTGGGTAATGTAAAAATATCATGGCATAATTATTTTTGATTCATAAACGATGGAAACGTAAAGACCGTTCTTTGTTGTTTAAAGAGCAAATCAGATATATCAAATGAGCAGTTTTTGTCATTTATTGTAAAGTTTCATCAAGTTGATTTTGTTTCATTTATATTTAGTATTTCCTTAGTTGTTTTTTTCTTGTTTATAGGCAAATTTAAGACGCGGCAGTTCTTTGTATTTATTTGATACTCCTTGTATTCATAGTAAATACGCCTCTGTCTGTAAGCCGTAAAGAGTACACAAAATATAGCAGCTAAGAACAATTTTACCTTGATAAAGAGGACTCTATTACTTCACCCTATTTCCCACGATCTTTTATTTTAATTTCAAATTCAAAGGTAGTTTTTAAAATATTCAGAATAGCAAAGTTGTTAATTCCCGAATCAATTAAGGTAGCAAGGGGAGTTTATCCAAATAACAATCACCTGCGATCACAGAACACCACACTACAACAGTGGTGAAACCGGATGTACATGGAGTTTATAAATGCCAATTTCGCCAGCAATTTTGCGGAAAACACATTCTTGCATTCTCAGAGATTAAAAGCTTCATTCCAGCGAATAGAAAGGAAAAAAGTTCTCAGTTTTGAGCGAACAGATCTGATGGAGGAAGAATTGAGGCTCAACATAGTACCTTCGGTGCCTATTATTGACGTCAGGCGATTTACCAGGAAAATAATTCAGATAGCAAGACATTAGTAAATGGAATGCAATGTTTTAAATACCAGAGTTTCAAGCATATTGCGAACAATTGCAGAAGAAATCAGCGATGCCCAAAAAAGTGGAGTGGAGAATGATGCGTGAAGGGCGGTGGATATCAAAACCCAAATGATAGGTCATGTCCGGAAAGGAAACGCCAGGATGATTAAGGAGAATCAAGCACCGGGTAATAGGACAAGAGTAACGTGAAGGCACGAACCCAGGGCTTCTGAGTTATTACCTCTCCAGGGAAAATCAGGCTCACAATTTCCAAATTATCGTGTACCATTCATGGCGGAGAGATCTCAAAGGATTGCTCCGCAGCCGATTGACAGAGTTTTTGATTCGGCGCGCAATGCGCCTCTTGTCATGACTATATGGATATAAATAGACAAGCTTTTGAAACAATGAAGCTGGAGGCCCATTAAAATCTAGATCACCAGTTACCGATCTTCTTTGGCCAACCGCCCCCTCTTCGAAAATTAAAAACATCCTTTTTGAGAAAAAACACCGACTCCCTTTCTTGTAAAAAATAATGTAACCCATAATGCTCCAGCATTTTTATCCCGTAACCACGTTTTTGAAAAAAGTTATTCGATGCCACCTCTCTTAGGTGAAGTGCATACTACCATACATAGAAAAAAAAGGACAAATTTATAAAAATATTTTGTTAAAATATATTGACAATAATGGTGTATTGTTCATAGTTTGATTAACAAATACACATTATGAAGAAATATTGATTACAGGGCTGAACTCCGCGTAGTGACATTAATTTTTCGATATGTGGTGCCTTATTTGTCGTCAGCAAACTTAAATTGCCGCATTCTACTACTTACAGTTTGTTTCTGTTTCTAGCTAATAAATTTGATAACTAGGCTAAATTCTCTTTGTAAATGTACATTGAAGAGGCAAAGAAACTGGTACATCTGCCTAATATCGTGTAGGGCCCCCGCGCGCACGGAGAAGTGCCACAACGCTACGTGGCATGGATTCGACTACTGTCTGAAGTAGTGCTGGAGGGAATTCATACCATGCATTCTGCAGGGCTGTTCATAAATCCGTAAGAGTACGAGGGGGTGGAGTTCTCTTCTGAACGGCACGTTGCAAGGAATCCCAGATATGCTCAATAATGTTCATGTCTGGCAAGTTTGGTGGCCGGCGGACATGTTTAAACTTAAAATAGTGTTCCAGGAGCCACTCTGTAGCAATTCTGGACGTGTGGGGTGTCGCATTGTCCCGCTGGAATTGCCCTAGTCCGTCGGAATGCACAATGGACATGAATTGATGCAGGTGATCAGCCAGGATGCGTACGTACGTGTCACCAGCCAGCGTCGTATCTAGACGTATTACGGATCCCAAGTCACTCCAACTATACATGCCCCACACCATTACAGAGCATCCACCAGCTTGAACAGTCCCCTGCTGACATGCAGGGTCCATGAATTCATGAGGTTGTCTCCATACCCCTACACGTTCACCCGCTCTATACAATTGGAAACGAGACTCGGCAGGCAACATGTTTCCATTCATCAACAGTCCAATTTCGGTGTTGACGAGCACAGCCGAGGCGTAAAGCTTTGTGCCGTGCACTCAGCAAGGGTACACAAGTGGGCCTTTGGCTCCGAAAGCCCATATCGATGATGTTTCGTTGAATGGTTAGGACACTGACACTTTTTGATGGCCCAGCATTGAAATCCGCAGCAATTTGTGGAAAGGTTGCACTTCTGTCATGTTGAACGATTCTCTTCAATCGTCGTTGGTCCCGTTCTTGCAGGATCTTTTTCCGGCCGCATCGATGTTGGAGATTTGATGTTTTACCGTATTCCCGATATTCACGGTGCACTCGTGAAATAGTCGTACGGGAAAATCCCCACCTAATCGCTACCTCGGAGATGCTGTGTCCCATCTCTCGTGCGCCCACTGTAACACCACGTTCACACTCACTTAAATCGTGATAACCTGGCATTATAACAGCAGTAACCTACCTAATGCCTGCGCCAGACACCTGTTGTCTTATATAGGCGTTGCCGACCGCAACGCCGTACTCTGAGTGTTTACATATCTCTGTGTTTGCATACGCATGCGTATACCAGTTTCTTTTGCTCTTCAGTGTATGATCATCGGAATGTAATAAAAAAATACTTTAGTGCAGCCCTTAAAGCCGCATATAATACTGGAAAGCAATGGGCGGTGATTAGACCAATATGGCCCCAAAACTTGCCTTGGACCAGAAATACCCCCCATAATTTCTTCAATGCCCACTGGTGGGCGGTACCACCCCTGCTGGGAATCACAGATCTATATTGAGACGAAGCAGAAGAATTATGATCATATAAAAATATAGTTTGTATTTTTTTCGTTGTTATGAATTCACCAGTTAGATTGCGAAGTGACTAACCGTGATGTTGCGTGTAGACATGTTCACAGTTCTGCTCGTCAGCACACTGTTGTCCGCGTTCCAGGGGTAAGCAATCGCAGACGGAGTCGCACACGTTTGCCAACCAGATACACCGACCGTTCGGGCAGCGCATCTTGTCTGTACCGTTACATTCACCTGAAACAGAACAGTTGTCATTTCAGAAAAGAAGAAAATGATGATGGAATATTTTGTCTTCATTTTTCCTGCATGCAGTTATTCTACCTTCGTACTGTATTCCCAAAATGTTCATTTCTATATTTTTAAATTTTTACAGACTTCCAAACTCTTAGTTTTTTCCTAGTCTAGATTCTCCTCGATATTTCTTTTTATCCGCACTTTTTTCTTACTTGTTCTACACCCCAAGATATTAACAAATTTCGTTGATAATTTCTTCTGGAGTACATTGTAAGCACCTTAGAATTGGGTAAATTCTAGTTTGCTTAGCTTAGAGCATAAGGGAGAGCGTAAGCTTTCCAGTAAACATATAAGTTTCATTGCAAGTACAGGAAGTGAGAAACGTTTAATGCAGAAGCTGATTCCACAAGCCAATCCAATAAATAAACTTTTTAAAAACAGTAAAGTCACTCCACATATAATACAAGTGCTAAATAAACATTTTTAATAGTAAAGAATTTTTAATTTAACCTGTAATAGGGTAATCCATTATTATCCAACTTGTAAACAATAGATTCCACCAATTCTTAACACTTTTTGATGCAGTGAAGTAATTTAATAATAATAGTAATTCAAATGAAAGATAAATTCATTAAAATTCCGTAGTTTCAGGGCGTGTAACTAGTTTAAATAAAATTTTAAACACCTCTTGGAGAACACTTTCACTTCTAACATCTTTTATCATATGTTTTCAGTAATTTCTCGGACTAAAAAGTAGATTTTCTAAAAGAACTAAAAATCCAGTATAACATATTAAAATTTCAGAACATTTCATGCAGTAGAACCGATTTTATATACATTTTAAAATTATTTCGTTATTTCGTCATCAATCACAACGTGGTTTCATTCAAGAATTATTTGCGAATAAACCAAGCCACTTCTGTAAATAAAACAACTTCTAAAACACGTAATTAAATTCAAAGAAAATTCCGATAACTTCACTTTTTCGATATAAGCAACACTTGAATAATTATAAGTAAAAACCAAGTATCTGCTAAACAGATTTCAAACCCGATTTTTGACAAGCTAATAACTTTGCTATTCACTACCGATTATAATAAAATTTACACTACTGGAATCAGGAATTAACATAGATAACACGATGACACCAATTTTATCTCGATAATTTGAAATTCAGCAGGGTCACCTAAAAATTGCCAGAATTAACACACATCTCGGGGAATCACTAATTAACTTTCGGAAACTTTCTATCATTGCGCACTCAAACTAAATTTAATTACAAGAAAGCTTATCATTTGAGAATTTTTGCTAAACACTTTTTACAATCCTTGAAGGTCAGGCTACACACGAGTTAGAACACATTCTATAATTACACATTTTTACATTATTTTTGGAAAGCAGTCGGATACACACAGTCACGCGGATGAGGGTATATAGGTGGTGACCCAGGAGAGAGGGTTGTCTGTATCCTGGGAACGTTGTGCGAAATTGACCTGTGCTCGGTATGGTGCATGTGTCGGGTAAAACTAGGTAGTAGCGGGAAGTAGCCGACTTGCATCATGGACGTGTCTCGGCCATATTGGGTTTTCATCGTCAGTAACAGAAAGGAGTAGTGACTATGAATTTTCAATGGGGCTCGGTCGGTTCTTCCTCTTCATAATCTGAAATCTTTTGGAAACGTTTGTTCGATCGAGTACTCAACTGTAGAAAGCAAATTTTGAAAATGTGACTTTGAAAATAAACTTCAAATTTTGATTGAAGTGAATTTTTGTGAATTCGTAATAGACTGAAACCTTTCCTCAGCTTTGGGTTAAAATAAAGCTTTGTGGCGGCCGCTAAGGATTTCAGTTTATTCCAGGCAGGCACATGGTCATTTAAAATTATTTAGTCAAATTCAACAGAACTTTCTACAAGGTAACATTCAACTAAGGTATCTAAGCTCTATACTAGCCCCGGTATAGCAGCTTGGTTCCTTACAACATCTTACCATATTTTGTAATGCAGAATTTTTATTTAAAGCCATCTGCATACTTGGAATTTTTAATGCAATGATTTTTAACCATCTTTAGAACCTTTGTGCAATTGGTTATTTTCGATTCATTCCAACCGAATTTCTGTCTTCTTCTTATTAAGAGACCTTCGACATACGGTGGATTTGTTTTTAATCGGGACTTGCTGGAATTCAACTGTAGAAATAGAAAAAACAATATGAGTGAAATGCTGACATTTTCTTGTCAGTATCTATTTATTTAAATGGCAAATCTTAACCGTTTCAGAAC
Source organism: Vandiemenella viatica (assembly GCA_031002005.1). NCBI lineage: Eukaryota > Metazoa > Arthropoda > Insecta > Orthoptera > Morabidae > Vandiemenella > Vandiemenella viatica. The sequence continues at coordinate 167,419,560 of JARYHS010008074.1, read as the reverse complement.
TGTGTCTGGCAACATCTCTAATTGCGGTTAGGAAGGGTTCTGATAGTAAATAATAGACTTTTCGACAGAAAATACATTTATTTTTAATGTAGACTCTTTTTAGCTACATAAAATTCGTCAAACGATATTATAGTGCAACTTGTTAAAGTTTTCTTTGTGTTTCGAGGAAATAGGATTTTGCTCTAAGGGAGTGTCCATAAACTACGTGACTCGGTCTAGGGAGGAAGGGAGGGAGGGAGGGAGGGAGGGAGGGAGGGAGGGAGGGAGGGAGGGAGGGAGGGGTTGGCTAGAAGACTTCGCTGCGCTACGTGGGGGGAGGGGTTCCGAGCCAACTACGAAGCTTTCCAATCATATTATTTTTCACATTTTAAATAAGGTACAGAACACTCAACAGCATGTAAATATTTATCTCCTTCATTTAATTATCTCTGTATGTAATTTACAATAGTCAGATAGTTTATGGATTCTCCGTAATAATGACGTACTCTTACCGTTTGGAGTCAATCGTTTCTGCTTGTTTGCAATCAGACAGAATTCTAAGGAGGCCAAAAATGGAGAACGGAGTGGACGAATACGATTCGACAAATTTGGCCTTACTGTTGAGTTGGTTATAGTTGCGGTGGAATCGATTTTTTTTACTCTTTAAATGAAGAATATTTTTCAACAACTCAGCTTGAAGCCAATTGCACAAAAAGCTTCATTGGAATCTTTCATTGTCGTTTACTTTTACAGTAATTCGATGGTGATTCCAGTCTTAGCAGTAATAGGCTCGGAAATCGTTTTCACATTCTTCTAAACATTTTCGCAAGGCGGATTGCGCTGCCTGTAACACACTCTGTCACAGGTGTAAGACCAGATCAATTAACTGTTAATAAAAAACGTGACAACCATGCTGAAACGTTCACTCATGATACAGACAATACTAAAATGTTATTGTGCTACCTCAAGTAACTTGGCGTGATGGTATTCCAAATCATACAATGGACTTCACTGACCTTCTCGTACTACAATTGGTATTCCTGGGTTCTTGGGAATCACTTATGCTCTAACAACACCAAAAGCTCTCAGTGAACGAATGTGGAGCATTCGAAGCTCTTAGGCTTGTTTTCAATTTCCTTTAGCATTTTTACACGTTTCTAAACGCTGTCAAAAATTTACCTGGTTCAACTACGGGGTGTAGGTGTTGAACTCGATGACTTATCGAATGTCCCTCGTATTTACTATTTCGTCAATTTTTGATTCACGAACAACAAATGTTTTGAATAATCACTATGCAACCACAATTCTTATTACTCTGGATTCGTCGTCTTATTCTCCTCAACCGTTAGGTTGGTGGGTTCTTTTCCTTGGGAAATTTAAACTGGAGTGGTTTCTCCTTGCCTTCCCCAATGAAGGAAGCATATTTATTGTGGAAGACTGTGATGTGTTGTGAATGAATGGATAATGTAAGAAGGTGTCGGCACACTCAGGCTTACTCGTCCAAATGATGCCAGAGAGGGGGAGTGACGCTATGCTACATGTCACCATCCGAGTGACTAATCACCTACAACAATGTCTTATGTCCTCACTCCGTTCACGCTGAGTTCTGGTTAGGAATTCAACCGAACACTTTGAAGCAATATGGTAGTTATGAATTGTGCGCCACTATCACTCCTAGTCTGCTGGTCAAGTCCTGATGGTGAAAAATTTCTTCCATCACCAGGATTCTAACTAGCTAACCCTGTTACAGGTGCTGAGCATCATCAAGTTGCACAAACCAACTGAACCAACGGGACGATACCTCCGGATTCTATCAATTAGAAATTTATATAAGAATAGATCAGTTTTTGTCGTCTTTTGTAAGAGGCGACACGTTATCGTTTGTACTTACAGTGAAGTTCGTCGGCGTGGTTGTCCGGGCAGTGTGGCCACTCATCACACCAAAAATGACTGTGGACTCGGGTTCCGTCTCCACACATCCGGAACATTTCTGAAACATTATCCACCAAGCATTTGATACTTAGCTTATATGGGGAACTGTTAAAATATCCAGAAGATAGAAAATTCTCAGAAATTAGGAAGATGAATTTAAGTAATTAAATTTATTCAAGCATTTTATAGTAGCAAATTATTTAGTTAATATTACGAAGAATAAACAAATTGTTACAAACCTTTTTCCCTCAAGTTTCGAAATTTAATGTAAATGATCATAGTACGAATCTAAGATGGAGAAACTTCGTGCTAAAATTTAAGTTGGAAATGATGTGTTATACGGTCTATAGTGACAACAGGAGACATCACTGATGAACCAAGAAAAGTTAGTAATACAAACAACTAACACATTACGAGGGTTGACTGAAGCAAGTATAGAAAAATCTTAATACACTCCTGGAAATTGAAATAAGAACACATTGACGCCGGTGTGTAAGACCCACCACACTTGCTCCGGACACTACGAGAGGGCTGTACAAGTAATGATCAAACGCACGGCACAGCGGACACACCAGGAACAGCAGTGTTGGCCGTCGAAGGGCGCTAGCTGCGCAGCGGTTGGGCACCGCCGCAGTCAGTGTCAGCCAGTTTTCCGTGGCATACGGAGCTCCATCTCAGTCTTTAACACTGGTAGCATGCCGCGACAGCGTGTACGTGAACCGTATGTGCAGTTGACGGACTTTGAGCGAGGGCGTATAGTGGGCATGCGGGAGGCCGGGTGGACGTACCGCCGAATTGCTCAACATGTAGGGCGCGAGGTCTCCACAGTACATCGATGTTGTCGCCAGTGGTCGGTGGAAGGTGCACTTGCCCGTCGACCTGGGTCCGGACAGCAGCGACGCACGCACGCACGCCAAGACCGTCGCATCCTACACAGTGCCGTAGGGGACCGCACCGCCACTTCCCGGAAAATTAGGGACACTGTTGCTCCTGGGGTATCAGAGAGGACCATTCGCAACCGTCTCCATGAAGCTGCGCTACGGTCCCGCGCACCGTTAGATCGTCTTCCGCTCACGCCCCAACATCGTGCAGCCCGCCTCCAGTGGTGTCGCGACAGGCGTGTATGGAGGGACGAATGGAGACGTTTCGTCTTCAGTGATGAGAGTCGCTTCTGCCTTGGTGCTAATGATGGTCGTATGCGTGTTTGGCGCCGTGCAGGTGAGTGCCACAATCAGGACTGCATACGACCGAGGCACACAGGGCCAACACCCGGCATCATGGTGTGGGGAGCGATCTCCTACACTGGCCGTACACCTCTGGTGATCGTCGAGGGGACACTGAACAGTGCACGGTATAAGAACGAAGACTTTCCCGGCGTATGACTGCAATATAGTCTTCACGGGTGTACCGCCGGATAGTGTTGTGGAAACACAATATTTCGACGGCTGGCTCTGCCGTCTTCTTCAGGTGATGAGACATATTGCAGTGCACGGTACATTCAAACCGTCATCGAACCCATCGTTCTACCATTCGTAGACCGGCAAGGGAACATGCTGTTCCAACAGGACAATGCACGTCCACATGTATCCCGTGCCACCCAACGTGCTCTAGAAGGTGTAAATCAACTACCCTGGCCAGCGAGATCTCCGGATCTGTCCCCCATTGAGCATGTTTGGGACTGGATGAAACGTCGTCTCACGCGGTCTGCACGTCCAGCACGAACGCTGGTCTGAGGCGCCAGGTGGAAATGGCTTGGCATGCCGTTCCACAGGACTACATCCAGCACCTCTACGATCGTCTCCATGGGAGAATTGCAGCCTGCATTGCTGCGAAAGGAGGATATACACGGTACTAGTGCCGACATTGTGCATGCTCTGTTGCCTGTGTGTATGTGCCTATGGTTCTGTCTGTGTGATCATGTGTTGTATCTGACCCCAGGAATGTGTATATAAAGTTTCCTATTCCTGGGACAATGAATTCACGGTGTTCTTATTTCAATTTCCAGGAGTGTAGTTTATACTGCTGATCAGACATTACTCTTTTTTTTTTTTTTTTTTTTTTTTTTTTTTTTTTTTTTTTTTTTTTTTTTTTTTTTTTTAGAAATAGTAGCTCACAACAGTCGCAATGCAGCTTGTCTCTTCCATTAGCGGGTGTAATAAATCTGATAATCTAAAGAGCATTGATACAAACTGAATATTATCGCTGTAGAATCAAGCAGAATGTGGTTCGAAAGATGCCCTTAAAACAGAAGTATTTCACCTGTCATTACTTTGTGGAGAGAGCTCATTCGCTGTACACCGCAAGATGAAATGATCAAATGAGTACCTTTCAACAATGATGCGCGAATGGTGTAAACACCCAGACGATGTGGTCTCGGAGTTTTCTCAAAGGTAATACAGAACAGCGACTGTAAGATACACCACTCATTCTGTAGAATATCAACTTTATAGTTCTAATAGCTTTGACTAAAGTTTTATAAAGTTGTTGAAAGCTTCAGGTGGTCACCTGATTTATTGCTTGCTGTGAATGGCTGGTAAACAGGGGACCAGACTTGGGATTATCTGCAGATTTTTGTTTCCTCTTGATAAAATTTACTTTTGTTTTAATTGATAATACTTTTTCTTTAGAAAATTTTTGCAATGGCGTAATTTGCTGCATTTTCAGAGGTAAAAGAAATTTTCATCCAAGAGAAATGTAAAGAAAGTGTATATTTTCAAAATTTACTCCACTTCAAGCTTATAGTATATACCTAAAGCAACATGTTTAACTCATGAAATACCTGGAAAGTGAAAATTTTGATTAATAATTCAAAGGAATTTATATTTTAAAGAAAATAAACGCAAAACTGCATTTTGAGATGTTTTAATAAAAATCAGTTCCCAAGTTCTATAAGCCTCGGTTTTTGAGAAATGTTAAAATACCTATGATTTCTTTCCAATCTCCCGACGATAAAGATATTTCAAATATGTCTTCAATTAAAAAACTTATAAAAGATGTGTACTAGTGCAACATTTTAAACATGTATCCGCATTTATTACGATTTTTATATAAAAATTACAACAGCACAAAAATTTAAGCGACGGAAGTGCATTAAATATTATAATACAAATAAGAAGCTGATGTCCTTATAAAACGTTATATAAAAAAAAGCTGTAAAGGGAATCATGAACTCCTCTTCTAACTGCCAAACCATCACTCAAACCACCTCGATAAATGAAGATTTTGGCAACATTGTAATTATTTAAAAAAAGAAAAAACTTTGACCAGACATTCTAGTGAACATTTAAGAGGTAGGTCCTAATGCTGCTCCACTGACTCTGTCTGGTGGTTTCTTTCTTAGACTGCATGCAGAATTCATGTATCGGATTTAATTTAATTTGATTTGATAGAAGTGCGGTCCGCAAAGATTTGTGAAACGTGATAGTACGAATTTTATTGTGACTATTAAACTATTAAAGGCGCCCGAGATTCAAAGTTGTAAATATCTAATGTTACAATTGTTAACGTTGTTCATTTTCAATATCATTTGTTAATTTTGATATTTAAATTTGCAGTAGGTGATTCATGACTTACATTAAAAATAAATTCAAATATTGTTTGCTTGAAATAACGGCGTATTGTAACGTCTAGGCTTATTGTTTGCTTGTTTGAGTGATGTTAACGGTAAATGTAAAGTGGCCTAGCGATGTAGAAGCCATAGCAATTAAATAAAAAATCAATGTCAGTTCTTTTAAGACCTGACCGATGTTGGAAGATTCTTGCCAATCAAAGATTTTAATTGTAGATAATTAATTTTTAATAAAATTAATAAAAAAAACCTTTGAACCACCCCAACTTGGTATAACCGTTATGTCTGAAATCAAGTGCCAGCTTGTGGTCATCTTTACCCCTCCACGCACCTCCCTTAATCCGTCCAACCAATATATGCCTCGTACATTCCGAAGACTCTCTTCACCCTTCTTCTATCTTCCAATAGATCACACTCCAGCTCCTTTATCAAATTAGTTACCGATTGCGTTCTACGGTAATTTCCAAAGACAAATCTGGAAGCTCTTCTCTCCACCCCCTCCAACTCCTGTTTGATAGTTCCAGTCAGGTGGTACATGCTTTTCACAACTGTTACTTCATAATAACTGCGTAATAGAAATATTTCGTTAAGTAGAATGCACTACTGTTTGAAATAACATTTCCTCATGCCAAAAATGCGGCCTCTTTTGATTCCAGATAGTGATTACGTCCGTTGCACACTAGCACTACTAGCGTCATGGATCTTTTTTTTCCGTGGCTCAACGGCTAGTTAGTACAACCGGTACAGGACCGGTACAGAACCGAGAAGGAAAAAAGTAAAATCTTTCAGAAGGAACCATCATGGTATTTGCCTGGAGTGATTTCGGGAAACGAAGGAAAATCAAATCTGGATGACGCGATCAGGAGCGAACCCAGGATGTCTAGAATTGCAGGCCGGCTGAAAAGTAGTCTGTAAGCTTCATTATGAGTCACTTTATATAGGACGGCGCTGCATTCTTCGTCAGACCACACGGATAGATTTTAAGAAAAAGGTAAATAGTGCATGCGATTAAATATGGCCTACAGTCGAGTCAACGGCGGCACTGCCTACCCTTTTCTCGAAGCGATTCGGGCCATTTTTGAACCTAAATTTCTTTTTCGTGCTACATGTCTCAAATTTCTGTTATGCATAGATATCAGCAATCGTAGCAAACATACTAAATTTTATTTTGTTACTGTTCTTAGTTCGGATGTTATTCGGATGCAAACTTCAGCGATTTCGTCACTCACTGACTGACTAATGAACATCAAAACTGTAAGGCACTTTCCGAAGCCGTAGAAAGGTACATAGATAAAATTTTACCCATATGTTATAAGAAAAGTCCGAAACTCGTAAATTACCTACCACTTATCTACCCCTAACGCGTAATCGCTTTCTACACTATTAACTTTATATACCTCAGTTTTTCATTGTGTAGTGAGCTTACTATGTTTAATTATACTTCTTTCCTTTAATTACTTTGGAAGTTATTAAAATTCAAAATTTTATTTCGGCACGATACCCCGACATCAAAATTCCACTGTACTTAATCCTAGAAACAAGTAATTTGGTATACATATATGGTTTCGTCACTAAATCATAAGAAAAATCTAATATTGGAGTTTTTACCACGTATTTATTTAATTACAATCGGAAACATGAAAAATTTTGGCACATATTTGCGGCTTAATTGCTTTGCTCCGAATGAAGCTAGAAACCTGATATTTCTATACTACGTAGAGGTGAGCAAGTTTAACCAAAGCCTTAAATTTTACTTTGTTCCTATGCTTACTTTGGAAGTTACTAGTAATTTTGTTTATGGTGGTAGTGAAACTAACGGCAATTGCTCGGCTACAGCGCAAACCCATTGTTTTCAGAGAGTGGGTAACGTATATTGATGTCTTAAATTCTGAAATGTTCTTATTCACCGATTTCCAAATGGAATCATTATATTTGAGCGGCGATTCAGAATAAGCGAGAAATTTACAAAAAGAAATGAGATACCACAAAAACAATTCTTGTAAAAATAGACCAATTCTCGTGTTCATGTAGTGACAAAAAGTTATGAGATCTTCTGAGCCAAGTCTAAACTTTACAGTGTGTATTCAGTTCACTTTGTGAAAAAAAATAGTTTCTCTCGGTGTCATAGATCGTATATTTATTAATAAAAAATCTGATGACTTGGCCATTATGAAAGCCATGTTTTAGTTAACTTATATAAATACCTTAAATGTGTTTGATATAAATACCTACAAGTCAAGATTTCCGTCGCTCTTTTTCGAATTTAAAAGGTAGTTACTAGGCCCTCAATTTCAGTAAAAATTATGACGTGCATAATGGCCAAGTCATCAGATTTTTTTATCCTAAATAAACGATCTATGACACCGAGAGATACCATTCTTTTTCACAAAGTGAACTGAATACATACTGTAAAATGTAGACTTGGCTCAGAAGAAGATCTAATAACTTTTGTCGCTACATGAACACGAGACTTGGTCTATTTTTGCAAGAATTGTTTTCGTGGGATTATATCTGATAATTTGTAACTTCAGTGGATATCCACAAGTGTTTCAGACTTCTAGAAAATTTTAACATTTGGAAATAGGAAAAAGGCAGAGCTGATTGACATTTAAATGCAAAATTAACCGTCTGGAGGAGTTTGACAGTGGCCGAATCGCTTCAAAGTATTCTCCGAGGAATAAAGTTAAATTTTGGATTAGAACTGATAAATTCGTCTTGATCCCATACAAGAACATTATCTGCATTAAAACTGGAATAACTTGTACTGTAAGGATACTAAGTAAGTTACAAACACATCGTACAGTTATTATATTTGAATTAAATCTCAAAAGACTTTTACTGACTTTTACATTAATAAACAGTTTCAAAATAAAAAAAAATATAAATCGTACACTACGTGAATAACACTGCTGCCTTTCTTTCCGTATCCCAATGCATATACTATTCTGTCGGAACTCAAAATCCAAAAAGAAAATTTCTCATATGGTGAAATTGGTACAATTTATTATTATCATTGAAAGTTTACACTTTTTTGGTGGTCGCCCTGCACATCCTCTTTCCGAGGCTGTTATTATCTGAAAGAAAGGCTCAGTTTACTACCGGCTTGCTTTGTATGTCGTAGTTTTGATGAGAGGGAGGATGTGTTGCCATCTATCCGCGGAATAAGTACTTTGTGTTACGTATGATAAATACATTTTTGTTTATAAGATGTGTGGTTTATGAGGAGGAGATTGGGGACCGTCCCAGCGCTCACTTGAATGATAGTGGAAAACCGCCTAAAAACCGGAATCAGGGCGGCAGGTATTCCATAACCTGTGATTTGAATCTTTGCTCGTTGTATTTCTCCTATCTATTGCATATTTGCAGCGTTCCCTCAAGCTGCGTAGCCTGACGGGCGGTTAGTGAGATTGGCACTTTGTTTAAACAACTAGAAGTTTACGTAAAGTTTAACTTTGTCAGAGCTTGGTAATATAACTGCAAACTGGCGTTTGCAGTCTGCATACAGGATGTTGTCCGAAGTTTCTTATTGAAGCCTTAAACGTGCCAACAGCGTGAACTAAGGGCTTAACTAGAAGGTATGATGATGAGACATGGGGGCTTGCATACTGGGTGAAGTATACTGAATGAGTTGCTGTGAACATTCAGTTAAATGAATTTCTCGGTAAACACTAAGACAATTAATTAAAAAAATGATTAAATAGTCCACAAAATTTGACTGAAAACTATTCAGTTTGTTCCTTTAACAAGTAAAAGACTTTTAATTTGCTTATTCCATTTTGCCTTTATCATCTATCTTAGCACAGATACAGGGCACTAACTGGAATCTTAATATGGCTTCCAACGGCGCTGGTTTGTACGTCACGCCATGCAGCCAAATTGTACGGATCTACAAGAGCCACAGGCTAGCCCTCGCCACCACGTTGCCTAGTACCGTTTCAGATACCCGGGCGTTTGATGTTTACCGACTGGGCGACGGATAAGATGCGCGCCATCCCTTTGTAGAGGCGGGACCCTTCCTACTGCCCGCTGTTGAAAGCTGGACCTACGCGACCGGCAAATGCACGTGCCGTGGGAAGCCACGTTAATGTGTTTCACGTTATCTTAGCAACAGGTTGAGACCGGCAGTCGAACTGAAGACATATGGATCACCTCAACCACTGAGTCATCAAACCACTCAATCAGTGGACATTATTGTTGAGAGACGCTAGAGAATGTTAGTATCAGCTTCTGTCGTATAAGGAAAAGATTGGAGAGATGAGTTAGTTTCATAATTGCAATGTTACTTACAAACTTAAAGTACTATAATTAAGAAGTTTACAGTCTCACCTGGTCCGCACTGGTCTTCGTCGCTGCCGTCCCTGCAGTCCACTTCCCCGTCGCACACGAAGCCGGGCCGGATGCACTCGCCGTTGTCACACCGGAACTCGGAATAGTAGCAGTCACGGTGAGCTGGAAGAAAAACATAAAAACTGCATGAGATCTAGAAGCAAACAAATCACTTGGTATTAACGTCTGGCGAGGATACATATAGGCCCTACATGGGAGTGGTGTAGTCAGGCGAATGAGATTCTTGTGTGCAGTCAGCTTGTACAAGGGTTATTCTGATTGGCTCTGAGCCACTCTATTCACATTTTCATTTTGCACATCAAACTCTGAACCACCCTATATATTTATCCTAACGGAACGCCCTAAAACCACGTAGCTCCATTTTGGCCCGACGTGGCTTTTGACTCTACCCCTCCCCCTTCCTCCCCCCACGTAGCACGTACCAGGTAGCTTTCCCTCTATTGATTCCAAAGACATTTTGCATGTCTTCTCTTGTCAGATTATCGTAAATTACATACGGAGATAATTAAATGACGGAAATAAATATTCACATGCTGTTTTGTGTCCTGTACCTCATTATGAATGGAAAGCTAGGTGGCCTGGCCCAGAAATTCTCCCCCCCCCCCCCAACGTAGCCCAGCGTAGCACTCTAGCCAACCTACCCCCCAGGACCCAGCCACGTAATACGTATACGGACGCTCGCTAATATCCAAACAAACCGCGCTGACCACAAAAGATGCACGAATAAAAACTGAGGGCACTGGGCGGTAAATTATAAATCAGGAGGAGAAATTACGCATTCTGAAAACAGACAAAACAGAAAGAAGGCGACTGTAGGAGTCGCTAGATTTGAGCAAGCCAGGATGGGTTTTGAAATGAAATGAATTAATTCTACCCTCATTCAATGAGTCGTCGTACTACTTGTGGAAAGACTCCCCTGCAGACCGGAGTAGGGCAGAGGAGGTTAGATGATAAAAGTGGTGCAGATGGAGAATTAGAATACCACGTCAATTTGGACTCTCAGTCACACTTCTGGAAGGCATTTGTTTATAACAGCGAAGCTAATTAATATTTCACACCGAGGTTATCAGTACTATCAGAACTATATAATAAACTTGTAGAAAAATTGTATCAGTAAGTTATATTTATTTCAAAAAGAATAATTGCATTGCACATTACTGATCACAGTGATCCCAAATCCTTAAAATTTCGAATTTTTTGATTCCGTGTCTGTATGTTCGCGCAACACGCAGAAAGTAAAAGACCGATTTTAACTAAACTGCCCTTAGTGATAGCTTATGTTGTCGGTCAGGGTGTAGGATACTTTTTATCACGATACATTACAAATTCTGATGATACAGAGTCCAAAAACATAAATTTAGATTTTTTCTGACTATCCGCTTATCATGCAGAAACTAATGAATGGATTTCAACAAAACTTCAACCAGTAACATCTTATGTCATTGGTTAGGATATAGAATACTTTTTATCCTGATTAGGACATACTTTCTCAGTTTTTGTCAATCTGTGCACGCTTTTTGCAAGAACTATTAAATGTATTTCAACGAAATTTAACACACTGATAGTTATGTTATCAATTATCATATATCATACTTTTTATTCTGATTAGTATCACATTTAGTTCATGATACGCAGGCCAAATCCGTAAATTTGGATTTTTTTATGTCCTTTTAACATTGTCTGCCGAGCCGTCTGGTAGCACAAGATTAATTGTATAGAAGGTCTCTGGTTCGAATTCTGCTCTCGGCTGGAACTTTTACGGCCCTTAAAATTGGCCTTCACTTTTCGAAAAACTTTTATTTGCCAATTGGAAGATACTTGGACGCTTCGTGGTTCAGATTCCACGTTAAACTGTAGGTACGATTTTTAGATTAGGCGACTAAGATAGAGAAGCATTGCGCAGCCAATAAGAAATTCTGTCACCAGACTTTTGAGATCACACAAAATTATATAGTCTGGCGGAGCTTTCTTAGGCATAGTGCCATGCGTGAAGGTCTGGTTAAGGGCATATGAAAATCCCCGACGAGACATGGATTCTAACGGGGGAAGCTTTCGTCTCCACTCAGGCCCTTATTCACTCAGTCACCAGACCACTCAGGGCATAGAGTATCAATAAATAAGATGTTTCAGATCATATGTTAGAAGTGATTCTTATTTAAGTAACTGTAAATTGCAACAGGCAAAAGTTTTATTAAATTCGTAAATTCTAATTAGAAAAATTGAAGAACAGGATACTGCAAGGAATAAAATATTCAAACAAATAACATTTCGTAGTCCTCGGAAAGATAGAAAGAGGCTCACATGGAAGGACGAAACATTTATTAAATGTATTAATAGGACAAAAGAATACGGCCGCTGAATCATTACGAATAGAATCAGAAACAAGTATAAGTTCATTTCAACCAAACTATTTTTTGTTGTTGTTGTCATACATAGTTCTATCGCTGTGACGAACTCGTAGAAATACCATGGTCTATATTAAATCGATTCCTCATATTTCTTTCCTCCATCTAAGCTCACGTAAATGGTCAACATCAGACCTTATATTAGTTCTTTCGTTTAATGGATTACGAAATAATCTTTATTTTGTAACTATGGTGGATAAGCGTAAGAATAATTCAACTATGGATGTAGTAAGAACCATATATAGTGCTAAGCAGAAAGTATTGTGTTAAATATAACTGTGTTTTATTATGTATGATAATTGTCATAAATATAAATACTAATAGCAGTTTGTGGGCAGATCCTTAAATAAAAGGAGCAAAGCGGATCGTGGGTTACCATATAGCAAGGGGAGAAATGAGCCCACAAAATATGTCGGGTTTTACTTAGAGCTATAGGCTATTAAAAGGACGAATATAATTAAGATTGTTACGGCTATTGCTAAGAAAAGATCATCGGTGTGATTAATATCGAGAAAAAGGTGAAGAATATGTTGATGTATGCCAGTGACGTAGCTATCGGAGGACTAGGCGGTGCCGTGCACCGTGGCCCCCGAGTCCAGGGGGCCTACAAGTTCCGCTCAGGGGGGCCCCCAAAGCTCAGGGAGCCGTGCCTGCTAACCTCACACCTCACTGAACTTGGTAGAGCAAGAAGGTCGCATAAAGGCCTTAATATTTTTTTTTTTTTTTTTTTTTTTTCCGGGGCTCTTGTCAGTAGCAACTAATGTATACGGGAGGAAAGGTAGAAGTGTGGAAGTATAACTGGTAAAAATATAATCAGGTATCATCTGAAATAAAATAGGACGCAAATAGGACTTGGTAGAAAAAACCAGAGGAAGAGATCAAAGGTAAAAGTAGACTATAGTATTTGTTATGACGCTCAGTTAGGAGTACCAGTTTAAATGAAATTAGCGGAAGCAAGTAAAACTGTTCGTTGTAAACGGTCTCCTAGCGGAGGACAACCGTAATAAAATTGTTGTACTGAATTGCTGTTCTTTAAGATGTCTTTTTTTGTCGTATAAATTCTATGCTACGTTCTATAGAAGTATTTTTTTCACATTTTCTAATCTGTTTAAGTAATTTATTGATTATATTGTATCAAAAAATGTAGCATAACATCGTAGACTACAAATGGAAAATTCAGAAATATTAAGTATTATGCTAAATGATGCGTATAATGGGCATGAAGAAAATCTGTTAGTTTTATTAAATCTTTTGTCGCTGAGTGACGTCAACACTTCCATTACATGCAAAGAGTTACCAATTTTCGTGATGGTTTTTAAGTCACAAGTGCGCATAAGAAAGTTCCAGTTCTAGAGAAACGAAGACATATATAAGTCATGAACAGAACATGGACGGAAGGTTGATATGCTGATTTATGCGTGGGTGATTATGATTGGCATAGTAGCATGCTGACCTTGACTGCAGTGTCGGGGTTAGTCGCCCGCTCTGCAGTCTTCCTAGGATACATGCGTTTTTAATTCGACTCATTTTTTGGTGTCCTTACAGCAGGGTAATAACAAAAACAGCGGGAAGTAAAACATACATTAGAAACCACCCAATTGCGAGTCGAACCTCAAGCATTATGACACTAACAGGTATGTCGTGTAGGTCAGGTCAGACGGCAGTTGTTAGGTAAAACAAAAAACAAAAAAAACAACGAAAAAAACCATTGCTTGATATATTCTCGGGTTATTTTGCGGACACTACTACACGGGTCGCCGAGGCCATGCCATAATGCCGCTCGCGACGTGTTTCTGCGCGCATCACTAGTTCAATCGTTAAGTCAGAATGGAATTTGTTATGATTAATACTTGTCCCAAGAATAATAAGGGACAAATTTCAAGTTTCTCGATAATCGTGATTGTCTTGGTAACAAAAATGTTCTCACACTGACAACTTTGAAGAAGTCTCCCGTCTATTTTCCAGCGAATAAAATATATTAGCTTTCTACTTGACGATCTTTACACCCTACACACTGGGGAAGAAAAATCACTTTTTCGTGTCCCCTTTATTTATACGTAATCTTCCTAAAATATTTTTCAAAATTATTTTTAATTTTTCTGGGTATCGAAACCTAAAATCATTGTGACTGTCGGGTTGACTCATTAAAACAGATCTTTGTTTACATTTGTTCGTTCTTGATCGTCTACTTTTGTTACATAAAAATGAATCTGTTATATGGTGTAATTTAATGCGGTGCCGTGAATAAACCGGAAATAATGTACTCAACAAAGAGTTTAGTTGTTGAGAAGTGTGTTGCAACTGAGGTTTATGGATAACATCTTTGACTGAAAGATTTTTTTTTTAATCTGCTTAACGTCTCTCTAACAGCGAGGTCTTTAGAGACGGGAAAGGATGGGGGGCAAGGTATGGGAAGGAATTCAACGATGGCCTTTTGAAGGAAGCATCCCGGCATTTGCCTGGAGTGATTTGCGGAACCATGGAAAACCCAAATCTGGATGCCCGGACGGGGATTCGAACTGCCGTCCTCCCGAATGCGAGGCCAGAACGCTAGCCGTTACACCACCACGCTAGGTTTGACTGAAAGAACTTAGAAGAATTAACACAGGATAGGTGGTATTAATCAGTTCAGAAGCTTAGGGAATATTGCGCACAAGTAATTATGATATTTATCGCAAAAAGCAAATCAGAAGACTATTTCTAAATTATTTCCAGTTTTGCTGTACGTTACCAGAAAAGTGAGTGGGGTCAGGTTAAATTAAAATCCCACTACTACGAGTAACATTTGCGAAGTAAGAAGATTTTATTGTAGCTGGAATTACAATTAATGTGGAACCCAAACCACGGAGCGTCCAAGCATGGTTCACATAAACAGTTTAAGAGCCCGTAACAATTTTGGGACAGGCTAGGAGTCGAACCGAAGACTATGAATTTTCGCGTTAGGTGCATCAACCACTGATTATAAGTTCCTAGAGCACTCATTGAAATAAAAACCTTATTGGTTACAAGCAAGATATATTTTATCAACTACAAAAAATTAAGTTTAATGACACTAGAATAGTATGAAAACTCCTTTTAATGCATCTTATCAAATACAGTTTTCTTTAAAAGGCCTGATTAAGTGTCATCACTCCTAATTTTTCAGTCATATTGTGAGAAAATTAGAGGGGGAGGCTCTCTCGTTTTACAACTTTGAGAATTCATAACTCGTGAAAGGTCTAACTAAATGAAAATTTCCATAACAACATTATTTGAATTCTTGGTTATCTGTTCAATGATATCAAACTCGATGGGATGTTAGTATATGAGAAAAAAAGATTTTCGTTTGTTTATTGGGTGGTTAAGAGCCACTGGTTTCTCTCTCTCTCTCTCTTAGGTTTGGCTGTGAGTATGTTTCTGCGGGCAGTAAGACACCCATTTTATCGCAGTCGGTGCAAAGGCTACGAAAATTCGTCGCTGTGACATGCATAACAGTTGACGGAAATGACGAAGTTGTACGAGATCTATTTTTTTTTGACACTTTGGCTACGGAACCCTAAAAACGAAATAACTTTTATCTGTGCTAGAAGGTAAAACGTTGTCCTTTTGTGGAGTAGCAACTCAAACATAAATAATAAAAGTTATTACTCAGAATTAAAAACGAAGGTCGTGTGTCGTATTATCTATTAATTTACATCCTTCTGTGTCTCATTGTTTTCTGTTTAGCCCAAATAACTTTTATTACTCATGCTTGAGTTGCTGTTCTACAAAATGACAACGTTTTACCTTCTAGCAAACGATAATAGTTACTTTACGTAAAAAAGTTGTGTCGTAGTAGTGTTAATAGTCTTTAATGATTAGTTTAGTTAGAGTCATTACCCGGAAATTCACAAGTTGGTTAAGCACTCCCGAAGCTGTACAGATCATTAAGCCCCAGAGGTGACAAGTGAAGCCAATCACTGCACGTAATTCCCCCCACCCCCTCCCCACCAGCTCGGCGGGTGCTGATGAGCTGCGGGGACGTACATTCAACACCACACGCAACTTTGATCACATTCACAATATGACGAAAGTTACATATACAGACGCTTTCACTCAATGCTCAGTGCTCTGATGGCGAATCTGTTCTCACAGATTTATACAGCTTGCTGAATTCATTGCGTCAGATTAATTTGCAGTGTGGCTGAGCGCGCCAAAGCGCTATCAAACTAAATCAAGGAAGTGTAACTGGGCCAGTTTCAAATCCTGGACCAGCGCACAGGCCGACCTGATTGCGGCTTTTAGGTTTCCCACAAACATCTAGGCGTATGCTGGGACGGTCCTCAGCTGTCGTCTCACGTAAAACACATTTCAAAAACAAAAATACGCTTATCATATCGAACGCAAGGAACACGTTTTGCAGACAGATGGCAGCACTTAAAATCTATCCCATTAGAATACATTCACCCCATGATGGAGAAAAATTCGGGAAACATAAAATCTGCCACCAAGGCGATCCGAACCACCCTGATTGGTCTCTCGGCATGAAAAGTCTTCCGTGTATGTATATACCTGTATGTATATGTGAGATTGAAGGCTTTCACGACGTATCGATGAAATGTAGTCTTCATGGGTTTTCCGCCGTATGTTGTTGAAATGCGACAACGAGCTTTCGGCGGCTGACTCTGCCGCCATCTTCAGGTTGGATGTTGTGCAGGGAGAACCAGCGCTGCACTGATATATGCACTTTTATATGTATATATAAGCCTACATATATAAAATATCAGTAACTTTTTTATTTTCCATATAATAGAATTATTATTATTCTTTTCCCGCTGAGTCTCTTGCAGTTTTAACATTTTAGTGTCTAAAAACCATACTCATAATGGTCATAAATCTATTTTTAACTCGTCATTCTAATGTTTTTACTGTCATTGTTCCTGTTTAGCGTTTGGTTAACAGTCCCTGGAAATCTCTATTGCATAAAAGAAGGTTTTCAGAAATTTGGTTTCTAACTGTAATTTTTTTGGATGTGTTTGTGTGGTTGACGTTTTTACTCGAATGCCATAATAACAAAAAAATTTGACATAAAACAATGTAGTCCAAGATTTGATTAATATCAATTATATTTGGTTTTAGAAGGATTGCTTGGCAATAATATATCACGTCTCGTGTATCCTGTTTCTAGTTTTATATTTTTTCTTGAATCTTAGGTATTTTGAATGATTGTACATGTTTTAACGAATTGTTAAAAGCTTGTTACTCGTTAATCCTCTTTTCATTTACCACGAATTTGCCAATAGCTTCCACCTTTTCTCCGTCTGTGCGCCTTTATAATAGCTCTGTTTTGTGCTGTGAGATCTTTTCACTTTGTATAAGATTATCCCAAAAAATTATGATTTAGAACGTAACTACATGAAAATAGGAGCAGCACGCTTGCTTTATATATGCTATTATAAATCTGTAAGCAAGCTGTGTGTGTTTTTTTATTTGAACGGAAGCCGCGCACAAACTACAGCAATTTGGATGGGGTTTTAAAATTTTTAGAGCTAATGGTCCGAATAAAAATCTGTGGAAATAGCTAATGGTTTATATGTACCATTGGAAGGAGAGAACAATTAAAAACCTTTATATCTGGAAAATTGTGGGGTGCCGATCATTATGCACTTCAGACGCGTACTCCTTTCGCAAAAAGTTTATTCCGTTTTATTTTTTTTCTTTTGTCATTCAGTTTTCTGAACCGCAGTGCTTTAAAATAAACGGAATATGCGAATTACCGTTATAAACATTGACCTGCATCGCAACAGGTCAGTTACCATGTGAATTGCCTTAGATTACTAATGTCGTAGACATATATTGTCTCTGGTAGACAGTTAAACAGTTTGTCTCTGGAACAATATGTCTACATGATTGCTAAACACTGTACATTAATAAGCCAATTCTTCTTCCTTACATATAATTATGGGCAATAAAATCAGTTTTTCTCTCGAAGAAAGATGTCTGAAAAACAGCTACCACAAATATCAACAGGTAACAATCCATAATGACTTGTGTGGAACTTTCCATATTTCGATGAACTTTATTCGATTAGTATACATTTTGTGACTATATGTGCAAATATTCGTCAGTAATATCGCCCAAGGGATGTGTGTACAAATTTGAGCTGTTTTTCATACCATGGCCCGTAAAATAAACTGTTATTTTTTATTAAACCCTGATTTTTCAATGTTTATTACCATACGTTAAGTTAATGATGATAGCAGCAACATGGAACCAATTTAATTAAAAATTAATTAGGAATCCTAAAACCTTATGCTACACCACGTAAATGATAATAAAACCAAATCCATGATGCCTTATGCTCTAACAAAGCGAGTCAATTGTCGTTCTGGTCCAGGCTGAATTTCCACCTAACCACAAATTTGGCTAATGATTCCATTCGAAAATCATAGCATCCGTCACATTCACTGTATCGCGATCGATTCTTGAAACTTTGGAATTACTTACATGTGACTAAAATAACGACATTAATAATATGGTGTCACTGAAAACGAAGGAAATTAAAAACAATTCTTAACATGTGATACTGCATAAGATTAGTTTTAGTCGGCGTAAATTTCTATTTTAATGCAGAATAATTGATCTAATCAACATATCGTCAAAATAAATGCAATATCCAAACAGAAAAAAATCAAATGCTTTTATATAAATAAAGAACTTTTATACTACAACACACTTCTAAGAGGACTAAGTCGTGGGTAACTGATATATCTATATAAATTTGCGGAACAACGGTTATTGTGCAAGCCTCCGTATCCGAATATAAAAATAAGATTTCTTGTTAGCTAAGTTAAATATTACGGAAACAATATTTTTCGTTATGTCCACAGATGCATCCTTATCAAAGCTTATGCTTAACTATATAATCCCATATACACATTTACATATAATATGCCAGCAAAAGTTTACACACAGTGATCAAAAATTCAGCTGAGTTAACTTTTATGTATCGATATAAAAAATAAATTTACGGCACCGCGGTCATCGTGCAATCCCCCATATCATCATTAAAAAATTTGCATTTTTTAGTTAAGTTAAATATTATAAAAGTAATGTTTTTCGTTAAAATCACAGATAAATCCTTAACAAAGTTTATGTTTCTCTATATAATCTCAGTCAAAGTTTACGCATAGTGATGATAAATGCAGCTGTGATAACGTTTTGATTGTTAGTGTTGAAGACGTGAATGACATCAACAAGTACATCCTGGAAATGATCACCATGTCGATGAGCTGGATTGGGAGTTATTGGAGCAAAGGAGGAGGATGGAGAGAATACTGGGAATGTACAGGGCATATGTTGGTGATGGGGCCTGGAGGGATATTGTTCAAAGGGTAAGGAATAGTGCATGGAAGGGGAAAGGCGACCATGACCACAAGCTGGTGCTCGATTTCTTGCATAAGGTAGTGGAAAAATTTTCTTTTGTTGGTGAGGGTGTCAGGGACTGGAATAAATTACCAAGTGCAGTGATGAATAATTTACCAAAAATGCTTAAGGAATTTAAAATTAAAATTTTTAAATCGGAAAAGTAAATGGCGGAGGAATTTAGAAGTTCAATATAAAAGAAAATCTAAAAAATAATATAAAAAAGTGGTCATTAGATGACTAGGGGAATTGCCACTGGAGCATTTGCTCCATCGCCATTACAATTGATAATAATAATGACTTACGTCGTTATCAACACGGTGGAAGATCAAAAAGACAAGACTAATTATCCAGCTGAATTTTTAAATTCCCTTAGCGCAGCTGGTCTTCCCGCGCATGAACTGAATATAAAAGTTAGTACTCCAATCATGATCATCAGAAACATATCACCACCACAGCTGAGCAATGAAACTACACTTCTGGTGAAATCCTTGCACAAAAACATCATTGAGGTCATTATCTTAACAGGATATAGATGAGGAGCGGAAGTATTCATGCCACGAATACAATTGGTATCATCAAACTTTCCATTCAAATTTAAGCGCCTGCAATTCCCGGTAACCTTATGTTTTGCCATAACAATCAAAAAGTCTCAGGGTCATACGCTAGGAACCGTAGGATTTGATCTTTCGACACCATGTTTCTCCCATGGCCAGCTATACGGGGTGAGAGGGAGATCACTTCTGTAGGTGTGTACACCAAGCAATCAAACTAGAAACGTGATCTACAAAGTGGCATTGTAATTAGCTACCTACCAAGTACAGAGGTTGGACAAAATAATATGAACACCATGTGATAGAGTACAGGTTGTTGCATGTTGGCATCACAGTATCCGTGTGGATACTGCGATGCGCATGTACGGCATAATTGAGGTTGCAGGTCTTGTAGGCAGGGGCGGCCCTAGGGCGGTGCGAGTGGTGCGACCGCACCGGGCGCCGTCAAATGGGGGGCGCCGAAAAGGCAGCGAGAGATCGTCTGCGCAAAAAATGAAAAATAAATTCTATCATTTTTTTTCTTTTTTTTCCCCGTCATCAGTCTTTTGACTGGTTTGATGCAGTCCTCCATCTCTTCCTATCCTGTGCTAACCTTTTCATCTCTACATACCACTTACAACCCACATCCTCAATTATCTGCTTCATATGTTCTAATCTCTGTCTTCCTCTACAGTTCTTACCTTCGATTGTTCCCGCCACTAACAAATTAACCAATCCAGCATGTCTCAAAATATGACCTACCAGCCCGTCTCTTCTTTCTGTAAGCTTCTTCCACAAATGTCTTTCTTCACCCATCATTTCCAAAACTCGTTCATTTCTTACTTGTCGTCCACTTAATTTTCAGCATTCTTCTGTAGCACAACATTTCAAATGCTTCAATTTTCTTTCTTTCCGGTATTCCTAAAGTCCATGTTTCGCTACCATAAAGTGCTGTGTTTCACACATAGAGTTTTAAAAAGTTCTTTCTAATCCTTAGATCAATATTTGAAGCTAAAAGGTTTCTCTTTTTTATGAAGGCTCTTTTTGCTAGTGCTATTCTGCTTTTAATATCATTCTTGCTTCGACCATCGGTTGTAATTTTACTTCCCAAGTAACAAAATTCACTTACTTCTCCTTAACCCAGCTTTTAACACACATCATCCATAAGAGTTTATAACAATAAGAGTCTCAGCTTAATGCATAGTCGTATGTTATCATAGAATAGAGTCGATTCGAGTTGCTACTCGAGTCAGTTCGAGTTATTCGAATCATGGAAATCACAACTCGTTCCAAAGTTGGCACCCTCCCGTGCCGCGTCGCGCCTCCCTCACCTGTTTCCTGCCTTTTCAGCTGTAGTCTTGAAGTTCATGGATGCGGGTACGCGGCGAGATTCAACCTGTTTATCTCTTTCTACCATAATAGATACTCAGTAATTACTATTAACGTTGGTATCGTAAGTATTTACAAAGCTTATCTGGCTTTTACAGACAACACATGTCGCTAACCTAAAAAAAAAAAATTTGTATGGTGCACAATGCTTAAAAAGAAAACAAAACCAAGACGAAATTGAGAACGCTTCAAAATTGCTGACAATTTTTTTTAGAAGTCATCTGAATCGTCTCCAGAACTAGTTCAACACGAGGAGGAAGGAAACTTTTAATGAAAGTTATTCAGACGAGGCTCATGATAAAGAGCAGCATGTGCGTGAAGATTTATCAATGGCTGGAACGTCGTCTGCTGTTCAAAAGATTACATGTGGGTATACAAGACATACCACCACCGTCGCCTTTTCAAAGTACAAATTATGACGATATTTCAAAATTGTTGCTTATTGACTGTGCTGGCAGAGATTAAATAATTATTCAAGCAACGAAAAAATCCCCAAAAAAAATCATGTACTTTATTTGTCGAATACATATTTTCAAAGAGTAACACCAAATGAAGAAACTTATAAAAGTAGATAGCTTGTTTATTCTAAATCTGCGGATGAATTATATTGTTTATATGTTATTTATTCAACAGAAGGTTTCATTTTTATTTGGGAAAAGAAGGATTCGATGACTGGAGTTACTAATCTGAGCGTTTCAAAATTCACGAAACTTCCTCAGATCATAATCACACCACGCTTAGTTGTATAGAAGCGTTGAATCCATTAAATAACTTCAATATACTATACAAGCATTTGTAAATACAGACTGAAAACGAAAAATCACAGAGGGTTGCTATCCTTGGATCTGAAATACTTCTAATGATGGTAATTTCTTGTGTATATGATCCTTGATGATGGAGCATCTCCGTCGTATTGCTAATAACGAGACTAACGTATAATTATATTGTCAAATGTATTCAAAACGAATGAAGTTCGTAATAAAATTTTGACTATGGTTAGGTCATCTAAATACTTTTCCATCATACTGAATTGAGCTCCTGATATAAGTCACATCGAACAATTATCTTTGACATCATTTTCCTGAAACCAATGAAGACGAAGTCTAAGTGCGTGAGTATTTCGCTGTACTTATAATCCGGAAAGTGACTATTTGGCACCTGGGAGTTGCACTCGCTGCCCTGTTTATCACTGATACTTTGCAGAAGTTCGATTTGGATATGAACGATTGTTGAGGCCAAAGATATGACAGTGGATCCAATTTGGTAGGAGGAAACAAATGTGTCCAAATCAAAATTCTGAACCAGCATCTTCGAGCATTTTTTAATCAATGTAACTGTCATTAAATCTGGTAATAGCAAGTGCCGCCAAAACATCAGTTAAATCTGTTTCCTTGTTCGGATTTCTTTGAAGAATATTTGTTTTATTCTCTCGATAAAAGAAGCGATGGAAGTGGTATTCAAGCACTTAGAAGGAATACCGCCAAAAAAAAAAATTGCGAAATTCGTTTCAAGAACAGTTTCTAGCATTGCTACAGTTCGTTATCACTACTCTTCATTTCGTGACGCCCTTCTGAAACGAATTATTCAGTTGCAGCACCAGACGCCTTGTCACTTAGCCATATCATGGAGCAATTTGAGTCCATAATTACGGTGGTGACTTGGTATAATACATTGTTTCAAGTAAACTTTGGAAACAAAAGCTATGCAGACTGAAAGCAGACTTATGAAACTCTTCACATTTGCTGAAAAACAGCTTAGGAGTGGAAGGGGATAGTCTCCACCGCCCCGAAACTGGTACTGACCTGTTGAAATATTTTTTTTGATTGCTGCGTTATAATGTCCTCTTCAAGTTTTTTCACTCTCTTTTCTCTAAAAAGCCGCCACGAATAAGTTAAAAATACCGAAATATGAGAATGACGCGCAGCTATTAGATGCCGCAGGAGCTCAAAACCAATTACAATCTTTTGAAATGATGGTTAAGTCTTTGTGTAATATTTTCTTGCTGTTTTAGATACATTTCGTTGTAAAACGTCAGACGAAATTAACAAATAGAACATTTTTATCCGCAGGCTCGCCATCTTAGAATCGATACAAGCAGTCAGAGATTGCTTAAGTTTCTGAGATGGATAACGGAGAACGAATTTCCTGTAAACTTTTTATTCTTGGCCCAGGCCGAATTTCAATCTAACTACGATCACTATGACTAAACGAACCTGTTTAGGTTGATATGATCCCTGTACCGATAATTTTTGTTTCATTTTTGCATAACATTTCGCGGTTGCGGAGCGTCTCACATTTCGGCATTTTTAATTTAATTCGTGGCGACTTCTGCGAGAAAGGAGAGTTCAAAACGTGAAAAGGACATTAAACGAAGCAGTTAAAACAAATTTCAACAGGTCAGTACCAGTTTTTGGGTGATGGAGAATATCCCCTTCCACCCCAGCTCGGAATTTGAGAAAGAGTGCCAGCTCTGATAACAGACAGGTAGAGAAGTTGATTCTCAGATTGAAAATTTCCTATTATTAACGTAGTCAGATGCCGAAGTACGTAAAGATTTTTTGAGTATGAGCCGTAAATTAGATACCAACAGATCCAGAAGAATTGTTTACAATGAACGTGTTTTAGCATATGGTCGATGCAATAAAGAATTCGTTGGTCACCCTATTAGCACAAATTTCCAAGTGCATAGCCAGAATTAGCTTCAGAATAAGGCAAAAACAATTAAAAATACGTGTTGAAAATGATTTTACCTGGGAAAAAATACACGAATTTAACCTATTTAAGCATTAAGCATTAGTCTGCGAGGGTTCTGGCAAAATTTTGGTAAAGTTTATTTGTCGGTATTAAAAGTGGAAATTTTTAATTTTCATATATTTTCAATTTTATATATTTTTAAAAAATTATTAAAAACTGTGAATTTGACTTGGGAGTGAAAAGAGCATTGTGTTCACCACAGTAGCTTAAATAACTTCTCGAACATACAGTATTTCTTTTTACCGTTGTTTCTCATTCATACCGCTGCTATCCTATACTAATTTTTCCGAGGTTTGAGTTACTATCATATATAAAATCTTCTGCCCGAGGATTTGCTGAAATGGAATTCACAAAGCATTCATATTCGAATCCCACTGGAAGTGCTATTTGGGATAAAAGTAGATGGATAATACATTATTCCAAATTTATCCTAAGCAGTTCAGTAGTTTCGACGTGAAACAGTAAAAACATCGAAGCAAACAAACTTTTACTTTTATAATATTAGTAGGATGTAAAAACTGTGTTATCTTCGGTATATCTATATGGACACCTTAATCACGAATAAGCGATTGCTCATTTGAGGCGCCATGATGAGATCTCGCACCACCTGAAAAAATTGCTAGGGCCGCCTCTGCTTGTAGGTTATGTGTCAGTGTATTATACGATTTGATCTGTGATAATTATAACAAGCGATCGGTAAAATGCGTGATCTCTCAGAATTCGAAAGAGGGCAAATTGTTGGAGCTCGGTTAGCGGGAGTATCTGTGACAAAAACAACTTAACTGTTTAACGTCTCACGAGCGACAGTATCCACGATAATGACAGCATACACAAAAGATGCTAAAACATCGTCGGCGAAGAGGAATAGTGGACGTAAACCAAAGTTAACCGACAGAGACCAACGAACATTAAAAAGGATTGTGGTCAGGCAACACAAAACTACCTCAGCGAAAGTGACTGCAGAACTCAACACACACCTGAGTAATACTGTTTCGACAAAAACAGTATGGCGGGAGCTCCACAAAGCTCACATTCATGGGAGGGCTGCAATTGTAAAACCCCATATAACGGCTACCAACGCTAAGCTGCGAAATAAGTGGTGCCACGGTCATAAAAACTGGACACTTAACGACAGAAAGAATGTGGTATGGTCCGATGAATCATCGTTCACATTGTTTCCAACTAACGGCCGGGTTTATGTATGCAGGACACCAAAAGAAGCCTGTGATCCGGACTGCTTGCGTCTTACAGTCAAGCTTGGGGGAGGTTCCGTTATGATTTTTACGGCTATATCGTGTTATTCAGCTGATCCTCTCATTCACATAACTGGCCGGATGACTGCGAATGAATATCTCGACATCTTCAGTGATGTCGTTCTTACTATGACTAGAATACTGCTGCCAAACACTGCCATCTTCCAAGATAATAATGCACCAATACACAAAGCCAAAAAGATTTTGTTCTGGTTCGAGGGGCATCAGAATATCATCAAACATCTTCCCTGGCCAGCACAATCGCCAGACCTCAATATATTCGAACAGTTGTGGGGAGTTTTGTAGCAGAGAACAAGCAGCAGATTTCCACCTCACTGAAGCAATTGGCGAATGTTTTTGTATAAAAATGGGACACCATTCCGTTGGAAACTATTCAGACACTCTACAAATTCATTCCGCGAATAATTGCAGCTGTTCTAAGAGCAAAAGGTAGCCCAACACCATATTACTAAATCAATTACTAATTCATATTATTTTGTCCAACCCCTGTATGGTAAAGGTAGCTTCTTATTTCTCTTAAAGATTGCTTCACTTACTTATATCGCAAAATAAAACCCTTTCTAGACGATATTTTTTTACACTTTGAACAATAATTACAACCACGAATTATACCGTTAATTTTTCAGGTAGCTTTTGTACTATTTAATCAATTGCATTATATTAAAATGTGAATGAAACAAACTCTCGGATATCAGTATAAAATCCGAACCTAAGGTAATAACTAATACAAAGGAAACTTTTCATAACACATTTACAATTCATGCCTCTTCACGTTAATAATTGGTAATAGAATAAAATCGGTAAAGAATTTTTACACATACCAAAGCACACGCGCGTGAAGTAGCGGGAAAATGCTAGTAAGATATAAATCGTCTCTGCCAGAGATGGAACTTGAAGTGCCACAGTCGATGTTGCCAAAATATTTTAATAATTTAATTGTAATTGCGTTATTTAATATTAATTATCATTACTTAGTTACATTTAGTTTGTATACTGTGGGATAATTTAACGGTAAATGCACGATTTGGCAACGGCGCATTGGAAACCGCCAGTCCGTAGGGCTGACCACAACTGCATTGTAGCTGTGAGGCGGGCGGTTGATATGCGGGAGACCGAACATCCCAGCTAGGCTGCCAACAACATGCGCTCATCAGCACAGTGGCCAACTTAAGGTAAAGCACTCGCTTACATGACTGCCACAAAGTGATCGACAAGTCCCTGGTTTTAAAACTCACCGCAGTAAACTCAGATGTTCTTAAAGTTTTAATACAGTCAGTTTTTTTTTTCAAGTTATTACTTCTTCAGAAGTAATTCAACTAAGGCTTTTTGTCCGCTTGTCGATATCCAGTAGATCGTCAGATTATCATATCAAATCTTGGTTCGTCCCTGTATAACATTAATTCAGAATCCTGACTGGTTTCTTATTGGTTTAACTATCTCATCATCATCCATTCTTTTATATGCTTCTTTCATTCATATTTTCTAATACGTACTCTGTAGTTAATGCTCTCTGTTTTATATATTTCTTTATGCCTTTGCTCCTCTATATTACTATAATAATGTGTTCTGTTACTTGTCTCCAATCTTCTTTTGTTTATTGAAGAACTTAGTGCAACGTCATTGGACGAAGTGAGTGGAGCTCAAAGGGAAAAACAGACAACTACTTTCATTTTAATTCACTTTTATCGGTGAAGGGGTACAAACGTATGGGACTACTATTTTATTGTCATGTTGAAAAGTTTGGCTGTGCGATTTAATATATATAACACTAGATTTTGGAGATTATACTAATTAATGCCACCAACAGCACATGGTTAAGTTAGCTTAAAATCGTAAGATGGCACCGCACGTTTTAAATCCATCATGCATGATGGCATTAGACAGAAATAGACTAAGGGAATTTCGTTTTCGCACGCTATTTTTCACTGAAACTGGCTTATTGAATTATCCATTTACTATTGCTGTGTTTCACTGGCGGTGTTAGTGAGATTAAGTGAATTCGATATTTTTCTTTATAGCAGGAGCAGTATTTCATCTTTCAGTTGTAGCCAATAGAGTGATTCGTTTGTATCTATAAAATACATATAAGCTGTTGGTCGTATTCGGGAGGACGCGGATTTGAATGTCGGGGAAGTCTTTCAAAAAGGCTATGGCCAAATTCCTTCCCATTCCTAGTCCCTAGTACTTTCCCGCCTCTAATGACCTCATCGTCGACGAGGCATAAAGCCATAATTAAAAAAGTTTATTGTACTTGATTTATTTCCACTCTATTTGACATATTACAAAAGCTGCATTTATTCAATCTCTTACAACCTGCTGATCTTTTGGCTTTAGAATTCTGCTATTAAGTGCTTTTGTTACCATGTTTGTAGTTAGCTTCAAAGTTGTGCTAAGGAGATTTATACGATAAATAGAGAAAAAGGAAATTCGTTAATAACAAAATTCTGACTATCATTTATGCAAGAAGACTATCGTTTGACAAAAAGAGTTTTCAGATGTATTCGTAACATACGTATTATGTATGCTGCTACATCACAACTTCAGATCACTCGGTATGCAGGATTATATTACACGACAGTTTTCTCGGCAGGTAGTGAGTTTGTACACTGTAAGCGTAGTGGCGTGAGGCGTAGTTCCATTGCAGAGGTTTCCCTGCGCTACAGAACTGATCTACCCGAAGCGCACAATATCCGTGGACGATTGCGGAGTGCACGATGTTTGTCTACATAAGAGAAAAGGAAGTGATCGCTTGGATTCACGAAAATGTTGGAAGTTTTTCGAACGCTTAGTATTGGTTGTAAAAGCTATGACGCCAGTGTGTCAAGGAAAATACACTGAAGACGAATAACACATTTGAAAACAAATTTGTTTACAATACACTCAGAGTATTCAGGAAAACAGTTACATGAAGTTATAAATTTATGCATCAGAAATATATTTTTTAGATCATTAATAAAAAGAATATTCATACAGACTAATATTTAAATTATAATAAGAATTAATAATTTTTCTTTACATCTTGTGTACAGGATGTACTGCGATACTATTATCACAGTTTCAAAATTTGTGTCTCGTTCTAACTGCTGCTCAGTCTTTAAAGGGCTGAATCAAATCATTTGATTTTTAAAAAATGTGGAAAACTCAACTGATATCAGCTTCTAGACTATTATTGAAGCGTTAGTTCTCTAATTTACAATCAAGTAGGGCATCAACAACGTTTCCATGTTTTTAAAGGAATCCGAAGAAATGTTTCACTGTTCGTTTCTTTAGTAATGAGTGTATGTTCTACTTAATGTCACAATATTCATAACATGCGTCTCGTTGGTGTAAGAAACAGTTAAGCTTTCGGTTTATTTACACCGGAGTTACCAACTTTTCTTAAATACTTTAATTTTAAATAATAATTATCAGATTTTGATGATATTCCATGTTTACCTAGATTCATATAAAAATTTTGAGTTGAATGAATCTTTGGGGTTACAGATCTATTAGTCATTGGGGAGTTAGAAAACGTATACCGAATTTCTCGGAAACACGTACTTGAAATGTAATTACATTTATCATTTTCATCTTGCTTCGAGGTAGTGGATCGGAAACCATAATCATCAAGAAGTTTCTATGATGTTTGTAATACAATGATGCACCAAAACATTATGATCAGCAGCCTAACAGCGTGTTAATCCACCTTTTGAATGCAAGACAACAGCGATCCCGTGTGGTATAGATTCAGTAAGTCCTTGCTAGATTTCCGGAAGTATCTGGCACCAGCTACGCAATTTCTTTAAATTACGGGCAGATAGAATCCCACATACGTTCTATCTGGTTAAGATTAGGTGAATCTGGAGGCCAACACATAACCGTAAGTACACTATCATCCATCTCAAATCACAGGAGCATGAGTCTTGCTTTGTAACAAGCACAGTAGTCATACTGGAAGACACCATCGCTGTCTTAGAAGTCATGAAGTACGAAGGCATGCAAGCAGTCTACAACAATTTTCACCGCTATGTAGATGCCTTCGATCAGCTCTCATGGAAGCCCAGGCGCCAGTCGAGTCTGAGCTCTCGTAGTGTAAACTTCCTTATACTCGCGGAACAGCGTTGTGTGCGGCTAAGTGCTTCGCGGACTCCAGACGGTGTTTTCCCGGAACTACGGACTATTTCTCCGTGGGTATCTTCCCACCCTCTTGGTGAAATAGGGCAATGGTTTACCAAGTACACACATCAGTTAATTCAACATAGCCTGCCGCCGTCATGTATGGCGGGGATTATGGCGAAGGCGGCCAGCTCCAGCTCCAGCCGTCGACACTCTGCCCTGCTAGGCAAATGGTGAGACAAACATAGGCCCAGCAGACTAAGACAACATTAGTGGCAGCCATGTGCAGTTCCAATCGCAGAGCAATAGCGGTGATACGAGTGCAACCAAGGACGTGGTCAGCTCAGTTCTCAATACTGTAAACACTCCACCAGCAAACTTCAATCCTACTTTAATCCAGCGTGACCAGCAATCGAGAAGAGAAGATGAAGTGGTAGCGCATATACCGCAGAAACGCCCCTTCGCCTCCGCAAACGACATCGGCACCGGCGACAGCAGCGGAAGCAGCATGGTTCTCCGTTCCTCACGGCATCCTCCGCCACCAGCAGACATTAGTATGGACTCATCGCAGCCGGAACATGCACAGCGACAGCAGCCAGCTACGGCCACCGAAAACAACATCCTGCAGGTAAATGGGGCGGCGCCAGAACATTATCAAAGTTATGATCTAGGTCCCTACCACGTGTATATAGAAAGTCAGGACAAAAACATTGGACGCATCCACCCAATGGCTATTGGCCGTATCATGTACTCCCTCAGCCAGGATATAGGCAATAACATAATCCAGATAGCCCCTGCTGGGCGAAATCGCGTCAAGATTGAAATGAGATCGGTAGCATCGGCCAACAGCCTGGACACGAGTTCTGTCTGGGAACGAAATGGCCTAAGGGCCTACATTCCGTCCTCTCTCATTACCCAGCAAGGGATTATTAGAAACGTCATAACCGAAATATCAGAGGAAGAAATAATGGAGGTTGTAAGGTGTGAATATCAAGTAGTAAAGGTCAAAAGGTTTATTATAAAATCGAAAGAAAATGAGCAAACGAAGGAAATCCCGCTTCCGGTATGTCTCCTAACTTTCAAAGCTCAGAGGTGCCCCAATTATATCTATATACATGGAGTGAGATGTCCTGTAGAACCCTATATTAAGCCGGTAATGCAGTACATTAACTGCCTCCGCTTTGGGCACCCCAGAAATCGGTGCAGAAGCAACAAACGATGCCCCTTTTGCACAAATCCACATGATGGAACAGAATGTGTGAACCAAAGTACCCCAATATATGTACACTGCAGTGGCGGTCACCCATCCTTCGACAGACACTGCCCCGAATACGTCAAACAAAAGAAGATCAAACAGGTGATGGCCCAGGAAAATCTAAGCTATAAGCAAGCCCTAGAGAAAATCTCCATCCCATCGTAAGCCAGTATGGCGGCGAGCCTAGAAAGAGCGAACATGCAATCTCCAATCATGGCCACCCACGAAGGAATCTATGACCAAAGTGGTTGGAACATAGCACAGCATAATCCTACAACCCCCCCCCCCCAAACGTCCCGATTTATCCTCCCCAACAAGCGCAAATACCACAGGTCACTCATACGCTGGTAAACACCCCCACTGACCTGGAGAACTCCGTACCATCCTTTCCGGCCAGGAACAAAGTTCACCCTCCTAGCTCCGAAAGTCAGAGAAAACCGGGCAGAACCACAAGCAGTGCGTTCGACAGGTCCTACAAAAACTATTGGATTCCGTACAATAGGCACATCGAACCGATCGTCCGCAACCCGTTCCCTCCCCATGAGGTAAATAACCATTCTGACTTACCATCTACGGGATCCTCGGTCAACAAAATGTTTGAAATAATAATGTGTGTGATAAATCAACTAGTAAGAAACCAGTTGCTGGATCCTTCTCTGTACGCCCTTAATGTAAAACAACTTTTGCTCCGTTCCCTGTCCATAAGCGGGATAGACAATGTCGGCTCCGGTTAGAAATCAGCATTGCGAGATAATCCTCCAATGGAATGGAAGATCCATCAGGGCCAACAAAGAGAGTTTGCTGCAATACTCCTCAGCGAATAAGGTGGCCGTTATGGCCATCAGTGAGACCTGGTTTAAACCAGGAGAACGATTTTTATTGAAGGGGTATAATTCCATTAGATCAGATCGTCCGGATGGTGATGGCTACGGGGGCTCTGCCATACTAATTAGAAACTCTATTTATTGTGAACCAATACACCTCAGCACGGAAGATACGAAATTTAATATATGTGTCGCTAGAATCCGTCTTAGCAAGAAAGAGGTCACCATCGTATCAATGTACAGACCACCGAACAAGAAGTTATCGAAAGCAGCCATCTTGAACCTCCCAAGACCCCTACCGAAACCGGTCCTTCTCTTAGGAGACCTTAACGCCCATAACATCCTATGAGGAAGTTCAAGTACAAACGAAATGGGTAACACTATAGCTACTATTTTAGAGGAAGAAGACATGGTTCTGACACCTCAGCGCCACGGTTCATCTTCCCTACCAACAAATGGAAAATTCACCAGGCTGTCTGGGAAAAATTTGAAATTGGTTTGGAACGACTCACATCAACTTGGGAGTGCGGAGCTGATGCTGCGTCGGATTACAGCCTTTTGATAAACGATGTTAATCAAGCTGCTAACGCTTCCATTCCCGCACAGAAACCTGTATACTTTATGAAGAAAAAACGGACACTTTGGTGGGACAACGAATATAGGGAAGCGATGCAACGACGCAGAGACACGCTACGTGCATTTAGAAGTTGCCCCACGCTGGACAACTACCTGGCCCACTGCAGAGCGCAGGCTAGCGTCAAGAAGATAGTCAAGAGAAAGAAAAGAGATAAATGGAACAATTTCTGCGAATCCTTCAACAAAGATACGCCCATACCTGAAATATGGCACAACTTGAGGAAATTAAAGCACTCAGCCTCCACGGCAATTGAACCTCTCCTACAACGAACGACATCCTGGAAAACATCCACATCTCCTTAACCCCGGCTTGGGAGGAACCCAATCTTGCGAAAAAGGCGCCTGAGCCGCACTTCCTGCTGCACCTGTTCCAACTCAACGAACTCAACTCTGCTCTAAATCATGGATCAGACACAGCGCCAGGTCCGGACAACATCCATTACGCCATGCTGAGGAACCTGCCAGTCTCGGCAAAAACAAAATTGTGCAGTATTCTGAACAGGATCTGGGCGAATAGAATTCAAATTAACGAGATGAAAACAGCGCGGGTGGTTCCCGTGAGGAAGCCAGGGAAAGCCGGCCACAAGGTGGACTCCTACAGACCCATAAACTTACTGTCGTGCACCCACAAAATCCTGGAACGCATGATCAAACAGAGATTGGAATGGTGGCTAGAGAATCACTCGCTCCTCCCTGAAACACAGTACGGATTCAGAAGAGGTAAAGGCACGGAGGATATCTTAGCACACCTGACTACGAAAATCCGCTCCTGCTTAACCAAAAACAAATTTATGATCGCCGCATACATCGATATAAACAGCGCACACGACCATGTATCTCTTCCGATCCTAGCTAAGAAACTTTGCCGCCTAGGGATCCCACAAGTCGTTGTGGGAAATCTATTGGCACTGCTTTCAGACAGGTGGCTTGTAGTATCGGGGGAAGGTTCCCATGTGGCATCCAGGAAAACAAATCGAGGCCTGCCTCAGGGCTCCGTTCTTGCGCCGCTGCTATTTAACCTGTACACTTGTAACCTCCACCATACTATGAGTGGCAGTATCACCATCCTCCAATTCGCCGACGATCTTTGTATATTCATAGTAGGAGACTCATGGGAAGAATGCCTCCGGAAGCTGTCGTCGGAAATGGATAAATTCAAACAATGGCTGTTCAACAATGGCTTTGACATATCACCTACGAAGTCGTATCCATATACACCCGTCATAGAATGCCCGCAAGGGTCGATATAAAATTAGAACCCTTCACGTTCCCCGTAAAAAGCACGGTGAAATATTTGGGCATATGGATCGACAACAAACTCAAATGGGGTACTCATATAAAAAACATAATCAAGAAATGCGAGATGGCCACTAATCTCATTCGAGCAATAGCCAGCATCAAGTGGGGTGGCCATCCCGCAATATTATTAAGGATATACAAATCCTTGGTGCGCCCTCACTTCGACTATGCATGTATATGCTATGGGTCAGCATCGGAAATCCTACTCAAAGAGCTGGACAAAGCCCAATATAAGGCTCTCCGGGCATGTGTAGGCGCAATGAAATCGACGCCCACGAACCCGCTTTATGTCGAAGCACTCTAACCCCCGCTAAACATCCGCAGGAGCCTTCTTAGCTTTAAATTCCTCCTCAAACACAGCCAATATGCTGGTAGTAGTCTGATGAATGCAATTCACGACCTTGCAATGCAATGCCTCACTGCCAACTACTGGGTAAAGAAAAAAACGCCTCCAGTTGCGGCGGAATATTTAGAATCCTACAAGATATGTACGAGCATTCGACAAAACACAAAAATGTCATCCTATGAGGCCTCGTATTGGAGCACCGTCACAAACTTGGAAGTGTTTACAGGTATGGAAGCAACGCCCCAGCTGGAAAACCACAGAACAAATGTGTACCAATTTCTGTACAATCGTCCCGAAACGGAACACATATACACGGACGGATCTAAGCTCCCGGACGCGGCAGGATGTGCTTTCCTCACTCCAAAATTTGACGTAAAGGGATTATCCCAGCTTCCTGCGGAATGTTCCATCATGACTGCAGAACTGAGGGGCATACTTGAAGCACTCAATTACGCCAAAAACTCCCCAAGCACAGCCTTTGTAACCCTATCGGAATCTAGATCGGCCCTGATGTCACTAAAATATCACCACAGTAAATGGCACAATGATCAACGTGTGTACGACATCCTGAACGTAGTCCATGAATTAAAACGCTCGAAGAAATCAGTAGAATTCAAATGGGTCAAAGCTCACTGTAACCTCCGTGGAAACGAGACGGCGGAACGGTACGCAAAACAAGCCGCACGTAGCGGTATAACAGACAATAATAAGATTCCCTATCCTGACGCTGTATGTCTCATCAAAAACATTGCACTATCTAAGTGGAATATGGAGTGGAAGAAATCTATCACGACCAGAGGTCACCATAATGGCCTCATACACCCGGTGATACCAACCAAGCAGTGGTACGAGAAATATAAATGTACCCGCAGGTTTAGCACATGCATCGCCAGACTCAAATTCAACCACCGATGCTTCAAACAACATCTCCACCGTATTCACGTCATGGACACGCCCAACTGTTTATGTGGCGAAATTGAGGATACAAATCACCTCCTGTTCGGTTGCAGTAGGAAGAAGACAGAGTCAGACCTCCTTTTACGATTCCTCACGAAAGCAAGAATCCCGTTACCCACATGCGCTGCCACACTCCTATCAACAGAGAACTACGCGATCTACAAGATTTTATATCGACATATGAAAAGAATTGGTGTTACAATCTGATAGACACATTTATATATCTGCAGCATTATATAGACAGGTCTCTGTACAATGTTAATGTTTATTGTGAGACATAAGCAAGGTTATAATATCAAGCGTGTTGTCCGGGTGATCACACTACACCCTAGGACAGCAATGTTCCTTCACTGATGTTATGTATGAATTAAAGCTAATTATAAGTTATGTATATTGTAAACAACCGCAGTTTGTATCATCATGGATACGGCAAAGTAGCCTACGCAGATGTCAAAGCTAACTGTAATATCTTACCTCTGTACATGTCGAACCACTTCCTATAAAATGTCTAGATTTAATTAGACGATAATACTCTCACTGCAGCTGATCTTGTATGATTATGTATAACATTATAGTATCCATGTAAACTGTATATGGCTGTATGGGTGCGCAGCTCAAATGCCAATAAAATTTTAAAAAAAATTTAAAAAAGAGATCTAACCTAAATTTTTAACTACATAGTATAAATTATATTTCAGTTGCTTTTATTGTTAATGCCATTTAATAGACGTTTGTGATTTCACATAACTGTCATCTTTCTGCTAATTATGAACTTCATGAAATTTTGAAATGTACATTAGTAAGTCATGTATTTATTTTTTGATAATACTATTAGTTGTTTGAGATATTTCGATAGAATATTCAATGCTTGAAAGTTTGAGATTTTATTTAAAATATTCTCCGATGACTTCTTACATTAGTATTTGTCCACCTCTGACGAAAGAAAATTTCTCACCAGCTCTAGTGGTTTAAAAACTTCTTCTCAAATATCTAGATCCGCGAAGCTGCAGGAAAATGCTAGTAAGTTATAAAAAGGAGAATGAGAGACGTGTGTGGAAGTGGCCGGAATTGATGGGCACTTTTGAGCTGTTTTAAGAGCACTCGAAGCTCTGGTGACGTGCTGCTGCCGCAGACACCAGCTATAAGCGTGCAGGCGTTACTCACAGCAGTTGAGTTCGTCTGACCCGTCTCCGCAGTCGTCGTTGAAGTTGCAGACGTCTTCCTCGGGAACACAGAAGTGGTTGGCGCACTTGAAGTGCGTCACCAGGCACACGAAAGACTCTGAAACACAATGTTACACTTAATCAGATGGGACACACCCAATATGTTTCTCTGCGTCAAGTCTTCAAACAGTATACGTACTACAAAAAAACGTGAAAGCGCGTAGATTTGAACCATTACATTCTGTCCTTTAACAGGAAATATAAAATCAGGAAAATAAGATGTATTATTTTTATATAATGCTCTCTTTTTTTTCTTATTGCTTTACGCCTCGTCGACGGCTGTCATTAGAGGCGGGATGCGACTGGGGACAAGGAACGGGAAGGAATTCGGCCATGGTATCTTTGAAGGAAGTATCCGGCATTCGCCTGGTGTGATTTGGGGAAACCATGGAAAACCCAAATCTGGATGCCCGGACGGGATTCGAACCCGCGTCCTCTCGAATGCGAGTCCAGAACGATCATGCTCTCCCTAAAGCGTGGTTTGCAAGTATCAGCAATGCGTTATGGGAATCCTACAATGAGTGATGATAGCGAATTTTAACATGACCTTGAACAACCCTGAATCTGCCCATATTATACTGTAATATTTCACCGAATCCGGGAACAACTTTCGGGCCCCTTATATTGAGTGAACCGCCAAAATGAGCCATATGGTAAAGACATGGAAGCAAAATGCTGTCCGATCGTAATTTTCCAGTAAGATTGTAATCTAGTTTCTTCCCTCAGCGCAAAAAAACTCTGAGTATTTGATCACTCAGCAAAAGCGTTACCGTCATATTGAAGGCATTTCAATTTTTCACCTTAAAGTAGAAAAACAAGAGAGTACATTAAGTACACAAAAACTCCAGCAAAGGCACCAAAGCCTTCAGAACAAGTTCACCATAAAACAGGCAGTGTAGGCTGATTGTTATTAGAGGACAATAGTTAACTATCACACATTCTGGAGCATTTGTTTTGGATGAACATAAGCAAGCTGGCCTCGGTAGCGTAGGGGCTAGAGTGCTAGCTCCACGTGCCGAAGGTCGCCCGTTCGAGCCCGGCCGAGGGCATGGATGTTTAAGTGTTGTGTGTGTGTGAATGTCGTGTTGTAGTATCTTTGTGATCACACTTAATAGCAACAATGTACTGCAGAAACTAATACACTGAAAGAATCGTGAGAACCACATTGAGTTGCCTGTGTGGCCTCGGTAGAAAGGTCACTCCGTATCTTCGGAAGAGGCCGTTACTTGTGCTGGCAATCATCCCGTGTAAACACCCAAATCTTCCTTTGGTCATTAACCAGAGAGAAGCAGTGATCTTAGCAATCTTCGAGAAAAGTTATGTAGGCTCCTGAGATGTGAGGCATCAGTCTATTATTGCATCGATATAATCTTCTCTATGAAGATCCCCTGCTATAATTGGTCAAAACGTCATTCCTATAACAATTGGTCAATTAAACGCAGTAACAGTCGTGCCGAGTACTCTTACAAGAGAACAGAAGAACAGACATTATTTCGTCAGTAGGTCTGGAAGTCTATTAGACGCTACTCTGTATCCAGCAGCCACAGTAATCAATGCAAGATAGCAGACGGCTTCATATTGGTCGATATAACTTTTTCGTAATTCAACAGACCTGTTACGATTCAAGTAAATGCTCATTATACTTGATTCACGTATTCTTTTTATTTTGAAGTACTGCGGTCCAGAAAAATGAATCGCAGAAGTAAAAAAAATAAAAATAAAAAAAATAAAAAGGAAATCCTAAATTTTGTCAGGTCTCTTTATGAAAGGAGTGACCGTCTGAATGTGTATAATTATCTGTGGTCTACAGTTTCACATTTCTGAAGTTTTTTACTGACTTGCTTCTTCCCGTAGTACATATTAGTCGTCAGCTACTTCTGCAGATGTTGATCAGAAACATTAGCTTTAAAAATTTGGAAACACCATGCAAATTGATGCGGTAGTTTTTGCGTTATTAGAGATCAAGCCTCACTACAAACGCAGGTTGCTTACAGATTTATAATAGTATAGATAGATTATTTAATAATGTCATCAATATTAGCTGGTGGGATATATATGTCCCACCGGCACCGCACAGAAGTTTTACTTCATCCTGAAGTTTGTTTTACCACGGTCGTTTCACGTACTTTTACACCCACAATCAAACTGGATCTTACCATGAATTTTTTACCTATTTTTAGGCCCTAGAAATGGGCAATAAAAGAAAACTCTAGGACGCAGAATTGCAGCGGACATTGTAGGAATCCGACTTGGACGATTCATCAGACGAAGAATACCAGCCTGATCACGACAACTCTGATGAGAATGAAGATGGAAATTCTTCAGAAAGTTAACTTGAAAATTATCAGTCTGTTACCAACACTAAGCTAATACTGAATGTAGGTGACCACTTGCCCATCGAAGGAGCTACAAGGAGACTATGTACACGATGCGCACAGAATAAAATCGAAAAAGAGGACAAAAACTGGTTGTACCATGAGTCAATTACAACTTCTGCAAACAATATTTCACAGCATTTCACAAATAACTTCATTGTAACTTTTTCATGGATACACTCTTTGTATATTTTGCCAAAATAATTTTTTTCTAAACTATTACTTCTCTTTTCATTGCTAGAATATCACTGGGACATATTTGTCCCAACCAGTAATACCAGTGGGACATATATGTCCCGGCCCCCAAAAATTCCCCCGCCCCCCACCTAATCACCTACTATGAGCAAGACCATGCAGGAACTACTTTTACAAAGCCTACCAAACATGTATGAGGGAATTTGTTTTACTTTTTAAGAAAACAAAAATGGTAGTCAAAGGGTTAAAGCTGTTCTGTATTCTCAATCCATGATGGATTACCAGAACCCTGCGGGAATATCAAGCGACTGTCATCTACATTAATGCTTTCTGTAACAACGATTTTGTTCTGCTTTTCTGGGTTACTACCTACGCGAGAAATTTTAGAATTTTTCTGGGTGCTCGTAAAAAGACAATTTTGCTGCAAATGTAGAAGGAATTACTTGTGCATGCAGCTCGAGAAAGCACGCCATGGTTTTAGCACCCCGCCCCAAGACATAACGCTGCCGTGAGAATTACAGCCGCCTCACCTCCCCTTTGTGGAGCCGTAAAAACGGTCCGAGATAGCCCAGTGGGAGGGCGTGTCTGGTATTTCGAGCTCCTCCTGATTCCATCAAAACTTACCTCCATGATGACTTGGTTCTGGCCAAGCACAACAAGCA
The DNA here is from genome assembly GCA_031002005.1 of Vandiemenella viatica. NCBI lineage: Eukaryota > Metazoa > Arthropoda > Insecta > Orthoptera > Morabidae > Vandiemenella > Vandiemenella viatica. The sequence continues at coordinate 167,380,129 of JARYHS010008074.1, read as the reverse complement.
ACAACTTAACGAAACTTTTATGAGACTATTTCAACCACCGATGTACTTACAACTGAATTAGTTCGTAAGCTGATGCTTTGAATAAGGAGATTCAAATCTCCACATTAAAATTATACTTAATTCGAAAAAACAATCGTATGTATTAGTATTACTACTTGAAATGTGGTGCTACAGAAGAATGCTGAAAATTAGGTGGACAGACAAAGTAAGAAATGAACGAGTTTTAGAAATGATGGGTGAGAAAAGAAGTTTATGGAAGAAGCTTACAGGAAGAAGAGACAGGCTGGTAGGTCATATTTTGAGACATGCTGAATTGGTTAATTTGTTAGAGGGAACAGTTGAAGGTAAGAACTGTAGAGGTAGACAGAGATTAGAATATATGAAGCAGATAATTGAGGACGTGGATTGTAAGGGGTATGTAGAAATGAAGAGGTTACCACAGGATAGGAAGGGATGGAGGATTGCATCAAACCAGTCTAAAGACTGACGACAGCAAAAAAAAACTGTTAGTTATTACTTTATTATAAATCAATTGGACCTGCTGCTTTAAACAGGAAGAATGAAGGGTGGTTCGTTATTTCAAACGTTTTAGTGAAAGATTTCGTTTACCAGATTCAGTTCAGTATCAGATATGTAAGATATCATGAGCTTCCTCGAACTGGCTGTTATCGTTACACACACTGAAACCGTTATAATGTACACGGGAGGAAACCTCGTAAAGACCGTAGTTATTATAGTTTATAAGTTTCCTGCAATAACCAAGGCGAATGCTAGAACAGTTCCAAGTTTACGACTCCAAAACTACTTCACACTACACTAGACATACAGAACACGTCGTAGACTGTTCTTGCATAGATGGGAAAATGTTCGCCTTCCTCCCCCATACATTTCATTAATAAATTACTGAAGAAGGTAGGGAGAAGCCACTCCGGTATTCATTCAACAAGACTCAACTACAGAGGACGGAGTAGTACTTTCCAACTTCAAATTAATATGTTTATGCCACAAGATAAGGATCTGTAAAGAATATCTGCAACTTGATTTTGGTCTCATTGCTTCTTATGATTAATTAATAGAGACGATAAATTGGGATCTACTTATTCGATTTGTTCTATATGTTGTGTTTCGTTGTGCAGTTACATTTTGCATTGTATTTTATAAATGTTTCACCTGTAGACGGCGACAGAGTTTCAGTGGCCGAGATATCGTTTATAAACGCCTGCTTTATTCGGCTGGCCACCCAAGAACATTATATTAGTTCTCAAAGCCGAGAAACACTTCGTCCTTATCTAACTTATGTAAGAGTTTGCTTTAACGCGTGTCTAATTGGTGGAAATTGTTTGAAAGGTGATAATGAATTCTCCAGTTTCGGATTTAATGAAATTTTGTCTCCGCAAGTTCTACCACAGCTTATATGCATATTGTCTAACAATTTTTAAGAACTTGTGAGTCGAATTAACGATCAATGCCACTTTATGTTTTATGTGGATGTAAGAATTTCAAGGAAATAATGATATTACATGTATATAACCAATTGATATAAGTACGAAATCTAAAGTTGTCTATTAAGTAGCCTACTATGAGTAATTAGATTTTGAATTTAATATTGTAATGATTAGGAAAATGAGTTTATTATCCTATGCTAATCCTGAGATCTCTGTATGAGATGTATCGCTGTAAGTATTTCATTTAGTTTTAGTCGTGATTTGCTAACTGTTAAATTAAATTACAAATATAATTCCCATCTTCCCATGAATACTGAATTTTTAAGGAGGCACTTCTTGGTGCTTCGGAACACTGTTATAACGGAAAATTTATACATGAACGAACTGAAAATTAAAGATTACCACGGCATGCCAAGAAGGGTAAACATGAGCGCACAATGGAAGTATTGCTGCTTACCACAGGACTGGAAAAGTGGGATAGTAGTGCCAGTACATAAAGGAGGGGTGAGAAATAATCGAAAATTACAGGCCGATCAGTTTGACATCACTGTTAGAGATTGATATGCAACAACATCAGAAATATAAGTGGTTTTCAAGTAGGAAACATGACTTTAAGCAAGGATATTCATGCGAATCTCAGTTGCTATAGGCCTATAAAAGGATCAAAACGGTAGAGGACTGAAAACAACTGCAGGGTGATCTGGACCGGATATGTAGTTGGGTTGGTAAACATGGGATGAAGATAAATGGAAAGAAGTGTCAGCTATTATATACACAAATAAAAAACTAAACGTTTAATACGATTATAAGGTTGGGAAAGAATTGCTTGTTGAAGACTTGAAATGTAAATATCTTGGCATTACATTTGATAACAACCTTCACTGGGCAGGACACATTGGTCAGGTAGGAGGAAAAGGTTTGAAAATTCTGCACTTGTTGGGGAGAGTGATGAGGGGATATACGAGAGAAGTAAAGGAACTGCGTTACAAAGCTTTGGTCATACCATTGCATGAATATGGTAGTGTAGTATGGGGCCCACATTTTGCGTATTAAATACAGGAGTTGGACAGGGTGCAAAAAAGGACTGCTAGGTTTGTTTCTGGAAATTACCGCAGAATGCAATCAGTAACAGATATGGGATTCATTGGAAGACAGGAGGAGGGTGAAGAAAGAGGGCTATGGGAGTGTATAAGTAGTATATTGATGAAAGATATTGGAGTAAGAATTAAAAGCAATGCATGGAAGGGAAAAGATGACCATGACCACAAGCTGGCACTCGATTTCAGGCACAAGAGTGTAGGAAGATTCTCTTTCTTGGGTAAGGGTGTCAGGGATTGGAATAAGTTTCGAAGAGAAATGATGAATAATTTACAAAAAACGTGGAAAGAATTTTAAGCTAAAATTTTTAGACAGCAACTGTTGGTGGGTGCAGGAAAGGGGGGAAGATGGATGTGTAAGCAAATTGACACCGGAGCGTGCGCTGCATCGCATTTTAATTAAATATTATTATGTGGGTGCGAAATTGGAGTAAACGGTTTGGGGGCTCCGTGGTGAGGTTTCAGGGTGGTCCCGGTTCATAGCCCACTGGAGTTTACAGGACCTAAACTCTTACTTTGCCTGTGGCAAAGCTTTTTTGTGTATGAATAATATGCTACAATACTTCGTAGCAAAGCTGTAGGTCCCCTTCACCCAGTAATACGCCGAGTGAATTACCCTACGGCAGTGTTTCTCAACCTGTGGTCGACGTAAGTTTTGGTATACAGTATGGAATACTAGAATTTTAGAGGAGTTTATTTGTTTGATGGTGGGCTGGTGAACTATTATAATAAAATATTTGTTTTTCAATCAGATTTACAAAAAAAATTATTTATGATGATATTCAATTATTTGATTTCCTTTTTGAAAATAACCTCTCAATTAATTTCACTAGGATAATCACTGCAAATGTACAAAAATAAGAAGAGATTGTCTAACAGTTGCACAATCGCTGTTCTGATTAGTGATGATTGTCCCAACAATTCCGTTTACTAAAGTAATGTTCCATCACTTCCGAATGCTTAATATAAACGCACTGAATTCTTTCTGAAACAAATCAAACTTTTCTTTTCACGATATTGTGACCAACTGATCGATATAGTACTTAAAAGAAATATTATCAGTGCTCAATATTTATTTTTTCAACCGTTATGTAAAACTTAATTGTGTAAGGGAAGACCTTTTATTTCTTATGATTAGTAAACACTAACGTTTATTTGTGGTTTACATACAAAAGAGAAAAAGAAACTTGTTCCAAAAAAGTACAATCTTTCAACCATAGTATGTTTGCATGACCTAAAATATTGCACTATTGGTCTAAACTGCAATAACATGGTAGACTGCTGAAAAACATTAAAAATTACTGAATTCTAGAAAGTAATGTCCAGCATGCAAAGATTAGTATTACACAGTGTGACTACACATGTCTGCAGTAAGTAGTCGTTGCGTTAGGATGGTAAAATGTGACAATAGCGAGGATGACAGACACGTTTCATAGCTCTGTGACGGGTTGTTTAGCATTGGCACAAGTTTTCGTTCGAGACTGCTTCAGTGAAAAAAGTAGCGACATTGTCTGCACAACTAATTCGACTCGGCAGCTCAGCCGTCAGTTTACTACTGGAACTATTTACTCTTCAGCATGAGTGATTTTAACCAATGTTACATGTGTCCTGTCTTGTCCCTCACTTTGATAATAGGAAAAACATTAGGAAATGATAGAAAAATGCATTGCAATAACTTAAATACATTGGAGCTGCTAGCTAGGTGACTTAGTCGACCAAATGCCATTTTGTTTCTTAAAAAATTATTTTATTTAATTTTTTTTTTAGTATGTTAAAATGAGAACGAAATGTTTTACGGTAGGGCAAGATTTATGTGAAAATTTTCTGCCGCGTGGGTAGATCTTAGAATATATTTTACGTATTCTGTGTTTAGTATTACTACTGTCATTGACCTGAATCATAGTGACGCCATTGTTTATAGAAAACATAAAACGGTCTAATAACCAAGCTCATCCGATGGGAAAGATTGCATTTACTTCGGCGCTACTAGCGTCCTTTGCATATCCTGTTTCTTAGGCCTCGTATCCACTTGAGCACGTTCAGGCGAATGAGCTGTTCAGTGAAGCGAGCGGCTCAAGTGTGGACGCCTGAGCGCGCTCGCAACGAACGACAGCGAGCGCGCTCAGGGCGAGCCGATCGGTTGTCGGTATTTTGGAATGCTCAAAGGCGAGCCAGTGTTTGTTCGGCGCTCAGTGTGGACGTCATTTGGCGGTTTCTACAATGAGCGCGAGCACGTGGGACAATGAAACCTGCTTAACTCTAATTGATGCGTATGAATCAAGAGGGTGTTGTGGGATAGCTCCAGTATTATAATTGAACTAAAAAGTAAGGTGCATGGCGTGAAATCAGCGAGATATTAAACTTTAGTATTGATGATGTAAAGAAAAAAATAACAAGCCAGCTAGGGTCATTCAGGCGAAAACGATCAAAACAGAAGAGAACTTCTATAACGGGAAGTGGTAAGTCTTTTTTAATAGTATTTCTCACAGCTTAACGGATTTTGATTGAATTTGGTGTTACGAAATTCATATCCTAATTGCCTAAAATCATATTGATTTTGTGCCAGGCAATATAATTGTTTTACCAATTTTATTAAAAACTTGAAATCAATGCCATAATTAAAAAAAACAACATAAAAATAACCTTTAAATCTATATTTGTAAACACAAATTAAAAATAGGTACCAGCCTTCATATAATTTAGGAGTGATTCAATAGTGCCATCACAGACTACCCGTACTAAACTGATGATGCTTTGTTTATATACTTTGAACATATCTGCAGGCTTGTGTAGGGACTTCCTGAGGATACGAATCTTAAAGTTATTATAAATTTTATCTTCTGGTGGGATCGCCTCACACATAGGCGTATCGTGCATTTTAATATGTGGTCTAACTAATGACAGCAAATGTTCGAAATCGATCTCGTAAAGTTTTTAAATAGCTCATTGTCATCTTCTAAAGTAAATTCGCGAATTAAATTATTAAGATAATTTCTTCGCAGACGATGGCTTTCTCTAATCCATCAACTTGGTAATTTTCTTCTCTGTTTTGACATCGTATGGATAATAATAAAGGCCGCAGCTACGCGTGACGACACGTCAATAGCCGAGCGTTTTCTGAGCACTGGCACCAGGTTCGTTCGACCAAAATTTCTTTTTCCTTGAGCACGCTCGAACGAGAGCGCTCAAATGAATGAGCGGCTCATTCGCCTGAGTGTGCTCAAGTGGATACGAGGCCTTATGCGTTAGGAGGAAAACTACGTTATTTCACAAGACATGGCCTGGAGTATGAATGTCAAAGTAAGCAGCAAGATACACAATACAGGGTCCGGCAATAAAACCTCCCACATTTCACGTAGCCGACGTGCGGGTTGTAGTGAGGATACTGATGTGGAGTGTGTTTTGTTTTAAAGAGGTGTACCTGCCATTTTCAGTGTGCGCCATGTCATGGCTTGGTGAGCATCGTGCGTTTGTTGTGGACGAATTTATTCGTAACAGTTGTTCTCAGATTTTCGGAGACGATTCGAACTTGGCCTACATGATCGTGTCCCGGATAGAAAAACTATTCAACTGTGGGTGTCAAACTTTACAAAGACAGGTTCAGCACTAAAAAAAAAACCTACAGGCCGCCCTCGGACTGCAACAACGCCGAAAAATTTGGCGCGTGTGAGTGTGTCTATGCAACATTCACCAATCTTTGGGGACACTTAAAGCCTATAGTGTACAAACATCGTCCCACAACACTGCAAGCACTTAAAGAGGCCATTACCCAAGAATTGGCAGCCATTCCAAGAGAAATGACGTGAAAATGTATGGAGAACTTTCTGGACAGACAATGTGTCAACAATGGAGGGCAGATATAATTTTTAAAACCAAATAATTAAAAATGGCAAAGTATGTATTTTTCATAAATAAAAGTAATTATTCTATATCATATTTAGTTTTTATGTGACAACACATTAAAATGAGGGAGGTTTTATTGCCGGACCCTGTACATGCCCATTCGTGTCTCAGTAGCGTTTTTCTTTACTATTAAATATCTGCTATTTCTCTATTTGAGAGGATATTCTTTAAAAGAACAAATGAAGCGTTCTAAACTAGTTCAACTACAGAAATAACAACTAATTTATAACGTTTCACAACCCGGAAAAAATACGAAATTTCACATATTCTTCTTCTTCACCAACTTTTGTTAACTTTAGGGGTCGGTTACCTTTGATGAGGTTTACCCATCATTGCTTGGTTAAGTTTGAAGCATTGGTTTTACGACCACATGCAGCTGCTGACGCCAAGCATTTTCTACCCACAGCCAGGTCGTACAACGTACTGATGGAGAAAGTGAAGTATGCCATCTGTCTGCGAAATTTGTAACTATGTTGTGAGTGTATTAAGTGTAGAGGCGGAGACTTGGGACCAGCCCGACATTCGCCTTGATGGCTGCAGAAAACAATCAAATAATAGCAATCAGGACGGCCGGTTCGCAGAGGCCTGGATTCGTGCCTGGTCCCTTTGTACCACCCCGATAGAACGTGCAGCGCCTCAGTGTACTGAGCCACAATGGCGGGCAAGAAATATCGTATACTGGCAGGTTTTAAATAAAGAAATAATCACGAGAACACTCAAAATGGAAGTCACATCGTAAATATGTGATCCGATAGTGAGACAGTAATTTTATACGTTTATAGTCCTTTTTTTTAAGTTACCGCTCTTGTGATGGATCTACTAGATTTGGTAACCATAGATTTCCATTATTTTTATATAAGTCTTAGAGTGTAATATCCCCTCAGTCACAGATTCAAGGAATTTTATGCTATGGGCTTAGTTTCCGAAATATCGCGTCCCAAAATTTTCCCAGTAAGTTGTTATTCCGTCATCAGAACAGGGCATAGCCAAATGGTCAAGCTTCTGGACCATCACGCTGCCAAATTTGCTTCGCGCCCCTCTCTTCCGAACTTCTTTTTTTCAACCAACGTTTCTATCATTTCTAACACTTTTATATAAAATTTCAATTATTTTTCATTTATTAGTGTAACATGTTTCATCATAGAACTACTAACCCAGAGTTTTTATCGTTTCTAATTATTTTAAGACAATATTTTTTGTTTTTTCTGTCCGAATTGTATAATGTTCTAAATTTTACGAAAATGCTGTACCTGTTGTAACATGGTTGAGGAAAAAACGCTATAGATATCTATTATAGTGTGGAAAAAACATGATTGGTGTATATTATGTTTTAGCTGATTGTGATAGCCGACAGTAATAATCGTAGAAGCGTTAAGAATATAAAAGTTATCCACTATGTAATGAAAGTAAGTAATTTTATTAATAAGCAAGTGATAAGCAATCGTCTGTTTTTTATTAATAAATATTAACAAATTTTCTATTAGAAAATGAATATAAAATGTTGTTATTGATTTCAGGATAAAAAATGTTTTATTAATATTTAAAAAAAATTGAAATTGTTATGATAGAAATAAATATTAGATATAACTGAATCGATGACTTAATAAAGAGGATTGATGTGAACCCTGTTCTGGATCACTAAGCTACGCACAGATCAGCTCATGGAGCTAGGTACTAATTACTTGATGTGTAAGCTGCTATGAAATTTCTGGGACGCAACTTCTCGAAAAGTAATGCCGAGCGCATAAAGTCCCTTTAACTAAGCGCATACATCGAAATCGATGATTAAAATGTCTGGAGTCCCCTCATTAGAGAAACGTTCATCAGAGTTGCACAGCGTAGGCAGCATGCGCCAGAGGCCCACTAACGCAGTTACTTAAGACCGATTTGGAGGTAGTTCGGAAATTACGATAGATTGCTGGGGACGGAGGGTGGCAATTAAGGTGCGAGTTATGGAGATAATCGTGCTGCAGCTACGGTCGCTCGGTCTTGACATTAATCAATCGTTATCTAAGTACTGCATTTCGACACGAGATAGGCAAAAGTTTTAAAATAACACAAAAGAAATGAAACTGCGAAGGGCGTTCAAATAAAATAAATAATTTGAATTTAATGAACTCTCGAGTTTGGTAGCATTTCGGTATCTTTTTTTAACCTCCGATTTTGGTAAAACCTCTTACTTTCCCGGGAGGGGGTGAAGAGGTGATGCATCGTATTGTGAAACAGTGTACTTTATCAAATTTAGTTAAAGATTAAAAATGAAATACTAAAAACTTTTGGGTATTATCTAACAGGCAATACCGCTCGCTTCGCGCTGTTAACGTGTCGTCATAGTGACGTCACGTTCACGTACAGTCAATTTTTGTGACTATTCTGCCGTTGGTAAGCGCCCGCAGACGTCCGATAACACATCAAACACTGGACATCTGGTTGTGTTATCGGACATCTGCGGCCGCTTACCAGCGGCCGCCTGCATCTGATCCACCTTCGGGATATCAGTTTATGTTGATATTGTACAGTTTTAAATTATTGTGACCGAGCGTAGCGAGGGCACAATACACACAAAAATCGTCTGTACGTGAACGTGACGTCACTATGACGACAGTTAACAGCGCGAAGCGAGCGGTATTGCCTGTTAGATAAAACCCCATTCCTTTCCCTATTGTGTAGGTTTTTCAATATTGGGAAAGTACACAAGCAAAATCTGTAACTCAGTTTAATCAATTGCAAATCAATTTGTGTGATTTACGACGACGGTATTGTAAATGATCAATTCTTAAAAAAATCCACAAATTTATTCTGAATTCAATGGAAACGACATTGAAGCTCGTTAGACAAGAGAGTATTTTGGTTACCTCATCAGCTGACTCAAACAGAGACGGACTGAGAAATGGGAGGAGAACACGATCACTTTCACCATACGCCTGACAATTAATTCGTTCTATCAGATAGTCTGTGCCACTCAAACATCCCATATCTGGCTTCCTGGTCCTTGCTTTCTTTCTTCAGTGAAAGGAGAAACCATAACAAAGGATTTTGCCAATTAATATACCTTAGCGTACATCGAACAAACAGTAGAGAGAACTGAAGAAACCAAAAGAATGGAAGGGCTAGTCAGAAGAATGATGAACACTTCGTTAAAAGAAGGACCAATACAAAAAATGCACACACATCATCTGGAACTAACATGAACAGGAGCCTCCATCTCAAGAATCTGCCCACGAAAGCAACAACTTTATTTATTACATAGTTTACAGCAACCATGCACTATGCAGAATCTTTAAAATAACTAAAGTTGTCGTAATCCTGAACCGGAGAAACGATATAGAAAGCTACCGACCCGTAAGTTTTATCTCCTCCGCAACAAAGATACTCGAAAAAGTTGTACTCACAAGGAAAAATGAACACTCGAGGCAGGCGAAATCATCCGTCCTGAGAAATATAACGTCCAATCCATGGCATCTATAACCTGCCAGGTACTGTGGTTAACAGAAGACACCTATCGCGGAATCAACAAAACAAGTCGAAAGCTGCAGTTTTTATTTATATCGGAAAAGCATTCGAGAAAGTATTGTTGCCAATATTAATAGATCATTGATACGTTAAAGCGATGCGATACTAAAAGTAAGAAACTTTTATGCTTTTGTCAAAGGTCATCATCCATCAGTGCAACGGATATATGAAAACTGGGACCAGTGAAATTTGCGGCCAACCTAAAATCTGCGAAATAGACACGCAAATGTTTCACAGGTTAAGTATTCTTTCTTAGACTTTTTTCGCACTCGTTACTGAAAGCTGAATTTTTTTTGATCTGCAACACTGTTCGGAAAATCCAGTGCGGTACGAACTAGATCGGAGTGGCCGAGGTCGTCTAGAGGCGGCCATACACGATCGTTCCATCCGTCCAAATGGAGCAATGTCACTCCATTATCGTGTCGTCTGTGGGGAAATTTGATGTGGATGACGTTAATCCACAACTGCTGATGGTAGAATATTTTTTCCTACACTAGTTTCTTATCTGCTTAACGTCTCTCTAACAGCGAGGTCTTTAGAGACGGGAAAGGATTGGGGGGGGGGGCAAGGAATGGGAAGGAATTCGGCCATGGCCTTTTGAAGGAAGCATCCCGGAATTTGCCTGGAGTGATTTGGAAAACCATGGAAAACCCAAATCTGGATGCCCGGACGGGGATTCGAACCGCCGTCCTCCCGAATGGGAGGCCTCCTGCACTAGTAATGTGAGGGAAAGGGAGATTTTGCATGAAATCTACTACGATTCTGTAAGTATCTGCCTCGTTATTACAATTCTTTTCTACGTCTTTTAAGCAAGAATAAAACTTGTATTTTAATAACAGTTATAAACTATAAAACATCTGTAGTGTCAACCTGTTTTTAGAAACATTGGCTACAAACATAGCAATCCGCTCAGAGCGCCGGCGGGGCGGCTTTTAACAATACAACCAGTTTGATCCTTTTCTATAATAAACATACCGCTACAGCATTGTTGAGAATTCTGGCCGCAGATTTCACTGGCCGCAAATTTCACTGGGCGCAGTTTTCGCGACACCAGTGCAACATATAACAACCGTAATACGAAGAAACCGCCGTTACAGCTTCTAGTATGAACTATATGCATGATCACAATACGCTGACGACACTGCCTTCTAGACTATACTATAGCACTAGCATCTCTCACGATGTGAACGTAAGGAGTTTACAGACGAAATTGGACGAAGTCACTCCATGAAACATACGAAACAAATTAAAAAATCTATGACAAATGTGCAGCTATATATTTTCGAAAGTTAAGTTCGATTTCTTTGCTAGATATGCTGTGCCAGTTCCTCCGTATAGATAATTGCGAATTGCATTCAACAATAAGCTTCTGTGTCGACAAACACATTTGGTTGCACAAGAGTAGTTAGAATTAAGTTTTCCCCAGCGTATGGATGACAAAAAAAATTTCTCGGGTTTTCTGCCGGATAAGTTCTTCTGTCCAAAGCGTTTCGGCAGCAGCCTCCGCTGCCTTCATCAGGTGAGATGTCATAGCGAGCGCCGCACCGCACAGAATACCGATAAGAATTTTTATCAGCACAAGAGAAATTAATTCGAATTAATTTTAAACTTGTGGCTGAATATGCAGGGAAGTAAGCCTAATTGTTTCAGTTTAGATACTGGCAGTGGTGGTTTCAATATACGATATTATTTAACCGGTCTTATATTTGTGTCTTTATTGGCAGTTATCAGTAATTAACGAAGTAAACCACAGGATCACTTCCTGTAGAATACTGGAAACGCTCCTCATTTGTTTTGCATATAGAACTACACAGACAGATGTTAACGGGATCACACAAAAATACTTTCGCACAAGAATATAATAAAATTTATGATAGAAAGATTAAACGATCTTCTGAATAATGATATTGCGAAACTATGCGTACATTTGAAACTTCTTGATTCTTTCGACAAACGTAAAAAAAAATAAAAAAATCTACAATTTTGAAAGTTAAAGAAAATTAGTAGACACGACAATAAAAAAAAGAGATAAACGGTCATAATAAAAATAAGTGTTCTGGGATAAGATGAACAAATTTACATGGAACTTATTTTTTGTGTCGAGCCTGAGCAGTAAAATGCTCTATGTGGAAGCAGTACAGCTGGGAACAGACCATCCAGGATGCGTTTCTTTGAGTAACAGTGATTGTCACCAACGGAAGCAGTTGACCTGGGAAAAACATTCCCACCCGCCCCGCAGTGGCTATTCAACTGTGTATAGCTTGGGCTCCCTGATCAGCAACCTACGCACACCACGTTAGGCGGTGACATCTTGTTTTGTCATAAGTTTACATCAGGGCTGAAACCAAGTAATGGCCGTCGGGAGAGAAGGCTGAAAAAGGTCTTATGCCTCATGCTTCTCAGAGCTCATATTTCCGTTAAATTTATAACAAATAATGCAAACGGATAAAATCATTGCTAGATTTTATGTTTAAAATAAAGTATGAATAATTCACTTCCTAAATCAGTTTTTATTTATTCTCAATCCAGAAAATATTATTATCAGTGCTCAGGGTGCATAATGGTTCCCATTATCATATACTGAATAATCAGTCAATATTTAACCAACCACTTTCATTCGAATTAATGACTTAATAATTTGTACATTGCCATCTACATTAAGTGAGCGAATATGTAACTGAAATACTTATATGATCAGAGTTATTATTAACTATTATTCCTTTTTAACTACATTTTTTTTTTTTTTTTTTTTTTACCACAACTAATGAATTTCTGAATAGAGGCCAGTTAATATATTTTAAGTGATAACGCAAAATTTCTGTTTATTCCTATATTACAAGCTGTCGAAAAGTTATCATATGCATATACCAACAAGACAATAAAAATAATGGATGTGCTTCTCAATAATCTTATAGCATGAAAAGTTCATGTATTGAATTTGGTATTGAGCACGATCAGCCTAGTTCACTTGTACTATAGCGTATCATACTGACTAGACCATTCATAACATAAACTATAGTAAGCGTATTTTTTTTTTTAATTGCTTTACGTCTCTCAACAGCGAGGTCTTTAGAGACGGGAAAGGATGGGGGCAAGGAATGGGAAGGAATTCGGCCATGGCCTTATTAAGGAAGCATCCCGGCATTTGCCTGGAGTGATTTGGAAAACCATGGAAAACCCAAATCTGGATGCCCGGACGGGGATTCGAACGCGTATTTTGAAACATGGTGTGCGTTTATAAATGCAGTGACAAGTTATACATACACGGAACTGTTCTATCATATCGATAATATTATAACAAATATATAACAAAAACGATTGAAGTCATCCATGGGAAATAGAAAATGGGAAAAGGTATTAAAAAGATGGAGCGAAGTTAGTGAACGATTGTTATAACAATTAACGTTAAAGGAGCAGTATTATTAATTACAGAAAGTTATGTTACAACGAAGAACATAGCAGCATACCTAAAATGTGAAGAAAATTGTAGCTATGTTGTTCAGTAGAGTCAGTTTGCGAAGTTAGAGAAACGTCGCTGCAGGAGATCGTAAAAAACATATTGACTTAATATTTGTTTTCCTTATGGCTTTACGAGTTACTCATTAGAGTCGGTAAACGATTGGGTGCAGGGAACGGGCAGGAATTCGACCACAGCCGTTTGAAGGCTCCATCCCCTTCGCCAGCAGTGATTTCGGAAGTACATAAGAAAACCCGATAACTGGATGGCTAGACGAGGATTCCAACTAGTGTCCTCCCGAATAAAATGCCAAATCGTTATCGTCCCCCTTCACGCTTTCTATGACTTAATACTGACTGTATCATGTGAAGAACATCATTCCAAATTGGCAAGAATGGCTCTACGTTTCAATTTTCCAGCTAATTGAAAAACCGTGACCACTTAATAATAACCACTGAAAGTTAAAGGATCAGGTTTCAAAATTCTGCACTTGTTGGAGAGAGTGATGAGGGGATGTAAAGGAATTGGGTTACAAGACTTTGGTCAAACCATTGCTCGAATATGGTAGTGAATTTTGGACAGTCATGTTACGTATCAAATACAGGAGTTGGAGAGGGTGCAAAAATGGGCTGCTAGATTTGTTTCTGGAAATTATCGCAGAATGCAGTCAGTGACGGATACGATAAAGGACTGGATTGGGATTCATTCCAAGACAGGAGGAGGATGAGGAGGGTCATGGGAGTGCACAGGGTGTATACTGGCGATGAGGCATGGAAAGATATTGGAGTCGGTATGAAAGGTAGTGCATGGAAGGGAAAAGATGACCATGACCACAATCTGGCACTCGATTTCAGGCACAAGGATGTGGGAAGATTCTCTTTTTTAGGTAAGGGTGTCAGGGATTGGAATGAGTTACCAAGAGAAATGATGAATAATTTACCGAAAACGTTAGAAGAATTTAAAGATAAAATTTGTAGAGGGCAAATGTAGGTGGGTGCAGGATAGGGGAAGATGGGGGTGTAGGGAAATTGCCTGTGCTCCATTGCAATTAAATTAAATTAATTTTTTAAAAAAAAAAAGTAGAAATTTGGGGAGAGATTCCGTATGACTGGATATGGCAGCTTTATCATCTTAGCCGTTTTGTTCATTCAAACGACTAGTAAGTACGAAGCTGAATTTACTTCTGCGATGTTTGTAACATTATAACTCACCACCAAACACTCTTTTATTTGCTTGAAGATTTGTCGGGCAAGTAGCCGGGTCAATTGATCGCAGATGTACGAATTTTCGGTGGCGTAACATGTCATCATCTTCAGGTAGCGTCCACAGGTCGGCGTGAGGAGTCAGTCCAGGACGCGACTGCTGTTCTGCTCCGGATTGGACCAGCAGTCGCGTCCTGGACTGCGCTCCTCACGCCGATCAGTGGACGCTACCTGAAGATAATGTCATGTTACGCCATCGATAGTTCGTACATCTGCGATCAATTGACCCGGCTGCACGCCCCAGAAATCTTCAAGCAACAGATCCGCCGGAAAAACTTACGATTACATTTTTTTATTTATTTACTATTATTATTAATATTGAATTATATAGAATTTATTAATTACTAGATGATCCGGCAGTGCTTCACTATTGCTAGACTTGAGTACATATATAGATTAAATCAATATATTTGAAAGTTTGTATTTAGTTAAAATTTGATATTTACATATAAATTTTAATTATTAGTTCATTCAGTTTCAAGTTATTTGCAATGGTCTTGGATGATAAATGTTTTTGGTGATTTCATTTCGCATAAAAACAAAAAAAAACAAAAACAAAAAAAAAACCTCTCGGTTCGTCTAGATTAGGGTTACCAGACGTCCCCGTTTCACGGGGACAGTCCCCGTATTCAGCTTTCTGTCCCCGGACAGGTTTCGTCCCCGCAATGTCCCCGGATTTTTGCTGTTGTCCCCAGAATTTTTTTTAATCAAGCGAGAGTTTTTTAAAAGCCCTGATTTGCTAATTCATTCGTTTAAAGAAAGAAATAGAAAGCGCACTTCCTTCCTTGTACGTGCTTTGGAAAATCATATCTTCTTGCAGTTTGCAACACGTCAGTATGTGATCCTCTTTGGAATTGGTAGATAGTTCAATAGAGTACTGACAATATGCACTTTTGCGCTACCACTAACTATTGTTACATTTCATTCAGTAGTGCCAAAAGGTTTTGATTTTCGCGTTACCTCTTTGTATTAAGCTTTATTTTATTGGTGTCCGCTCCATGAATGATAAATTTCTCTATAGGTATTTTGGCAGTTTTAGCACCTGTCTTGTAGCCAAGCTATATTCTAATTGCTGCATTTGGTGACACTACATTTCCCGGCGTTGTAAACTTTGCTTGTTGTTGAGGTGAAGCCTAAGTTCACACAATTTGTTTTGTTTCTGTGTTTTTAGTGTTTTAACCATGTCTTTATCTAAGAAAAGAAAATGTGTGGTTAGTGATGGGATGAGTACAGAACAGTTCAAGTTAACTATATTAACAAATTTTTCATGACATGTCAAGAATTTTCAGTCAGCTTGGATCCAGACAAGATTTGCTCAAGAAGATTCATTCTTCTGAGAAATACCAATGACAACAAGTTGGAGGTAAAATCAGGTACCATATCATTTAGAATAGAAAATATATAACAATGATAAATATGATTCTTTTAAGTTAACTCCACTTTTAATCCTATAACTTAAAAAGTGCAACGCGTCATTAGGAAAAATGCCGAAAGCGTCCCCGGATTTTGGTGAAAAAGTTCTGAAGCGTCCCCGGATTCGGAGAAAAAATTCTGGTAACCATAGTCTAGATATATGCTAAACACGGAAAAGTTGCAAGTGTAAATCAGTCTTAAGAGGAGTGAAAGGGGAAGCGGGTGCATTTTTAAACTAAATGTAAACATCATTTTCACTTATTTTAAAGCATATGTGTGCAAACTTCCTTGATATCGAAGAAAAACTGCAAATTTGTGTGTTGTCATAAAAACTTTAAAATAATTTTTAGAATTCAAGCTCGAATTTTTTTTGTCAGCAATTGTCCGATCGGAATCGGACCACTGGCTGATTAACAGGAAATGTTGTATACTCTATCAATATCGCTATCTAATTTTGTTAATTTCCCCATCGTTTTCGAGAAATTTGTAAAAAAAACGGAATGGTTTCAAGTGTAAATTTTGCTGACTTATAGTGATTGCTGAAAATGGTAGGTTTTTGTAAACCAAATGTAGAAATTATTCTTCTGTTTGTTTTAAAGTATACGTGTGCGAACTTCCTTCAGAATCGGTTAGAAACTATACCTTTATATAAAGAACATTGACAATAATTAAGGGGTGGAAAAGGTCAGAGGGACTGGATTTTCGTAAAAGTAATGTGTACAGTATTTTTCTCGTTGTAATAAAGTCTACAAATGCAAAGTTCCATCGAAATCGGATAAAAAGTGTGGGTTTGTATAAAAATAAAGGGGTGTAAAGGGGGAGAGGGTGTGGCTTTTGGATGTTTTTATTTGGTCAGTAAGCTCCATGAAAAAAATACATTTATGTGCCAACTTTCCAAGTGATAGATCAAACGGTATCGATTGTAGCTTTGTATATATATTTATATACTCGTATATATTTATAAACACACTGACAAATATTAAGGGGGTGGAAAGGGGGACAGGAAGTGGTTTTTGAAAATCAAATGTAGACATCATTTTTATCCTTGATTTAAAGTACACGTATGCAAAGTTCCATCCGAATCGGATAAAAACTGTGGGTTTCTATAAAGATCATTGGAAATTAAAAGGGAACGGGGTAAATGGGAAGAGGGTTGGACTTTGGCAAACCAAATGTGGACAGTATTTTTCTGTATGTTGTAAAGTACTTGTGTGCAAAATTCCTTCAAAATCGGGTAAAGACTGTAGCTTTGTATAAAGAAGATTGGCAAAAATTAAGGCGATGTAAAGGGGAAGAGGGTTTGTGTTTTTAGGTTTTCAAAAACCATATGTAGGCAGTATTTTTCTGTTTGTTTTAAAGTATACGTGTGCAAATTTCCATCAAAATCTGATAAAATGTGTGGGTATGTTTAAATTAACGGTTGTAAAGGGGAGGAGGCAGTGGCATAGCTAGGTCAACAAGGGCCTCGGCGCAAAAAATTTATTTTGGGCCCTCGGGCCAGATGGGCGACCTTTTTTTTGCTTTGTGTTGCTGGTAAGGGCCCCCTGAGCTGAGGATAGGGTCCTTGAGATGTGCTTAGGGGGCCCCTGAACAGTGGTTGGGGCCCCCCTGAGCAGTGAGAGGACCCTTAGTGAGGGGCTTCCTGTATCTCAGGGGCCCTCTTAGACGACTGTAGAGCTAAAAAAAAAAAGGTCGCCAGTTTGCCATGAAGGCTCGATGGCGTCTGAACTGCGCTTGGAGGTCCCCAGAGGTGCGCGTTGTGGTCCCCAGAGGTATACTTGGGGGCCCTATGAGCGTAGGGGCCCCGGTGCACTGCACCGCCTAGCCCCATAGTAGCTACGCCCCTGGGAAGAGGGTGATTTTTTTTAACGAACCATCGCAGACGCGCACTCAAGAACTCACAAAGTTTCATCGTAGTCGGGTGAAGGGTATAGGAGCGCATAGAGGACAACACATTTAAACATTCATTTTTTTTTTGTTTTTTTGTTTATAGATAAGTATAGCCAATAGCTGTTTTAATGTTTTTAATTTGTGATATTGTTGGGTTTCTACAGATTGTAGGTTGTTTAGTAAATGGGATAGTATAGTGTTGTTATATTTAAGTAAAAATCTTTGACGCTGGCCAGCACTGTTGAAGCAGCGCCTGCATTGTAGCATGGCAAGTTGCGGAGCAGTGTGTGTTGCGCCGCTTGCAGAAGGTTATTTGGCGCGAGTTTATCTGTACGCAAGCTAAAATAGCTTGTTAAATTTATTGGAAACTTATTGCAATGTAACATAAGTGTCTTAAAAGTTGTGTCAAGAAACAGTATTAATTAAAGTGGTATTTCGACCACAACATCATGTTTTTTTTTTTTTTTATTATCCGAGCTAAATGCTTGCATGTTTTAACAGAGGAGAGTTGATTCGTTCTCGTCTAATAACACGCCGTCATCCACTAACGGAGTGTTTACCTCACAATTGGCCGACCATTTACAGATTAATTCGCAGCGCAGATTTGGTGACCATTATCAGGATAGCTTACAAGTTGCTTCTCTCTTGGGACAGACAGCCTAGAAGGTGACACTCATTGAACCTAACAGATTTTTGAAATAAAAAATTTAGCGTAGCCCTAAATGTTGGTGTTTTGGGTCAAAAGAACCAGCCAACAAGTTGAGACTATACCGCCATATTCAAAGTATACGACTCAAAAAATATCGGTATTGCATATGAAATATCACAACGTCACTTCAACGAAAGTAGCATTTGCAACTGAAGCTCGTGGAGTTTTTAGAAGAAACTGATTCTTTCGAGTTCTAACTGACCTGTTCTAGAAATTTAATCACGGTATACACAGTGAGATTAGTAATATTCCACTCGCATCGTTCCTTCGATATGTTGCCTTTTCCATTGTAGAGCAGAAAATGTAAATGTAAACCATTATTTGCACCTGATTTTTAGAAATACATTTTATTCAAGTGACTCGTATTTCGGTAAGCGGTAATCTTTCATACTAGGGATCAGAAGAAGCTGGGAGGATGAATGATTTTCAAATTATTCGACAGTTACCTAATGTGTGTCAGATTTGCAAGACAAAGACGGCGACGAAGAATGCAATATTCGATGTTAAGAAGCTATGTTTTCATTCTCTGTAGTAAATTTACATGAATCCTGCAAAAGTGAGCCATGAATATCAATGTGAATGTGATGTATCTCGATAGCAAAAGGCAGAGCAGTGACAAATGGGACACGAGCCAAGAATACATCAGCGGTGTCGCGAAAACTGCGCCCAGTGAAATTTGCGGCCAGTGAAATCTGCGGCCAGAATTCTCAACAATGCTGTAGCGGCATGTTTATTATAGAATAGGATCAAACTGGTTGTATTGTTAAAAGCCGGCGCTCTAAGCGGATTGCTGCGTTTGTAGCCAATGTTTCTAAACAGCAGGTTGACAGTACAGATGTTTTATAGTTTATAACTGTTATTAAAATACAAGTTTTATTCTTGCTTAAAAGACGTAGAAAAGAATTGTAATAACGAGGCAGATACTTACAGAATCGTAGTAGATTTCATGCAAAATCTCCCTCACATTACTAGTGCAGGAGGCTTCGCATTCGGGAGGACTGTGGTTCGAATCCCTGTCCGGGCAGCCAGATTTGGGTTTTCCATGGTTTCCCAAATCACTACAGGCAAATTCCGGGATGCTTCCTTCAAAAGGCCATGGCCGAATTCCTTCCCATTCCTTGCCCCCCCCCCCCCCCATCCTTTCCCGTCTCTAAAGACCTCGCTGTTAGAGAGACGTTAAGCAGATAAGAAACTAGTGTAGGAAAAATTATTCTACCATCAGCAGTTATGGGTTAACGTCATCCACATCAAATTTCCCCACAGACGACGCGATAATGGAGTGACATCGCTCCATTTGGACGGATGGAGCGATCGTGTATGGCCCCCTCTAGACGACCTCGGCCACTCCGATCTAGTTAGTACCGCACTGGATTTTCCGAACAGTGTTGCAGATCAGCAAAAAATTCAGCTTTCAGTAACGAGTGCGAAAAAAGTCTAAGTCTAAGAAACCTGTGAAACATTTGCGTGTCTATTAAAAAAAAAAATAGAAATTAACTTGGCTGTTTCGGGCGTGTAATGTAAAACTTCCAGGCCAGGATGTAGTGAGACCAGGTCGGGTCGTCTAAACGGGCCTTTAGAGTGATTAGGACGGCGCGGCATGACACAAAGAGAAGAGGTATTGGCCGCAGATTTCGCAGATTTTAGGTTGGCCGCAAATTTCACTGGTCGCAGTTTTCACATATCCACATCAGCAGCTAGTTAGTGCCTTGCCTTGAATGAATAATCCAGCAGAGTTAAGCAGTGTATTTAATTTTTTTCGAATAAAAATATTCTGTCAAGGGGTTTATTGTTGCAAACCGCACTTTTCTTTTCCAGTTGATTCAGTAACGGAAGAGCAACATAAAATCTCAATTGTTTATGCACCTAATATAAATTACGTTCCTACTGCTAAATGTTAGAAGTATTTTTAAGTATACCATTATTCTCAGGTATGGACAAAACTAGTAAAATCATAATAGTCTTAAAGAAGTGTGCTTTACTTTACTTAGGATTGCAGAGATTATCAGTGAAATGCACAGAGGCTAAATTATTCTTTTCATTGCTAGTAATCTCTCTGGTCTATGTTGCTGTTGTACATTGGCCATTGGCGTGTGAACGAGTAATAAAGAATTGCTGTTCGCAATAATGCGTTCTTTACAGTTCATTTTCGTGCACTACTGCTCTACGCGATTAACTGCAAAAATTTAAGTAATAATAACGTTGGTTATGGGTCCAGTTACAGCGCAGATGTGTTATAAACTGTAAAATTCATTGCGCAATCGTTAAGTTGTAGCGTCGATTCGAAACAGTTGGCTAAAGATTTTTATCGTGAAGGTTACGGCAGACAGAAGTTGTTTAAATCAACTCAATAAGTCTGATCATAGGTCTAAAACTATAACCAAATTGAATGGTATAAATTACGCATCATGGAGTTACCAAATGAAAATGGTAATGATGGAAAGTGATTTATGGACAGTTGTTGAACCACGTGAAGAAGAACCGACTGCCGACGCAGATACAACTGTAAAACGTAATTACGCATAGAGACAAAATAAAGATTATGCAAAGATCGCACTTGCTGCGTGCGATGAACAGCAAATGCATATTCAGCACGAATGCTAAGGAAGCACGGAACGAGCTGGAACGGTTGTATGCCCCACGTGACAGCAAATTTCGTATTGTGCAACTCAGGCGGAAATTGTAGTATTCGTTGAAACTGAGTGATTATAATTCAATTGAATTATATTTAGGACACATAAATGGAAATGTTGCAGATCTTGCTAGTGTTGGCAACGTCATAGAAGATGCAGATTTGGCTATGACGATTTTGTGCGGCCTTTCCGAGTAATGGGATTCTGTTGTAACAGCTTTGTGTAAACTAACAGAAAGCGACTTTACACGTCCTACAGTGAAAAGGCGTCTTGTCGAAGCTTCAAGACGACAAGAAAACGAAGGCACGAAACAGTCTGAATTATTCGTGAAGAAAGTGAACACGAAAATTATGGACATCAAATCTAATTGCAAAGATGTCAAATCTAGCAGCAAAGACGGAAAACACTGTAAGAAAGGAATACGAAAAGGCAAAAATGGCAAAGGCAAGTGTTTTATCTGTAAAGAAGACGGTGATTTTGCAAATGTATATGCCAAAAAATCAAGCAGCAAACGTTAATCTAGTGCACTGAAAACAAGTGTTTCATGTGGATTAGCTATATTAAATAGCGACGTTTGGGTCTCAGGTGCTACTCATCACATGTCTCCAGATAATTTTTCTTGGATTAGTAAAAATCTGACTACTGAAAATGTTGTGACAGCAAATGGCACAAGGACACCTAAAATTGGAAAAGGTACTGTAAATGGAAAGATTGTAGGTAATAACATAGTTTATAGTGACATACAAATTAAAAACACTCTTTTAGTGCCTGGCATTACACATGGAATTTTTTCGGTTAAACATTTAACTGCAAATAACAGTAAAGTTGTTTTTAATAAAAATTGATGTTGCATTTACGATGACAGTAGAAATTCACTTTTGAAAGCGGAGAGTATGGGTCGCTTGTATGTGGTGAGAACAGAACCTAATTTAAAGAAGAGTGTAGCAAACTCATTACACGATGAAAATGGAAAGTTTAGAACATTGGATTTGTGGCATCAAAGACTAATGCATGTTAGCAAGCATCAGATTATAAAAATGGTCAAAACGCAGTCTGTAATTGGTTTAAACTGTGAGTTGATAACTCCTACACAATGTGATGACTGTTTAGCAGGAAAAGCGACACGACTGCCATTTGTGACTCATGCATCAAACAACTGGAAAACTGATGGAATAATTTTGTTCATGCAGATC
The DNA here is from genome assembly GCA_031002005.1 of Vandiemenella viatica. NCBI lineage: Eukaryota > Metazoa > Arthropoda > Insecta > Orthoptera > Morabidae > Vandiemenella > Vandiemenella viatica. Next base: position 167,357,617 of record JARYHS010008074.1, on the reverse strand, counting down.
TCGTGAGATCAATAGATGTGAAAAGCTTTGGTGGTAACAAATATGTTCTTAGTATACCATAGTAGATGATGCTAGCAGATATACTGTACTTTCATTAGACTTCTTAAAATAAAGGGAATTGTACTGACTGAGTTTAAAGCATGGAAGATCCAGGTTGAAAAACAAACTGAACAAACTTTGAAGCGAGTTAGAACAGATAATGATCTTGAATTTTGTTTAAAGAATTGGGATATTTTCTGTGAGAGTAACGGCATTGTACATGAGAAGACAATGATTTACACACCACAGAAAAATGGAATAGCAGAAAGATTCAAGTGGGTTCAGTGAGAAGCGAAATCAGTAGTAGTAGGTTGCCTAAGGCAGCTTGGGCAGAACTGATACATACTGCCATATATTATATCAGGAACAGTCACAAACAGTCATAAAGAAGTTAAAACGCCAGTTGCATTTTGGGTTGGCAGGAAGTGTCGCTCGTCTTCGGGCAATAAGATGTGGAGTGTTTGTGCATATTCCTAAACAGAAATGCCACTCAAAACTCTCAGTAAGGGTCAAGAAAGGAATTTTGGTTGGATACGCAATATATGGACGTGGGTATCGGATTTGGATGCCAGTTACGCAACAAGTTGTGCAGTCACGTGACTGTGTATTCAAAGAGAGCACAAGTGATGAAGCAAAACACATTAATAAACCCGAAGACAAACAACTGGATCAAGAAGACTGCAGTGATGAAATTTCAGACAGCAATCCTGACGAAAATGTGATGATGTGCATATTTGTTCCACAGATGATTTAATTCTTAAGAGATCATAGGATGCCGATATGCCTGTAACATATAATTTGATAAAACATTTAGTGCAATTACAATATACCTAAATTTTCAATTTTACCACGATATCGCGCATATCAATTTAGGGTATCATAACATCACCTCTTTCGTATGCTTGTGCTTATTGGTGTACGTAGTATTCTCATTTTATAGTTAAGGAGATTCGTTCTCAATCAACACTGTAAGACTAGATATATATATCCGGATATGGAAACAGTATCTCAGACTTCTGACTAATCTTGAGAAACAAGATGCTACACCACTGCTCCTGTACAACTTAAAACTATAATGGAATTCTGCAGCATATATTAAACAGAGTAAATACAACTATCGCGGGAGATATCTGTAGTGTGACAACTAGTATGTTAGTTGGATGATATCGCAATATGCACCGTGCATCATTGACAAGTTAGGAAGAGGAAGTGTATTGCTGATTGTGATGCGTACATTTTTAATACGGTGTCGCGCGTTTCATGTGCAATGATAAAAAGATGGTAAGGCCGACGCTCTCTTCCACAATTTTCAAATAGACCACACGATTTTACAGGTTTATCTGTTCTCCCTATGGCGAATAAGCATAAAAATTTTCTCGGCTTAAATACATACATTTTTATCAAAAGCTTGAGACTTTATTACTGTCTTTTGCACACAACACGGTAATAAGGAATTGTTCACCTTTACCTCTCCTTCCCTTCTGACGAAGTAGCAGTACAATATTGCTAATATTCGAACCAGCAGTAAGACGGCAGCATATAAGCACAAAATTACGTTCAAACGACCTTAATAGGTTTGCTCTACCATAGACGTTTGTTCCAAAATATATATATCGTGCAAGTAAGCAAGAGCGAACAATAACAACAACAACCGTTCCTTGGCCCACTGCCTCGTCTACTACTGCGTTACCAACATTTTTTTTTCTTAGGCTTTACACCTCGACGTCGAGGTCATTAAAAGTGTTAACAGCTCACCCACGTTGAAAAACGAAATGTGCCAAGAAAAAGTAAACACAAGAGACTAATTACTCACTCGCACTGTAAACACCGTTACCCTCATAAAGTGCACCAAGACGTACTCAGAATAGCAACACGTACTGTTGCGAAGAGAGCTGCAAAGTGTATTGAGGTCGATGATGGAATTTTTGAACATTTAATTTAAACTTTTGTAAATTTTTGCATGACTAAAGAACTTCAATAAGCTATTTGTCTACGCTTTATCATTTTTTGAGGTATATATTATGCACCTGTATCTCCAAACGTATGGAATTCGGAAACATGTTTATATGAACTTTTTTTACTCAATATTGTTCATAATACTATCTCCTTCAATATTTGCGATTCCTCCTAAATCACCCTGTATACTGAGTTAGTTATTTGTCATGTGAAAGACTTGATGTTGCTTATTAGAAGCCGCTTTAACGTGCTTCTGCGCCCAAAACTCGTTTTGAATGTTTACACTTTTGTTGCGAAAGAGACTGCACAATCTCGTTGGAGAGTGTTTACAGTTTCCATACGTTACAGCTCTCTCTGGCAAATGTAATTAGCTGACTTCGTCAGCTGTTGCTTCTGTTTGCTACAGGAGAAGCAGAGCAATCATTTATTTTAATATCCCGTTTGGAAGTCGGCGTAATTTCCGGGGTTGTAACCAATTACTGAACTTGTACTGTGTCCTCAGTTGTCTTCTTTTTCTGTTTCCTTGTCACGTCGCAACCTCCACTTCTTGTAATCTGGCATTATCCCGCGAAGTTGTTGGAAAAAATTGGCTTGTATCAAGAAAGCGGTTTGCGTGGAGACTTAAAAGTGGGGAAATGCGGAAAAGAAGAAGTCGAACGACATTAATTTGCATGTTTTGCTGGGAATGAGATAGAAAGCATTTTAAAAAATGGTGGTTCATGCTAAGTCTGAGAAATTTTTAAGAATATCTCATTTGCTTTTTTTTTGTTGTCGTCAGTCTTTCGACTGGTTTGATGCAATCCTCCATACCTTCCTATCCTGTGCTAACCTCTTCATTTCTATATACCCCTTACAACCCACGTCCTCAATTATCTGCTTCATATATTCTAATCTCTGTCTTCCTCTACAGTTCTTACCTTCGACTGTACCGTCCACTAACAAATTAACCAATCCTGCATGTCTCAAAATATGACCTACCAGCCTGTCTCTTCTTTCTGTAAGCTTCTTCCATAAACTTCTTTTCTCACCCATCATTTCCAAAACTCGTTCATTTCGTACTTTGTCTGTCCACCTGATTTTCAGCATTCTTCTGTAGTACCACATTTCAAATGCCTCAATTTTCTTTCTTTTCGGTATTCCTAAAGTCCATGTTTCGCTACCGTAAAGTGCTGTGCTCCACACACAGAGTTTTAAAAAGTTCTTTTTAATTCCTAGATCAATATTTGAAACTAAAAGGTTTCTCTTTTTCATGAAGGCTCTTTTTGCTAGTGCTATTCTGCTTTTAACATCATTCCTGCTTCGGCCATCGGTTGTAATTTTGCTTCCCAAGTAACAGAACTCACTTACTTCTTCTATTGCATCCGATCATATTTTTATATTTAATCTACTAGTATTGGTATCATTTCTGCTACATTTCATCACTTTTGTCTTGATTTGATTTATATTCAGCCCAAAATCTTCTTTCAGTATTTTGTTCATGCCATTCAGTAAGTTCTCAATATCCTCAGCCCTCTCTGCTGACAAGACAATGTCATCAGCAAATCGTAGCACACTGATTTTTTCTCCCTGAACCCTTAGGCCACACGGAAATTTTTCTTTGACCTTCTTCATTGCTTCTTCTACATACAAGTTGAATATTAACAGGGATAAACTACAACCTTGTCTCACACCCTTTTTAACTGATCCATGTCTCTCGTGATTCTCTACTTTTATTATAGCCACCTGATTCTTATATAGTTTATAGAGTATTCTTCTATCTCGATACTTTATGGTTCATTTGCTATTAGAACATTATACCGTAGAATTATCAACTCAATGATAATATAGTTAACATATATAATAATAGTAACAATAAAATAATGGTATATTTTACAATATGATTGGCTATGCATATGTTTCTGTTCGTATGATTTTAGCATTCTTTCCAGAAATTTAGGGATAATTAAGGGGTTGAAGTAAAAGTATAGATAAAAAATCGAAGTCAAAACTGTTATTTATATGTATAGTTTATGCAAAAATCGGTGGCTAAGCAAAATGTTGGCGTTTCAGTGAAATGTTTAAAACGAAATTTAATAATTTTTGCATTATTCTCAGTTCTTCCAGAATATTTGTTTACTTTATTGCTCACATTAAGTACAATTTACTGTGGTCTACATACCTGGAGAATTTTATGATGATGAGGAACGTGCAAATTCTGTAAAGGAAAAATAATCTTGTATTCCTGGATATGTAAACTGATATCGAAACCGGAGAAAGTTTCACTGTAAGCACAAAGTCAACAGACAGGAAAGACGCAGAATACTTTCAGTTGAGGCCAGTACCCTTAGATACGATACTAATACCGCTATGTAGATCAGACAGGTTTCTGGATGATAGTTTTTACTGTTAGCCTGAAACACTATCTGCCTTCCTGTCCTCATGCTGCAGATCTTTGGATGATATCATTACTGTGTGCAACAAGTATCGTTGTACTTCTTTTATTACTCGAAGTTGTGAATAATTCATATCTCTAAACGTCGAGTTAAAATACATTTCACACTCAAGATAAATAGAGAGGGAGAAACAGCTAAGTTTAAAAAATATAAAAGAATATGACGAGAAAACATCCAAATCCTAAATAAATATGGAATATGATAGTCGGAAATAGGTAACTTCAATAAGTAATCGTAAAGGATTAACTTTAATATTTTTCAAGTGTACATATGATTTATTCACAGATAACTAGGCAAATAAAATAAAAGATATCCTTTTTCTATATGCAACTACGTAAATTTCTTATATAATTGATGCTTAGGATACTGCAATTACCTTTTGTCTGTTTGTAGTGTAGTGACACAAAATACATGACGCTCTTCCCTCCGTGTCGAAGGCATCTTGTTGGAATTTTACACCGATTGGAATCGTGACAGCTGCACGTGATGTAGGCCTCAAAACCGGAGACGTTTTCTGGTAAATGGTGGTGCCACCTCCCTGTTGAAAGTAAATCTCGGCCGACTAAAAACAAATCAACTGAAATACTATCAGACGGTTCGTGTTCAGAGGGTGGAACACATATCGCTGTCTACTTCTTGTGTTCATTTACGGATGTAAGCTTCATAAATGCTAGACAGTTAGTCTCAAGGAAGGTTAAAAATGATGCTTTGCCTCAACGGAAAGTTTGTATGACCAAGAAGTCGATATGCTGATAAGCGGACTTTGTAGGCGTCCTGTCAAGAGTATTTGGTATGAAGCGATGAGGTTGAAACCTGCCACGCAAATCACTGACATATTTTTCTGTGAACTAGAAATAATACTGAATGCGTGGCATAGCGAACCGTGGCTTGGAGTACCACGCCACCGTGCTCGCAGTTCAAATTATTGAAGCGTAGGCTGGAAAAGGTGTATTAGAAGCTTGAAATGAGGGACCAGAAGTTGCCGGGTATGACAAGGAAAACGTCTGTCGAATAAGGGAGGGAAACACGGTACCTTCTTTTGGTGCCGTTCGTCTGTCCGCTGTCCCCACTCAGCCTGTTCAAGGGAATAGCAACTCTTACCAGTTATGCGAATGTCACTACGTAGTAAAGTAGCATCGCACACTGACGATGAAAATTTACTAAATCTAATCCACATGTAGTATCAACCGTAAATGATTAAGAAACGTCCTTTCATATATTTTATCATTGCTTATGAGCGAATCAAACTTATTTTTAAAGGTTTTAAATTACGTTATGAAATTGAATACAATGAGCTTACATTTCTTTGTTCAGCATCGTAAAATAATTGAAATATAATTAGAGTATTACGATACTCAGCGGGCTGAAAATTGTTTACTAGTGCGAAGTTTTATTTCTTGCAATCATAGACCAGTTTTCCCTCAAATTTTACGATATGAAAAGAAATGTTGCCAAATTATTTTGTAGAATGTGTTGGAGACAGAATGTTAAATTAATTAAAAACGTTTAAATTTTATTAATTACTTTTATTTATGTAAATTCGGGAATTATTAATGCTTACTTAGCAGTTGAGATTTAGGCTATAAAATCAAGGCATACATTTATTAAACTATTCTCGAAAAGGTTTCATTAAAACAGATGACTCACATCAGTGTTATTGTTATGCCTCACAGGCTGTTTTGGTGAATATTATTTATTCTACCCATATTCTGTTAGGTAAGGTGGATAAATTGTGTATCATTTCAGTGCTACAAATACAATTTTCTGCTATGCACGAAATTGGAACTGTGAAGTTCAGTGTCGATGTTAAATGTACATTTTCGTATTAAATAATTCTAGGAATTTTGCCAATCTTAATAACGGATCTTAATAATGGAAACACTGCAATTATTTTATGTGCGGTGGTACTGTAGGTGCCTGATTTCCCGGGAGGTAGCGCGGCACAGCAGATCCCACAGGGGCAGTCGTTAAGTAGCGAGGGCAGGGCTGTCGTATCCGCTAGTTCCTGCCGCCACTTAAGGGGCTAACGACCCGCGATCTATCCCTAGCTAACGAGAACTTATGGACTCCACTTAACACCTGTAACAAACTTAGATGCGGAACGTCGGAATATAAAAGTTGTTGTAATCATACAGAAATGTAAGTAATTCTTACACTAGGAGAACAAAATTCAACCTTTTTTTTCTTGTTTGATTGGAATGTGTTGGTCCTGCAGAAAGGTTCAGCATGTTATTTTCAGTATAGATTATGGTGGTGGGTGAGAAGTGGCTACTTGTCATTTTGACTACATTTTTTTTAATTAAGTCAACATCTCAAATACATCACTTTTTCCTACCAGTAATAGAAGCTCTTTAAAAAGTGTTCCATGTCAGATGTCAGTGTAAATCGCCAATATATCCACTCGTTATAGTGTCTACTAAAAACGTTTTCTCTCTTTGTTAACTGCGAGACGTATAAAAGCTACAATTTTCTCGAATTTATTATACAAACAGTTAACAGCTTTAGTAGTATTAGTGATAGCTATTGAATACACTATTTACTCCAATAAGTCGTTGGGACACTGTTAATTCGTCAAAATACATATTAACAGAATACATCGCTAAGTGGAATATAGTTAGGAGATCAGGTACAACGAACGTCGTTTATTTAAGGAAACGAGATGTGTAAAATGAGCACAGTAGCTACCGTGCTGAAAGGGTAACCAATAATAGTAAGCTTTTTCCACAGGGGTATACGAAGTTTTAAAAAATACGTTGATACCCATTCATGTCAGGTAACTACAACCCTACATATGGGACTCGCTATAAAGAATTAATGATCATTTAAGAGTTGAGATTGAGGCTAGATAATTAAGGCATGCATTTATTAAACTATTCTTGGAAAGATTTCATAAAAACTATCTTGTATCTGATGCTGTCATCGACACGAAAAGAATACCTCACCATAAGTTTTTAAAAATTCTTTCTTAGGGTCTCTAGTTTGAGTAAAATTTGTATTAGAAACATCCTGCAGTTTTCGACAGATAGACTTTGTAAGGTTCTTTATGTTTTTAGAAACGACTTGAAAACGTACTTCGTTTTCTGTTCTTCATGACAATCATACCTTCATCTCTTATTTTTACCTTTAGAAAATAAATTATACTACTATTTCTTAAGTTTACAGCGTCAGATTAGTTCAAACAGGATCTTAATTTAACCCTCTATGTGCACCGCTGTTTTTTTTTTTTTTTTTTTTTTTTTTTTTTTTTTTTTTTTTTTTTTTTTACGATACCATCGATGTAAATCAAACTACTATTAATAAATCATATCAAATGTACTTTAAGAATCAACTCCATTGATTATAATCTCAACACGAAACAAAAGCTCTCCACTTATCTTATTATCCTCCACTTTCAAATGACAGTCAGTTATCTAATACAACTTTTATAATTCACTAACTTTATTATTATCCTAAATCTTCTGCCCTCAGGTTAATATTTTCCATTTCAAATCCCGCCAGGGTTTTTACAGCTTCTCCATTAAGCTCTTTTCCAACCACACCTTCTCTCATTTCATTTTATCTTCAACAACCATTTTTCTTCAACTGTTCTTTCTCGTATACCTCTCTTGACATTCTGTGACCTCAGAAACTCAATGTTAGTATTTACAATCATAACTACTAAATAAAAAACCAATTTTACCAATATTAAAAAAAATTACAAATGGTGAGGTTGTGTACATCACAACGTGTAACATTACTTCGTACAAGTTATTTGTCTTTTCTAAAGATAAGATACCTAAGCACGTCTAAACGTTACCTGTATTCAAAGATGGTACGAATGTTTAAGAGCGAAAAATGTTCACGCAGGTACACATTAAAGCACAAAATCCGCTGAAATCAAAACTAATTATGTCGACTAAATGCAACTGTACTAACGTCAGATATTTATGTATCGTTTATTGAGAATGACTCTGGATCTTCTTACACTAATACGCTTTTACAAACATTCAGTATATCGTCGCAGCATCTAAAACCATTACTGCATGTTCTTCAAATTTATAAGTTTGTCTCGGGAATCTTTTTCTCGAGCTCTCGTAGTATCAAAAAGGATTTTCATCAGAAGTGACTGCGTTTTGTGTTTCCTTGTATGCAATAGCATTTTGCATACTTCCAGGGGGCACACTACTATTCATATCATAAACCATATCACCTGGAATTAGTTTAACATATGTAGTAATCAGATTTCACATAATGGATACTTACGTGTAGCGCCAACCTATTTTATACTTACACATATACAAGATTTCTATATTTCACTTGTTGTTTATTTTTTTCTAAGAATAACTGTTGCGTCGATTTTACTATATCTGAAACACGTTTGTTAAAACTCTGTAAATATTTGTTTTTATTTTTGATTCTTCGCTGGAGGTAGACTATACAAGAGAGATAAAAACGATTAAATAATGCAAATGAAGGATGAACTAGAACCGATAACCTATCGAATTTCAGAGGTTATCAATGTGGCGTTTTATTCATCAGAGTGTTATAGGCACGCCACTATGGTCATAAAGGAAAACCCCCTTTTCCCCATCCTCCTTTTTTTTTTAAACTATACTATCGGAATTTATATTTAATTACTATCTTTACTGTCTGCCGTATATTTCCCAGTAATGGAAAATCAACAAGAATTTTGTGATCGTGTAAGTTTAATTTTTATAACTGATTTAATCTTAAAATTAACTTATGGGGATCCGTATATCCTCGTAACGTTTTTGAAGTTTGGTGTGAGAGTCAGTGAAATTTTCTGTTATACAGAAGATATAATATCCGACTTTTCATTGAATTGTCCTTAATTCCCTGCTCGCTTCACGTTTCCTTTACTGTATGGCAAAAGTTGCCTCACAGATCAGCTCCACCACTGCAGGAAGAGCAATGACGTTTCAGGAAATTATTTTGTGTTGTGTGAGGCCTTGTTTGTCTTTTCGAACATTGAAGCTGTCGACAACATTCACAGGTATTTTTTTTTCTTTCACTAATGCTCGCAGAGAACTGTCTAATGCACTCGACTTTCTGACTGTACTGCAAAGGGGTGTAGATTGGGATTGTATTCGACAGCGAAAAAATAATCCCACTGAGGTTCAGAATTCTCGTCTCAACAATGATAGAATACTTTGAATAAAGGGAATTGTTTTCAGTCAGACGATAATTTAAAAACATAAAATTGTAGCTGAAAAGGACTGTCAGAACCAAACATCTACTTCCTCCAATTTAGCTTCAGTCATGACATTAAGCTATTTTATTTGGTTACTTTTTGTACGCTCTGACAGGAAGTTAAACGTCTGTGTACACATCGCACATAGCAATTAAAAAATGAGCGACCAGAACGTACTTTTTCTATGTTAGACAGAAATAAACAACATAAATGGAGCAGCTTGTAACAAATATTAATTGCTAAAAATTTGTTTAAGACGATAGATTGGTACAGCAACTATGTTGTTTTCATCACGCTTCGTACTGTCATTCAATAGATGATTTTTTTAAAAAGCAAAACAATGAAATTCTTATTAGAGTGCAGCGCATAAAAATATTACCTTGATAAAATATTACCTATGATTTTGAACAAAATATGCATTGCATGTTTTTAGAAAAAAATTCTTGAAGGAGAGTCGGTTGGTTGTTTGGGTCAAAATTTTTTATTTGGAATTTTTTCACTTTTCTTATTACGCATATATTTGGGTTTAAATAGATACCAAATTTATTAATGTATGTTGAGTGGTTTCCGCTTTACAAACATTTTAGTAAAACCCTGCAACGCACACTTTTCATGAACTCCACCTTCTTCATACTCGCTAGTGACTACTTGTTATAGTACAGCTGTACCATCGGGGGTCGTGGCCACCTTACTGGTGAGGTTATAAATCAAATACAACTGTATTATGGCCTGGCTATAAGAAGGAATGCTGTAAAAACTCAAAGGACATGATGGCAGCGGTCTGGGCAGGATTTTTTCATTTGACGGCTACCAACGAAGACACATCTGGACACAGACTATGCCCCAAAGGTGAGACAAGCTGGTGCAAATTCCGAAAAGCCCAATAGAAAAATGAGCCTTATGACCACAATGACCACACTCATCTTTCGCTGTCATGGAACAGATAAAACCCATATTTAGAGACTTGGCCCATCCAGACCTCTTGCGTAAGTGCCTACATTGTGGAACGCAAAATCCGTCAAAGACGTTCAACATTATTGTATGGTCTCGGCTATCAAAAACAACTTTTATTTTGATGACTAAATTTCAGTTGGGAGTGTACAAAGCTATTACAAGTTTCAATGAAGGAAATTTAGCAAAGTGTAAAATTCTGAGTCATCTAGGCATATCTCCAGGCAAGAACTGTGTCAAGTTTTTGAAAAAGGACGACGAACTTCGGATTAAAAAAGCGGACAAAGCTATCACAAAAATTAAGAAAAAGTGTCGCCAGGCCACACAGCAAGCAAAAAGAAAGATTGAGGACCAGTTTGAAGAACTAGAAGATCCAGACAGACCTTCATATGAAGCTGGAATGTACTAAAGTAAGAATAAAATCAGTTTTACTTAAATAGTCTTATCTTTATTTGCCTTTCCCCGACAACCTGTGTTTTTGAATGGTTAGGAACATTTTTCTCGGCTACTATTAATGATATAAACATGATTTTTTTAAAAAATTGTTCCTTATTTGTTAGTTGTTGATTTAAACTGAGGAAATTTAAATATCTTTTAAAGAACTTTGGTATAAATTAATGTAAAAAAGAATGCCGTTTTTTAGGTTATTTCTAAAAATATTTTTAAAATATAAGTTTTTATTATTTTTAAGACTTATCAGTGTAAAATTAAGATAAAGATATAAGGAACACAACAAAAAATCATGATAATATGTCAATTGGTTAGGGATAAAAATTTTCTTATGTCATATAACTTAACATGGCCGAGATAGAACCATCCGACTTCCCTTAAGAAATTATAAGTTTTACGTCACTTTGCTGTGTGTTGGATGATTGTTAGAAATGTAAGAATGATCAGAATTTAGGCCTTCCTGTTGTAAATGTTGTGAAACCACGTCTTCATAGACCCCACTGCATGTTAGTAAGCGTTTTCCAGCGTATTGATCAACATAGGTTTTCCAGGAGCAGTACATGTGTCCGTTTCTAATCCTAGGCTTTCTTACTTAGACTGTCGGATTTGGCCAGTATGAAGTGTTAAGATTAATTTTTACAGAGTTTCTTTTCTTGTTTACGTTGTGAGCATACTGAACCTTCCTTAAATTTATATATCTTTAGCCATGTAAAAAATATTCATAAACTTCTCAAATCTCAATTAATTATGTTTAACTAAAAATATTTTTACAGACAACGATAGGCGTTGCGTGGATCAAATGGACGACACCCCATGTTACATTTTAACATGTCCCTGTAACAGTAATTTTACGGAATGAGTCGACTGATTACTACATCACAGATTTGCGGACCTAGGCTTCGCTAACGTCATCTGACCTTCTTCTCTTCATATAATTTTTTTTGGATACCATTGTTAGATTCGAAACAATGGATAAAAATTTAGGCTATACTTTTCGTGGATAAAACAAATTATTTCGAGAATTTAATTATTACATCAAAACGATAGACGTATTACACACACACACACACACACACACAAAAACAAAACAAAAAAACAGAATTGTCTGACATTTTCTCTTTATTTTAAGAGCTACCACAAACAACTCTGGTCATTCTTTTAATGAACGGAAAATACATTTAACATAGGAGTTAAGATCACACGTTTGATAATCTTCGTAGTAATTACTACCGTCTGAATACTCACCACAACCAATCTCGTCCTCTCCATCAGGACAGTCTGAGGAGCGATCGCAGCGCCTCACCAGGTCAATGCAGGAATTACTGCACCTGAACTCATTGGGCAGGCAGCCTGAAACGTGACGAAGAACACAGCCTCTTATTAATAATGTAGTTTGTTATTTTCGATAGTAGAGTTTAAGTTCAATGTCTGAATATGAATTACTTCTTCAAGATTCAAAGGTAAATAACTTCTCTGTACTCAATGAACTGTACAGCTAATGTGCGGTTATTAATTTTGTTGAATACGGGAAATTTATTTTTCGTCTTGACTGTTCACAAATAAAAGCACCTTCTCTTTTGGTCAGATGAAAGAACAGTGAAGAACCTTAATGACAGCGAAGGAAGTGTTTGCTAGTCAGATATAACAAGAAATATTATTTTGGCTTCTATACGTGGAACAAAAATACCTTTTGTATAGAGTTGTTATATGGATATGTGGTTTAGAAACATGTTTCAGGACTGTAAACTGAGACATTAGCAATTATTGCGGTAAAACTTGTGTGAAATGTGGTGCGGTAGACATGAAATCGATAAATCATCAATACTAGGCTTATTCAGCTGATTAGTTCTATAAAATGCAGCGTAGTAAGGATAGAGAAGGACCGAAGGAAGTGATTTTTCTTAAAAAAACGTAGTGATTAGGCTAGTGGAAGATTTATCAACAATGTTTTTAAGGCCAAGATTTACTCATTTCAATGTTGTAAATTAAATTTCGATACCGACAATTAGGGAATTGATGTGTCAACTGTGTGCTCAGTTTAGTTAATTACTACCGTAAGTATCAATAGACAAAGTTTTCACGGTAAACATGAAGTGGAAGTCATATAAGAAGCTATATGCGAATGCTGATTCCAAAAAAAAAAAAAATGACACTTCCAAATCACATGTATAATTAAATGAAATAAATGTATACAATTAAATGAGTTTCAGAGTAATAAGCATGAACATTACTTTTTACCTCAGGCGGGAAAGTTACCGCTACAACGTTCCGCAACTGTATTATGTTATCTATACATATAAAAAAGTTCTCAAATCTTTTACCGATTTCTTTGAAATTTTGACACAACGTTGCATTTGAATTTGTGCGTCTATATAAATGAAAATGTGAAAGTTTTGTTTGTTACTAATCTCAAATCTCCCATAGTTCCTCACCGATTACTTTGAAATTTTAACACAACTTTGCATTCGAATTCGCACGTGTTTTTACTGGACCTTGCAATCATCATCAACAAAGCGGTTCGTTGCTCATATGTTGCCTGTTCTAGAGTGGGAAAACCAGACAATCTCTACATCTGGGCAGATTATGGAGCAACAAAAAGTATTGTATACCCACAAGCATTTTGAAACACATTAGAAATGTGTGCTTTCTCTTTTCTTTCTTTTCCATTTAATCAGACAGTTACAGAATCGGGTGGCTGGGTACAGCTAGTGAACAATAAATACCAGAATTTTTAGTCGATGGAATATCACATATATTATTAAATCCTGCTAGTTTCTAAGGTGAAGGTATGCTTAGATGCTCTACTATTTTTTTAAAAAATATATAGTACCATCTTCCCAATTTGCATGTGTGGGAGACTTACAACGTTATTTCTTAACATAAGAGTATATGAACAGGAAATTATATATTCCTTTTCTACTGTCTAAAGCTGTCTACCAAAGCGCGAAAATGCACGTTAGTTCTTTCAGGGGGTCTTTCATTTTTTTTAGTATTGATGTAGCAAAATTAAAATACGAACTAAAATAAATGTAGCATAACAGAATTTTTCTTGCTCTACATATAGTAAGCTTTGACTATGTAAAGTGATTAAAAAAGTGCAACTGTAAAAAATTATATTCATGACATCTATAACACAGTGTAGCAGAAGTATGAAAAATTGGGTATGAAGTTATTATTTAAAGTTTAGAGCAGAACTGCCTGTTTTAGAGCTTACCTGTTATTCGTTGACAGAAACAGTTGTATACATTTTAATACTAGTAAAAATTGGTGCAAGAACGGTGGTTAAATAATGAATCCTTTAAATTTCTTGCTGCGAGCCGAGGGACGACCATTCCATTAAATTTTCACTGATCACATGTGCCGAGACTGTTGCATGTGACAGACGCTAATTTGGGTGCACGGCAATGCTCTCACCAAGTCGAGTCAACGGCGGCACTGCCTACCCTTTTCTCGAAGTGATCGGGCCATTTTTGAATCTCAATTTCTTCGGTCGAAGTCATGCAACATGTCTCAAGTTTCTGTTATTCATAGATATTAGCAATATTAGTAAACATAATAAATTTTACTTCGTTACTGTTTTTAGTTCCGATGTTATTCGGATGCAAACTTCAGGGATTTTGCCACTGACTGATGATCATCAAAACTCTAAGGAGGTACTTCCCGTAGCCGTAGAAAGCTGATATTTGGTACACAGATAATATTTTACCCACATGCTATACGAAAAGTCTGAAACTTGTAAATTTCCTGATGTCTATCCCTTACGTACACCTATTGTAAAATCGCTTTCTACCCTAATAACTTTATCCACTTCAGATTTTCATTGCAGAGTGAGATTACTAAGTTTAACTAATGTGTTAAATTTTACTTCTTTCCTTTTCTTACTTTGGAAGTTATTGAAAATCAAAATTTTATTTTGACATCGACATCAAAATTCTACTGTACTTGCAGTAATCCTAGAAACCAGTAATTTGGTACACATATAAGGTTTCATCCCTAAATCACAAGAAAAGACTAGTATTGGAGTTTTTCCCCGAATTTATTTAATTACAATACCAAACAAGAAAAATTCTGGCATATATTTGCGCTTGATTGCTTTGCTCCGGATGAAGCTATATGCCTGAGAATTTTTAATGCATAGAGATCAGCAAGTTTAGCTAATATTTCAAATTTTACTTTGTTCCTTTGCTTGGTTTGGAAGTTACTAGTAATTCACTTACGGTGGTAGTTAAACCAGCGGCAGTATGCATTAACTCGGCTACGGCGCACACCCATTTTTTTCAAAGACTGGGACATTGTTAGCAACGTATATTGATGTCTTCAAATCTGAAATGTTCTTAATCACCGATTTTGAAATGCAATCATTACATTTTAGTGGCGATTCAGAATAAGTATTAAACTTACAAAAAGAAATGAGATTCCACAAAAACAATTCTTGTAAAAATAGGCCAACTCTCAGGCTCGTCAAGTGACAAAAAGTTATGAGATCTTCTAAGCCATTTCCACACTTTAGAGTGTGTATTCACTTTAGATACAGAATGGTTTCTCTCGGTGTCATAGATCGTTTATTTAGAATAAACAAAGTATGGTGACTTGGCCTATATGCACGTCATAATTTTTTATTCAAATTGAAGGCATAATATATACTTTTCAAATTCGAAAAAGAGCGTGGGTAATCTTGATTTTTTTGCCTTTGTAAGTTTGATTAAAGGCATTTATATAAAACATAATGGCCAAGTAATCAGACTTTATTTATTCTAAATAAACGATCTATGACACCGAGAGAAACCATTCTATTTCGCAAGTGATTACACACTGTAAAGTGTAGACTTGGCTCAGAAGAAGATCTCATAACTTTTTGTCACTAAACGAGCACGAGACTTGACCCATTTTTACAAGAATTATTTTTGTGGGATAACCTCTTTACGAGACCCAATTTCGCTTCTTCTACTTACAATGTAAGCGAAGATAAAGGTCTTTTTATGAAACAAGTTTTAGTCATAAAACACGCTTAAAAGAGCTTTAATGGGCGTTCCATCAGCAAAATCGATTAAAATACAAAATTACACTGTTATTCTTCATCGAAACTTTCGTTCGAAGTGGTATTTCACATTTACGGATATTAAAAACCGTATTAAGAAAAGAAAAGAGAATATTAAATTCTTTGGCTATGTCACAATCGAATAGCTGATTGCGTATTAAGAACGTTTGAGGATCAGAACAGTTTTAATGGATTGAGCAATGAAAGTAGCATTTTTTCATTATGAGAATGATAGAAAACCTGTACCGAGCGTGTGGTGTAACGGATAGCGTTCTGGCCTCGCATTCGGGAGGACGGCGCGGCGGTTCGAATCCCCGTCCGGGCATCCAGATTTTGGTTTTCCATGGTTTCCCAAATCACTCCAGGCAAATGCCGGGATGCTTCCTTAAAAAAGGCCATGGCCGAATTCCTTCCCATTCCTTGCCCCCATCCTTTCCCGTCTCTAAAGACCTCGCTGTTTAAAAAAAAAAAAAAAAACCCTGGAACGCAAGTGAAAAATACAATGATATTTGCTAGCACAATAGTATATATATTCAGGTGGAATTTGTAGCTTGTTTTTTTTAAGTTTAATAAGCTAATTTATCAACTATTCACTGTGTTAGTAGACAGTAATCAACTAAACAGATGAATATGAATTCATTTGACATTTGAATTTTTTGATTTTTGTTTTGTATGATGTCAAGAAACAAATTGCAATAAGAGGAAAATTTAACTATCACAGTAACTGCAGTTAATATTATTTTAATCGTCACAATCTCAGCTATGTGATAGCAAGTTATTAAAAAAACTTATCGAACATTATTTAACAAGAAAGCTTCCGTTCACGAAATATCTTATAGTTTTTGCGATGTTCACTAATTGTGTTGTGAGCATCGATGAAGCATGCAAGCGCAAATATCATGTGCCAAAGTGACTTCAGTAAAAAAATCAAACTGCTGATATTATTTTCATGACCAATATATTCATACTTCGAAAAAATAAAATCTGTTATGTACCCCTTACGTGACCTATTCGATGCCACAAACAAATTGTATTCTACAATCAAAATATAATCTTGCTATAACCTATTTTTATTGTTTTAACCCAGTTACTTTTTTCCACAGCAGTTCAAATAAATAAAAAACCTTCGCTTCTTCTAGTTACAATGCAAGCGAAGATAAAGGTCCTTTTATGAAAGGACTGGAAATCGAAAGTTCCCCAGTTCGAATCCCTGTCTCAGGCGGGATTTTGAAATGCTCTTAACCCGACCTTTACCTTTGGCACAGCTTGCTGTGTAAAGTGAAGTACGCTAGAACGTTTCCGTGGTTCTTTGGGTCCCCTGTACCCGGTAGGATTGCCGAGTTTGGTTAAAGCGGCTACGTCAAGGGCGGAATACGCACCCAATAGAAGCCCTGCCACCAGGTCGATACGACCACACGGAATAATTATTATTTTAAAAAACCTGCTGTTCTTTCGAAATGCGAAGTACCACTCTAAAGGTTTCCTGTCAACGGGATAGTCATATTTCTTACTCAGATTCCTCACACAAATGTCGCTAAGGAATTCATTTTTATCATCTGATACATTAGCGGATTTGTTATTAAACCAGTATAACAGCGATTAATTGAGATTTAAGATATACTGATAGATCATTATTACTTTATGGTTAGTGGTAGGGGTTAACACATTCACTGTAAAATATAGAAAAATGGCGAATATACAGTGGCGTAGCTAGGTCCACAAGGGCCCCGGTGCAAACAAATTATTTTGTGCCCTCAGGCCAGATGGGCGACTTTTTTTTTTGCTTTGTGTTGCTGGTAAGGGCCCCCTGAGCTGAGGATGTGACCCTTGAGTTGTGCTTAGGGGCCCCCTGAGCAGTGGTTGGGGCCCCCTGAGCAGTGAGAGGGCCCTTAGTGAGTGGCTTCCTGTGTCTCAGGGACCTCATTAGACGACTGTAGAGATAAACAAAAACGGTCGCCAGTTTGCTATGAAGGCTCGTGGGCCTCTGAACTGCGCTTACGGGCCCACAGAACTGCGCTTTGGGTCCCCCAGAGGTATGCTTGGGGGCCCCCTGAGTGTAGGGGCCCCGCCTAGCCTCCTAGTAGCTACACCCCTGCGAATATACCGTCATCAGATATAATATAAAAACGGTCCAAAGATTGATCGTAGAGAAATGAGATAGTAACAAACTTACCAGCTCAATGTTAACACTACTCAAAAGTTTCACTGTTTACCTGTAATGCTAAGTTAAATTAAATAACGTTGTTCCAATGAAAAATTGAATCAAGTACTGTACAATCTGCGCATATCTTCTGACAAAACAGAACCTGATGAGTGACATGTTAAGGTCTGTGCATGCTGTTCGGGATGATGTGGGTTAGATCCCTGGTACGGATACACAGATTTGATTTTACAAGAGAATCCCGAAGGTTTCCTACTAAAACGACTTTTCTGAATTTCTAGCCCCTCCTTTCCCACGAAGCTTTTCACCTCCTCTACTAGCCACAAACGTTTTACAAGGAAGAAGTCTAAATTTGTGTGAATATCCCTGGAAATCCTTGGTTCACACAACAATAAATTATTCTGCCCTCTCTAAGAAATGTCAGGTAAGCAATCTAATATGATTGGCAAACATTTTACTGATTATGAGTACTTAATGTACTTTCACAGGCCTGTGTTTTGAAGTTGCATTTGAACATTCTTCATGATTACATTAACTATACATAGCATACAAAGCGCCGTTCATAAATACCATGTGAGGATTTTCACTAAATCTGCGAGTACAGTGTATACATATAATTAATAATAATTTGTAATTATTCAGTATATATTGTCCCATCGCTCACGAATAATTTTAATTTTCCTTATACAGTAGCGGAAAAAAAGAGAAGACGTGTGTTAATACTTAAGAGAGAAAAGGACTTTTGTGCCATCTCCCGAAGATGAGATGCCAGTCTGGCTTAAATACTTAGGTACAAGTTCTTTATCGTTTCTCAAAAGAGAAACACCTGTGTTAGACCACCTGACAAGGTGACACATGGCTTCCATTTAGGTCCAAAGTTAAAAATTAATGTGCTATGCAGTCCACATGACGAACATTACCACAGCAGACTATTTTCGTTGATGTCAAAAGCAAACGTATCTAAACCTCACTGAGAGAGAAATCATTTATGACGTATATTTTCCAGAGATTCGCATAGTATTTTCCCAGTAATAGTCTTTCAGTTGTATCTGTCATGCCGAACAATATTAAAAAAAAAAAAAAAAAAAAAAAATGAAAAGGGAGAACTGAATGAAAAATTTTGCTGTTACATTTTTTCGTGAATAATTTCTCATCGCTGTAACTAACTTAATTCTTGACTGAAGACAAGAAATATGGGAACGTTTTTTGTGAGTTCACCTTCTCATATTACGACTAGGTACAACGTCACTTATCGTTTGCGTGCTGTCGTCGCCAAACAGGAAGACAACTCTAACAGCATCGATAAATTAGCAGCGACCCAGGGCAATTACCTGGAGTAGCTAACAGTTGGCCCTCGTAAATTAATGAAACGATAGCAACAGAACGTTTTCTCTGAAAATAACGGACGAACGCACACCTTCCACTTGAACAAAGCGATGCCTACGCGCCAGGAGACATTTTTACCCGTTAGCGCACTCAAATATCCTCTTCTATAATGCTGACTGCCAGGCATCTGTGTTATCTAAGATATGGTCATATGATCATTTCATTAACAAACATAGTTAGCACAACTACCAAAACTAGTTTCAAACTCATTTTCTTTGATTTATAGAAGTGTGTTTTTTTTTCTTGAAATTTGATTTTGAATAACAATCTACCTGTGTAGCGGTGCATCACTTTTTTTGCTTCTGCCTTTGCGATTTTTCGACATCGAGGTCAGTAGAGGTGACAGATGAGTAGTAACGCTCTGGTCTCGAATTCCGAAGGACGTGCGTTCGAATCCCCTCCGGCCATTCATAATTGGGATTTTCATAGTTTCCCCAAATGACTCCTTTCGAATGCCGGAATGGTTCCTTTAAAAAGGCCATGACCGAATTCCTTCCCGTTCCTGGTCAGTACTCCTTTCCCTCCTTGAATGACCTCGACGTCGGCGAGGCGTAAAGAGAAATAAAAATAAAAAAGTAGAGACGTCAAAGGATGTGGGGGCATAGAATGGAAGGAATTCGGCCTTGGCATTTTTGAAGAACCATCCTTGTATTTCGGGAAACCATGGAAAACCCAAATCTGCATGGCCGGAAGGGGATTTTACCCACGGTTTAGCTTTCTTAACAAGTCTGAGTGAATGATGTTTTTTCTTTTGTTTTTGTTCTCTGAGGAGCCGACTATTAAACGTAACTAGTTTTAAATAACTTATTGTACGCAAAAGGAATGAAAACGTCGAAAAGAAATTATTGCAACGTTAATTTCGTCGTTTGAATTTTTAGCATATAAAATTGCAATGATTCGCGATTCTTCTAGTAGTAAAAACGAGAATGTAAAAACATCATTAACAATAATATTAAAGAAAAAGGCAATCAAACTTCGCTAGGAAGTCTGCTTCTAAGACGCAAAGATACCTAACTCGCATTTTTTCTGCTTCCACTAAAAGGCTTGGTTGGAAAAGAAACAAACATGCAATGAGACGAGGGATAGTTTAAGACTGTGGCCTTGCAATTGGGAACAAAACCCGTATGTATTAAAGCCTAAAATTCCTAAATTCGATTTGCAGTTGCCTTTGAAGCTAACTTTTCTAGAATACCTGAAATGATGGATATAATTGAGAAGGAAATTGGCTTTTGTCTGTGTTAATAAACTGTCCCAGCATCAGACACGAATAATTTAGGTAAAAATATGGAAAACCGAAATCTGAATGATGGGACCGGGAAACGAAACTGAGTCCTCTCAAATACAGGTTCGGACGTTACCTATTACGCATCAGCTTTCTGATAGAATTTCAATTTTATTTATTTGCTTCGTTAATAATTTTCATTAGCAAACAAAGAAGCTATTTTTTTTTATGGCTTTACGCCTCATCGACATCGAGGAGAGAAAGGGTTGGAGACAAAGAATGAGAAGGGATTTGGCCCTTTTTATAAGAACCATCTATGCATTTGCAGGGAGTGATTTGGGGAAACCATGAAAAACCGAAATCTGCATTCTCCTCCGTATCCAAGGGCAGAGCGTAATTACTCACCCACCATACTCGCGCTGAAGAATCTGCTTCAGCTGGACTAAATGAAGTGATGTTTCATTCACTGGTATCTTCTGTTATAGATACCATCCAGATGAATCTAAAGCAATGATAACTTTGAATTAAAGAACTCTATTAAGTTTCAGTACTTCAAAAGCCTAGAGAAAATGTGGTACTGTATTACTCGAAATATGCAGCCTTGGTCCCTGTATAATGATGTCTACCTAATAGTGCACAAGCAAACAGCATAACTGTTTACTTTTCTCATCCCAATACAGTCTATAAGAACCGTAAACATGGATACTACTTCTACCCGAATGAATGTGAAAGAATCGCTAACTCAAAATGCTCTCTTTATCATGTTCTGAAGTTGTCTTCTGAGAGCAAAATTACTCATTGAGAATGTTTTGAAGCTGAGGTGTCCTGCAAGCAACTGCTACTGGACTTAGATCGACAACACTTTTTCTGTCTGCAGAGAATATAATTTATAAATTAATAGGTTTTCCTCTTTGACAATTTCCCAGCTATCGTGTGTTACTATCCAGAAACATACGAGATGCCTAGTAACTATCAAGTTCGGAGGCGTCTAGAGAGATGCCAGACGTTCCCCACACAGTGGTATTGACAAAACTTTTACTGAACACGACTCGTGGAAATGGATCCCTGCAAGCGGGGGCGTTGGTAGCGGGAATTAACAAGAGCTCAATTAACTATACACAATATCCGTCCCTCGACTATTCAGTTCACAGCAATTCAATTCGGCAATCGATCAGCTGGGCAGACGTGAAGCTTGTTTGGCGAGAACAGTGGACGCGGCCTAACAGGAAGAGCAGAACCTACTCATTTGGCTTCAATTGCACCTATTTGAGGTTATATAGCATTAGTAACTTGCACTCGCTTAATCTAATGTGTTCTACATTCAGTAATATGCATGCATACACAGATAATTAACTGTAGCTTCAGCCACACGAACACTGTACTGTGTTGGGGTGTATCACATCTAAATAATCTATACGTACGCTTAACGGTTTCATACCACGTGTGTGTAATAATCTCGATGTTTTAAATTGGTACCTTAGCAGACTTTTCATGCTGTAAATAGTATCTGAAATACTTCTGTTTTTCAGACGAAATACCTTGAATTAATCGGAGCGCACCCATCTTGTCATGAAGTGTCTGACAGTTCTCAGAATCGAATAACCTGAATGCACTTTTTCCCATATCTAGGTCAGGCGAATGGTTATTTTTTCTGCTCCTGAGCACTTATCCGTTCTTGCCATCCTTAGTGAAATAATGAGACGTCGCTTGCGGAGTTCTATAATCGTTTCACTGCTACTCTCCGCGACCTCCCAGAACGCCCGTCAGACCACTCTAGGGATAAACGAAGCGGGCGGGGCAACATTGCTCCTTTTCTCCAGTCGTAACCGTTATTTTCTTGAGCAGTATTTAATAGGACGCGAAATTTGAATTTTAAATGAAGTGGAACCCTTGAGGTCACTGAAATTCAATTTGTACCGAAAATGAAATAACTGTTGTAATCAACTTTACGTACAATTTTTTTCCAGAATGACAAAGGCAGTTACTAACATTTATCGTCACCTTAAAGTGCAATTTTAGCGTTTGAGAATTTAAATTATTTACGGAAAATCCATAACAGTGGTGCCATTTTGTAATAAATATGGTGAATGTCGAAGCTGATCATATCAGTTAAAACAAATTTCCGTCTGTCCTTACCAAAATTAGTTTAACAAACGGAATGTCCCAAAACGATTAATACGAGTTTTATATACGATCACAAGAATGTCGGTCATATGATATTTTAACAGAAGACCTAGTTAGTCTCCATGAGTATTTCTCCACTTCGAACAAAGATTCTTATTTGTGTCTCAAATGTATTACGTGCTCGGATTTTTTTTGAAAACGTGACACTCATTTGTTATAACACTATAAAAGGTATTTGATGTATTTATCTCGGCGTTTGAAATTAATAGACCGACGAAATCACTCTTCAAATGATAAACAATTTTCGGCAAAATACGCTGCCCTGGAAAGTTGAAGTAGTTTTTAAGATAATTCCCTGGTCACTCATTTATATAAGCGGTACATTTCTATCCAATTTTATAAAATATTAAAAATATATCATTATCAGCTTTCATTGATCTCGATGATTATTGTTTCTTATGCTGATTAGTCAAATTTTAAACTCCATTTTATCAATAAATTTAGAAACTGATTGCAACATACTCTTTTTTTATTATTAAGTAGCGATCTCATTTCAACGAACCTTTAATCTATTGCTATGACTTCACACTTCATCGGCGATGAGTGACTGGAAGGAATTCATCCATGCCCTTGTGGAGGAACCATATGGGCATTCACCTGAAGTGAGTTTTGAAAACCATGGAAAACCGAAATCTGTTTCCTCCTGAATGCGAGGCCAGAGCAATACCGCTATTATTTTCATTATTTCAACACAAGTAATATATTGATGTTGCATTTATCTAACCGACGTGTTAAGTAGATAAAAAATAGACTAATTACTAAGTAGTGTCGGTTGAGAATAATAGTTTGGATGTGTTGTACCGCTTATTTTAAACTGTGTGGAGAAAAAAATTTCAGTGTTCTGTTCTTGTCACTTCACAAGCGAACGAGTGATTCGGAACATTTTCAATGCTGCCCGAGGAAGTTACTGTCAACTAATAAAAAAATCTATAAATCATTGAAATGCGAGGGAAAGAAAAATTTAAATCTTCTAGTTGATGACAATGTGTGTCCACCGTTTAATTATAAGTTCTCACAGCTACGAAACGCTGATGAATACCCGAACAGTGAGTCTGTAATAGAGATCTATGTAAGAAGCAACCTAAGTAGTTTTCATGTTATATTATCAATTAAACAACATAGTGCATCAACATCTAATAGAGTAGAACAAAGGATAACGGGTAAAACAATAGTGTATGCATCAATTTTAAATTCGATTGTCCAAGTTGACGTACGTAGTTTAACTTAAACCGGCAATCTTTGCAACTAAAGAGGATCCATAGATCAACCCAGAATCAGAATGGCGTAATTTATGTAGATTAAACAAGCTTTAATGCAAGTGTAGACGCTCTAAAAATACCGACATTCACAAGATTCGAATACCAGAGTGCTTACCAAGTCAAGAAAGACCTTATTACAAAGGATAAAGTGAGGACTTCAATCTACCAGAATAGCTGAAATTTCTGGGAGTAAAAACGTCCTTCATTTCTGATGTAATGAAATGTATACTGTTTTACGATAAATATGTAGTGTTATTTGAATTTAATAGCTTATTAATGAAAGATATGTTGAAGTTAGTAGTAGTGCCCTATATGCGGTAGCACCTAGTTACATATTTCAGTCGTTCATCGTGTTATGATATTTGTTTTACAGGTCTGACTTTAACAAGACATGCATAGAAACATGTAAAAACGAACTAATATTAACCTAGAACGGAAAATTTTGTGAAAGGCTTGAAATGTAATTTGACTAGAAAACGTTGTCACGAACAGGCGTCTGCAAATAAAAGTAAAGTTTTCAACGACGGCTGAGAAAGTGGTCAGAATGAACATCGAACTTAGTGTCCCAAAACATCTGCTTCAAAAGAATTTTTTCTCAAAGAATTAATTGTAAAAGTGGGTCAGTTTACTGAAAACAAGAAGAGATACTATTCTGAGATATAACAATCTACTATTTTAATTATTTAATCGCTCTGTATTGGTAGGATATGAGCAATGTCGAAGGTTTGTCATTACGTCGGAGTCGTGATTGAGCTGTCAGTATCATTGCTGAAACTCTGAAGCCTCATGAAATCGATGAATGGTCCAAGCACACGAAAACAACAGGAGTGTAAGGGTTTATGGTTATATCTTTACTTATAATTCGTGTAATGTCCAAAGCAATACAGTGGGAAAATATTTTGCTTTATACGTGAAAATGTCCATTCGCGAGTTAAGACTAGTAATAGCAGATCGAACTTCCTTTTTTTTTACAAAATACTGTCAGATTTGAATCGTTAACAACTTCGAGACTAATAATGCGTTAATAGCGGTTGGCTCACGACGGGGAGAGCATGTCTGTATTAGTTCGTCATGCAGCATGTGTTTTTCCTGTGAAGTCATCAGACTAGTGAGAAGAGTGTAAATGAGTTAAATTAGGACGTTGATTCAAAAGTTATTGTAAAGAGTTAGTGAAGCATTACTCGAAGCCAAAGTGAGATAGTAAAAATTTTCATCAGAATATAAATAAAGATCGGTATTAAATTGAAAATTATGAAAAAATAAATATGTTGTCTCATATGAGTCCTAAGTATCCTCGGAGTTATAGAAAACGCAAATTAGAAGAAAGCTTGTGTCGAAAGGAGCCTAAGAAACCTGAAAAGTCCAGGGCCGAACAAATGAGAGAGTTACTAATGCGTCGAAAATAAAATAAAGGAAGTCTATGCGTGTTACTTTATCTACTACAGACCTCTTATACGTACGATGAGCTTGTAATTTATCTATTCTATAACTGTTATACTACTCCATGTAACCACTGTATTAAAGATATTGGACAATGTTAGGCATATCAGAGAGCAACCAATCTGAAAGCTGCATGCTATGGAAATATACCAGTCCATTGAAAAGAAGGAGCGTAGCATACGACGCCTCATTTCGATATTGGCTTTGCGTTGTTATCAACATATTTTGTTCACTTAATTGTTAAATGCGATGATATTGCTGGCGCTACGATAAGAATCGCTTTTGATGCTGATTTTGTGCTACATAAGATGATGAGTCTATATTAGGATTAATATATAGATAGAACTTTTTTTTTTTTTGCTTTCACGAGAAATTTTCTAATTTTGCGGATTCGTAGTAACACGATGCAAGTGCTTGGTTATTTGGATAAAAAATCGGATTTTTGTGGTAATTAAAGCAAAGCAGTCTAAGAGATACTTTAACTAAATTTTAGCTGCCATCAGAAATCATACGATAATAATTCCGATAATAATGACCTGGGGACAGGTTTTTCATTGCCAACCCATTCCGCTCCTGCCGTAGCCGCCTTAAACTAACCCGGCAATCCTATCGGGTACAGGGAACCTACAGTTTAACATGGAATCCGTATCACAGAAGCGTTCTGGCCTACGTCATATTACGCAGTGGGCTATGGCAGAGGTGAAGGTCGGGTTAAATGCCTTTGAAAATCCCCTCCGTGACAGGGATTCGAACCGTGGACCTTTCGATCTACAGTCAGACGCGTTAACCACTGAGCCACCAGGCCGCGCATCATTAGATTATAGTACCTAACGCAAACCGGGTAGTAATGCTTCGGAGCCATCGTCTAACACGTTTTAACGTTATGAGCAACATTCTTCGCCAGAAGAATCAGAGATGCATGTTGAGCAAACCACTTTTAAGGTTCTTAAGGAGTTAATTATCTGAAAATAATTCATTTTTTTTAAAAAAATGTAATGAAACTGTAAATCGGAAAATAAAAATGGAAAATGGATTATATAAAATGCCAAATCCTTGTGTTTGGCTGACATTCAGTGAGTATACAGTACACAACATTCAATAGAGTTTGATGTGGGATAGTGAGATAATTCTGATAGAGATAGTTCTGACCCTGTAAAACGCTTTCAACAGAATTTCCTTTCTTGAAACAACTCAGCACATTTACAACAATTGTTTTAACAGCCTCCAAAGAATTTATAGTTTAGAATGTTCTTTAAATGCAGAAATTATTGTTGGAAATTGATACCATATGACAGAAAATGTGAGCTGTATGCATAGGTATCATATCAATTTCTATTAAGCCGTTCATTTCTACTTCTTCTTGTCTAGAAAAATTAATAAATGATGGATTGAAACTTATAGCACGTGAAATTTTTTCGTATTTCAAAGTCTAAATCTTGCCTAAAAATAAGGAATTAATAAAACTAAAAGTTTTTTAACGTCTGTAAATATGAAACATGCAAGAAACTAAATGAACGTTACAATTTAATACGAAAAAAAAGCGCAATGATGCTTCTCTACAAAAAAAAAAAAAAAAAATAAATAAACCATATAGAAGGAAATATTAGGTTGACAAGTGAAAGTAATTAGTCGTTGAAATTACCAGTTGTAACCATGTAAATACTTTTATGTGCAGGTAAACCTTTCTCCAACCAAAGAAGTAAGCTCTCCTATTCAATAAATTTATTTAACAACTAAACGAATAATTTTCCAGTATAATACCACTGCACCTATCGCGTTTTATGTAAACACATGATTCTCTTTCCTTTCCCACAGATTTCACATTTGTTAATTACAGGTGTTGAATATTAATAACAATATCATACATTCCTTGTCTCCGGATGTAAAAGAGAATCGGTAATAATCACACAGACGTGTTACACAATGCTAACATCTCAAAAGTGACATGACCAATCGCCAGTAATAACTACCAATGTTATAACCTTCTTGCGCTCATAAAGTTACGCTATATACTACCGGTCGTATTAATATTTACCAGTTCTTAAATGAGTGCTCTATTACTCACGCTAATCTGGAACACTTACATAATTCCACTACAAACAAAATTCGTCACCATAAAAAAATTATTCAACCAATTATTATTATTAGCGAAAAAAAACTTTTTTACCACCGCCTTACTCCTTCAAGGTAGTTAAATATCAAGTAGTCCAATGCAATCTGTAAAATCATTAACAAAAAGACGTGAATCTCCGGTAATTGCACATAACAACTAATGATCTTACTCTAAGTTTAGGGCACCCTGCTGCCTTTAAAAATCATTAGTTTCAACTGACAATCAGGGTGCATTCTCAGGACTCAAGGAACTGGAACGACTAGCGTGAAAATGCTGCAGCATTAGGAAAACACATCAATAATAAACAATGAGAAATATTCATTGACCTTTATAAAAACGCTGATAATTCAGGAGATAGATTTTTTGCCTGTGGCTTTACGCCTCGTTGACGTCGATGTCAATAGAGGCTGGAAAGGACTGGAGCAAGGAACGGGAAGGATTTCGGCCATGGTCTTTTGAAGAAACCATCTCGGCATTCTCCTGGAGTGATTTAGGGAAACCATGGAAAACGCAAATCTGAATAGCCGCACGGGGATTCGAACCTGCGTCCTCACTCACCAACGACAGTCGGTTAGGGAACACAGCGTTGACCTCAACTGCCGAGTCTCCGGTTCGCGTCCGGGGTGGGGTATGGCTGGTTTTAATTGAGCGTTGTGTTATTAGTGTGTCATCCGTGCTGCGTGGTTCAATAACACCTGCGAGAAATGAACAAATAGAGGTATAAACTGTGGCTGTGTAGCCAAAAAGATTGAATGAAATTTTTTTTAAAAAAAAACAAAAAAACGTGTATTTCGATTGGACACGAAGCATAAGGGCTTGTCATACGGCAACACTCACGTCCCTTACCAAGTGTATGTTGTGATTATTAACATCAGCTACGTACTGTAGCCTGCTTATAACATTTACACTTACCGCAACAGCTTCAATCACAGGGGAAGGTGTGATTGGGATGAATTTTTATCCCATTATAGGCTACTGTTATGACAATTATAAAACTTTAAACAAACATCTTGGTCCGCCAATCCTAGTGACCTAATATCATCGTGGCTTTTTGTAAATAACTCAATAATGAATAAAATAATACAAAATGTAACGAAAAAGAATTGATAGCTAATACATAATTGACGAAACCTACAATCGAATATGTAAGAATATATTGAAGCTCTCAAACATAAACATCTTTGAAACATCACTAGAAATCAGCCACTACTACTGTGCATTACCGCCTGCCTAAGATATAATTTTCTATTGAGACCTAATTTTCTCCAATGCTTTGCCGTGTGCACTACTGTAATTGTAGAGTGTGTAGATGTAGTATTGTTTACTTCCTGACATTAATGAACTCATGGATAGTATTTTTCTAATGATGATACAAAGACGGAACAATACTTCCTCTCTCGTCTCTGCAGTTTATTACTACCTGGAATAATTTACATTTTTTTTTTTTTTTTGAAAACTCTATCTCATTATTTCAACTACTGTATATTGCTACAGACATTAATACCCTGAAAAATTGAAGAATTGCGAAATTCTACTTTTTGCTAGGACAACAAGCCTGCATTCTTCATCAGTTTCATATCCGACCTTGCCTCATTTAAAAATATCTGCATATATCCTCAAATTTTTATTACCTTAACCTTTCATTAAACCTCTGTAAACTGGGAATATTGTCAGATTTTTACAGGAATGTATCTAAAAACTGTAAACATTATGGCCAGTGTGCCTATGATAGCAAAAAGCTCATCCCGATCACACCTTCCCGTGTGATTGAAGCTGTTGCGATAAAATAAGGTGTAAATGTTGTAAGCAGGCGACACACGTATCGTAGTCTACTCTGACAATTTTCCCCACAAGCTTCCACTTTCAAGGCACTCTAAATTTTATAGCGACACAGATTAGGCCTATACTCACAAAAATCCTACAAATCGCCATACTGTATCTTTGAGTGCTTCACAATCTTTTAAGCCTACAGAGACTCATAATCTCTTCCCCATATTCCATCGTACTGTAAACACAAATCACCGCGCCACAACTCTTAAAGCTATAGATTCTTTTTTATTAAAAACTTTCAGCATCTATCTAGACACATAGGCTACTCCACTGACAACTATAAAACTTTAAACAAACATCTTGTTCCGCGAATCCTAGCGTCCTAATATCAAATACAAAATATTACGAAAGTTGCATATATCGCTTAACGCCGTGGTTCCATCTACATTAACGCTAAAAAAATTTGTAGACTGATGATCAAAAATTAACTTTTAGCAGTCCAGCACTTGGGACATTCCTTCCATTTTGTATAACTTCTGTGGGCGTTGTACCATTTTATTTTTGAGTTTAGCATTATTTACTACCAACGGGACAAAGTATAAACATTATAAATTTTTACCTGCTTTATGTTTCAATATAATAACTACAGCTTCCAAACCAGACAGGTAAAGATAAATAACTAGAGAATACTGAATCTGAGAAACGAATTTTTTTCGCAAAGGAGCAAACAGTGAGTTTCCAGAAACTAAGGCATTATTAATTTATGTACGGATAATGTAAGTAGGATGATAGCTAATAAAAACATTAAGATGCTGCTCCGCTACTACACCAACCAAGTTTGCAGAGTAAGATATGAGATGAAGACAATTTCTGATCCTGGTTGCCGTAAGCAGAGTTCATGAAGTCATAATGAATAATGTTTTGTCCGTCTTTTCCCTCATTCACAAAAACTTTTCTCATTTCTGAGTTGAGATAACAGCTTTCCTTCTCGTCTAACTTTTGAGACTATTATGAAATTCGGCGCAGGGATATTACTATATTTCGAAATGAGAGCGTCGTATATAATATTCAAGAATATCAGAAATTGAATCTGCATCGATAAAAAAGAGAAAGACGGTAGAAAAATCGAATATTATTGATATAGGTGGTTTAAACTCTCCGTTCTGAATTTATAAACGAAGTTAGGCTTCGGAAAGTGAACATAAGCTATGTTTATAGGGCTTCGAGGCTTGGGAGGAGAATTTGCTACTGATGAGACATAAAGAGTAACAGTAATCCAACAGCACATCCTGGAGGGGAGAATGAAATAACCGTTTTGGAATCCACGTAAAACTGAAGACCCCCTTTACCTTAAAGGACTACAGACTTAAGCCACAGTAGAGGCGAGATAAACGGAAAATCGAAAATCAGTAATTACGCGACCTAACAATCAATAGGGAATTCCATTAAATTTACTTCAGTTTCCAATTACCCGTATATATATAAAGTTGTATGTTTGTTTGTTTGTTGGTTTGTTTGTTCTTCATACAAATCCACAGTTTTCATCCGATCTCGATGAAACTTTGTACACTTATCGTTTGAAACAAGGAGAAAAATAATCCCTACATTTGGTTGAAAAATTATCTATATAAATAATACATGTTGTCTTATAATTTAGAAAAATTACTGAACGGCGATAGACAGACGTGTTGGACGTTGAGGTCTCTGTACTGTATTTCCATGTAGCGGTCTGGTAGCTCAGTGGTTAAAGCGCTTGCTTACTGATGTTTGGGTCGTGGTTTAAAAAAATTGTTTTTGATCGTAAGCTTCACTCCTGGGCCGTCGGTTATTCGGATTGAATGTTAAACTGTAGATATCACAAAGTTAGGGGTGCAATGCGAGGCAAATCGTGGGTAGTCTTGCAATGCTGTAGGTGTACACTTTTTTTACGTTATATTGATCCCTCAGGAGTGATTCGCAGTCAGTGTGTGTTTGATCTGCAGTAATAATACTATAAATGCGGAAGTAAGTCTCTGTCTTTTGGTATGTTTTTACGACTAAATGACTATACCGATACTGACGGAATTTGACAAGAAAATCTGTAGGGAAGGCATAGGACATTTTGTTTTCGGTATGATTAACAGTTGTAATCACGAATTTTTGAGAACTTATCGAATGGTGACTGAGAGACGGATGTGTGTGTTAGTCTGTAATGTTAGGTCGCTTGCTCAAGCTATGCTTCTCGTGC
The DNA here is from genome assembly GCA_031002005.1 of Vandiemenella viatica. Classification (NCBI taxonomy): domain Eukaryota; kingdom Metazoa; phylum Arthropoda; class Insecta; order Orthoptera; family Morabidae; genus Vandiemenella; species Vandiemenella viatica. The sequence goes on along the minus strand of JARYHS010008074.1, from coordinate 167,325,798 downwards.
ATTATGTTAGTGTATAATTTGTTAATAAATTTCGTTTAGAGAAAAAAAAGTATTATTTAGTAGAGACGTCGATTTTCTCTGTCCTTTTACTTTGTGTCTGCTTAAATGTTACTGGCACCAGTTTATTTTGCCTTCTTTTTTGACATGCCTTGCGGGCGTAAACTGGCCTAAATTGTAGCTCTGGCAGAGCACGAGCAGCTAAAGTAATTAGAACGCAAGAATCGGATGCTCATGTTGAAGAAACAAGAAACTACCAAGCTGAAATAAAGCTGTCCTTAGTTAACATCTCCCCCCCCCTTTTTCCTTCCACATCTCCTCACCTTCGTTTGTTTTTCTGTTTGGTTCGATGGCAGCATGATATAGTGATGGCTTTCCTGTCATATTATGCCTACTCGGTGTTGTTTGGGACCAACTCTTCGCTACCAGCAACTTTCTATATTGAATTCTGGAAAGAAATTCTTAATCCTCGCGTACGAAGTCGTGGGTATTAGCTAGTTCTATATATGTTTTGTTAGTTACGTAGATTTCCATTGTGTTCTAAACATTTTTTTCCTGGGTAAGATCAAAAGTTTAATTTAAAACGTAAACGGAATGTATCATTTAATTTTAATTATAACCTAGAGCAATTACTGTAAAATATTGGATCCCCTATGCTTTCCTTAAATAAACTAAAGTTTCCCCCCGTCATTCAAAATCACAGTTTTAAGTACCTAATTAATTTAATTGAATACTTACTTGCATTGTTAATGCCCTAAAACAGCAAGAATCCTAAGCGTCCAAGCAAAATAGTTGAAAGGGTTATGGAATCTAAAACATAAAACGTTATTTACATGTGAAAGGTCGTGAAAATCGTGTGACTGTGTTTACGGAAACGCAGCGACAGCTTCGACAACAGGATGAAAAAATTGGAATTGTTTAGTTTTATTAAAAATTTACTCTGTTAATGACAATTTATGTTTCAAAATTTCATAGATATGAAGGAAAACCAATATCTAACTGGAAAAATAAGTGGACCTAAAATACGTGCTGCTTCTATGGTCTTAATAGATACAGTAAGTAGTAAGTTAAATACAAATATCTGTGAAAAATGTTTTATCTTCGTGAGAATAATTATTTTTTTTTTTTTGAACTTGATGTTTTAAAGAAGGAAATGTTAGACAATTAGTGATCATTATGTATAATAGTTATTGGTTTGTACAGCAGGTTGTAACATCACAGAGAGAATTACAGTGTAATAATATCGCAGGCACGCGGGAGGATTATCTCAGGAGTTAGAGAACAAAAGAGGTAGACGTTTGTTTGGTTGGGGAAAAGAAGTGAGAGAGCGTATGCAGTATCAGAGTGGATTGAGAATTAAATATATATATATCTGGTGGTTTGCGACGGTCTACGGTATCTGAGAGAACTAGAATGGAATAAAACAGTAAATGAATAAATGATAGATTCTTTGATTTATGTTACATGGCTCAACGTGATAGGACGAACCTGCAGTTAAAAGTGGAAATTACGAAGAGTGTAATTAGCACGAAAACGCGCTAAAAAAAAGATAAGTGGTGAAAGAAAAAGGAATCGTTTAAGACAAACCATAATTGTTGAGAGTATAAGTTGCTCCAACGAACTGAAGGTCAGCGACCGTAAACCGAGTTTTGGAAGGCGGAGGAAAGCAGAGAGGTTGAGCGAAGACTACACTATACTTGACGGTGGCGGCGCTTGGTGGTGGCTGAAGGAAATACTCAGTCGACACAGGAATTCATTCTGCGTGGGTGGAGCCATTGCTGAGCGGTAATAGCAGTCCGAGCGTTCCAGATAGCGGCGACGTCTCATCAAAAGGAAAGAAAGACCATTTTATTGATGCGCGCGCAAGCTGACTAGCAATTACATCCCTAAAATTTTTCTCTTACGGAAAAAAAAAAGAAAAAAAAAATTCTATGAATCATTCTTTGACATCGTATCTCATCTTGTTGTCATCAGTGATGACAGATTAGCCTTGTCATAAAACTGACAAGGAAATAATTTTTTTCTTTTGAGCCATAGACTGTTTTTTTACTGCCTAGGAAAGTGCTTGTGTAGTCAAGGAGTATATTTGCATAGCTTGTAGTGTTGGTGTAGTTCCTTTTTTTTCAGTATAGCTTAATATTGTTCTGGGTAAAATGAATAGTCAATCAGAAGAGGTTACTGTAGCACAGGAGGAAATTCCTGAGCATAGTGATGTGTCAGTAGTGGACATGCTTCGTGCATTTCAGGAAACATTTATGAGGTCCTTTCGGGAAGAGAATATTGCCTTTCAAAAGTCGCTTAAAGAGGAATTGATCCATTATAGGGAACTTTTTGTTAAACAAAATATTGAACCCTCTTCCAAACTGAACCAGTATCATTCTGATAAGGCGGAAGATTACAGTCGGGATTTGGGAGAAAATCTTACGGGGAAGTACTCGATAGCAAAAGATAAGAAAATTTTTTTGGTCCAGGAAGCAGCTCATGCTTCATCTGACATCTTGCCTGTTAACTCTCAGCTTATGATTCAAATGAAACCAGTTAGTGTTCAACCAATTTCAGACAAGACTTGCTCAGCCACAGATATTCTTATAAGTAATATTGCTGGAATTTCTCTAGAGAAGAGCAAGCTGGCAGTAGGCGTTGAGAATTTATCATGCCAGGTGGAAAAAGTTAAGGCATCTACGACAGTGTGGGTGAGTGATAGGTTGCAGCTGTAGGTACCGATTTCTGTGGAGAAAGAGGTTGAGAAAAGTTTAAAGGTACTAGTGCCCGAAGTTGTGAAGGAAGAAGTTGCTAAATGTCAAATTGCCCTAAATGTTAATTCAGTCAAGGCAGAACTGAAGAAGGTGACACGCGGCAGAGAAGAAAAATCAACCGGGATACGGGTAGTCTCGTGGGGAGACGCTAGATCCGTCAAGCACAGAAAGGAATGCTTTGGTTTGGAAATAACCCGTGACGTGATGGAACAAGAGACGGGCGATCAAGACATTCTTGATGAATTCTTCGATGTGTTTTCCGATGTGCCCGGACGCATTAGAGGCTACAGTTGTAAACTAAAGGTCAAATAAGGACTGTTTCTTTATGTCTTTGACTTTGGGAGTGGCAAATATAGCTTGGTTGTATTTCCCAAAGTTACCCACTGTCCACTGCAGGCCAAGCTATGTCAGTTTGCGCGTAGCGTTTGCGTGTGCAGTGGTGCGTGTTCTGATATTTGTGGTTTTTTTTTTAAATATCATATTTGTGTGTTTTCATGTTCTGATTTTTAAATTGGTGCTGAATTTTCTATTTTGAACTTAGAATTAAGGAATCTGTGGCTTAATGTAATAAAATGTAGCCACGCAACCACCAGATATTCATCTTTAAATGTTATACCAGTTATTCAATTTTACATATTATACCAGATGTTCATTTTATGTATATTGTGATGAGTGTTTTATGTGAATTACACTCAGATGTTAGCATATCAGAAAAGGTTTGATTTAGTGACGAAGTTTTGGGCTTTGTCAAGCCCGTCATTCGTCAAACCGCACCGGTTGGGATGTAACATCACAGAGAGAATTACAGTGTAATAATATCGCAGGCACGCGGGAGGATTATCTCAGGAGTTAGAGAACAAAAGAGGTAGACGTTTGTTTGGTTGGGGAAAAGAAGTGAGAGAGCGTATGCAGTATCAGAGTGGATTGAGAATTAAATATATATATATAGCTGGTGGTTTGCGACGGTCTACGGTATCTGAGAGAACTAGAATGGAATAAAACAGTAAATGAATAAATGATAGATTCTTTGATTTATGTTACAAGGTACTTCATCGCCTGTAACTGTGGAACATTTCCGCTGGCGAGTGTTTGGATTCAGCGGTCCTCTCTGATTTGTGAAATGCTTGCGCGGTCACGTCCGAACACTTGAATGAATCCCCCTGCCTGACTTCTATCAGCAATCACGTCAGTCCACAGCAAACAGTCATTCCAGAGGTAAATCTGTTTACGACACTAGTATTCAGAATCTACTAAAAGAGAGTAAATCCCCCTCCCCTCCCTCTACGTGACCGAGGCAGCTAGAGTGTAGTGCTGCGATTAGCGTTCAGCATGATATTAGCAAGCGTTGAACTGTTGAATGTGTGATAGGGGGTAAGTATAATACCTAAAACTATTAAACCCAAAGGCAAACTTTGTGTATTAACTCTTTAGTCGTGTCACACAAGATGTTACTACCTAGCGGTAAGTGTGTATCTTATTCTAATCGAACGTTAAGGCCGGTTACACACTCGGTGTTGTTTTACCGCAGCGGAAACTTAACCGCCACCGCTTATAGAATTTGAGGTGTTTCCACATTCAGCGGTAGAACTGCCGCTGCTATTTCAGCGCTAAAAGTTCCGTTCCTATGAAGAGCTGGCAAAAGATGACGTGGTCGGGCGTCAGTACATTGCTTTTGAGGACTTGAGTTTCATTTTGTGAAATTAGAAGTTAATAAGTTAATTTGGTGTTTATTACTATGTAGTTAGGTTTTAAAATTGTTATTTAGACGGTTCCTTTGCCATATAAATAGGAAAAGGAAAAACCAAAGGAGAACAGAATATTTTCGGAACGACGACACTAAGTTTTTCAATTATTTTGGGATGTTTATTTCGACAATTGCTTGCAAAACTAAAGTACGGCATTCAAAGGAGAAATATCCAGTTGATGAATTGTATTTAATCTGTGGAAATGCTGGCAATCACCTTGAAGTAATCAGATTTCTCATGGGCCTACTATAAAAATTTTATTTTATATAATTCAAATCCGATATATTTATTTTATGTTAATTAGGGCGAAAACTCCTTGAGGTGAATAAGTGTACAAGAAAAGTTTGAAATGTACACTGTGCCATATAATGGTTAAGACTTACATTTATTTGTAACTAATACATATACTTCATTGTATAATCAAATCATCACTGTTGAGTTTACTCTCTATATTGCTTTTATACTTACAAGCACAATCGACTAGTTAAACTTTTGTGGTTAGATTGTAATATGTTGAGTGTTTTAATAACTATTACTTTACAAAGAAAAATCTGAAGTAAATGGCGAAGATGATGCCAAATTTACTGAACACTTTATCTCACTATATTCCTCACTGCTGTGTTAAAAAAGTCTCAAAATGTCGAGTGAAAGAATTTCGGTCTAATGTTGAAAGTGTTCCTTGAAAAATGTCAGTTTTATAGTATTAAACATCAAAATCTTTCAACAAAATGTGATTCAACATTTTTCAAGTTTTAGTTGAAGATTTAAAATTTATGTAAATACGTGATCAAAAGTTTATAATCCAAAAGCATTTTTCCTCATTTTCCATTTCGTCAAAATCATTCCTAATTTGAAGGCACACTTTCTCCCAAGTGTTCCTGATAGCAACCCGATCTTTAAAAAAATCTAATGTTTTGTCTCTTAAAACTGGTCTCGCTTCTACTAACGAAATGATAAGATCATTATCTATCACTACTCAATTCATATTACGATTTTTAAATTAAAAAAATGTTAACTAACACTGACTGAAAACGCACAAGCGGTTAAAAATCCGCCGAGTGCGTAAGCGCCTGTCTGGTCACATGGGCCACTGCAGTGCACTGCCTGGACTGCGGCGGCGGTTAAACCACCGTCGAATGTAGTGGCAGCGCGTGGCTGCATACCTGCCGACGACGGGAGCTCTGCCGCGGGTTTTCCCTACCGCCCAGTGTGTAAGGGAGCGTGCATAAACCACATAGCACCATTTTGGCCTCCTGTGAGTCCCCCCCCCCCCCCTCCCACGTAGCACGTAGCTTTTTGAACTTTTGATTCCAGAAGACATTTTGTACTTTTTTCTCTTGTCAGACTATTGTAAATTACATATGGAGATAATTAACTGAGGGAAATAAATATTCACATGCTGTTGTGAGTTCTGTTCCTCATTTTAACTGTGAAAAATGTTATGAAAGGAAAGCTACGTTGCCTGGCTCGGGAACCCCCCCTCCCCCCACGTAGCCCAGCGTAGCCTTTCAGCCAACCCCCCCCCCCCGGACCAAGCCACGTAGTTTGTGCACGCTCCCTAAGCTCCCATTTGATCCATCGCGCCAATACTGGAATGACGGCGACGGCAAATTTTCCGCCGCGGCCCAATTCCAGTGTGTAACCGGCATTAGGATATGGTTAAATGACAAAAAATATAGCGATGCTTAATTCTCGAGCTTGGCATTCGGGAGGACGTGAGATAGACCCAGGTCCAGCCCTCCAGATTTCGTGTTTCTACATTTTCCTGAGGGATCGATTGCTCTAAAAGACTGTCTTCCTTTATCCTCCAGCCTTTCTCAGCTCAACGAACTCGAAGGTAAGAAGCCATAAAGTCGCGAGAAAATTATAAGCAGTTAAATATGTGTTAATACAGCCATTTAACAATTACATAGCACCACGTTGCGTTTTAAGAAGAACTGAAGTTAGGACAAATAAAAATTATTGTTTTTGACGAATTAGAACGTCATAGACACTTAAAACTTGTGGGCCACACAAATCAGCCTATAAAGTACACAAAATTACATTTCTGTTCAGTGTGAATTGTTAAATTATAAGTGCATGTGGAGATTTACTTGGGTTTCCTGGAAGTTAATTTTTTTGTACAAGATCACTCTTCAAACAGCAAGGAGGGAGTTTGATGCATGAGAAGAAATGCTAGGGTCAAGCATTTGGGAGGACGCGGGTTCGAAAAGCCCCCCTGGTCTCTTAGATTTCGGTTGTCCATGACTTCCCGATATCATTAAAAGCAAATGTCGCGATGGTTCCTTCAAAAGGTCATGGTGAAATCCTTCTTCGTTCCATACCCAACATACTCCCTCAGTTCTACTGATTTCACGTCGATGAGCCCGAAACAAAAATAAATAAATAAATAGAAACAAAAAACAATTAGCAATATCAGCAGACAATCCATTTGGAAATCGGCGACTTTCTAGCAAACATCATGATGGATTACATGCCTGGATGCTTTTTTTTTTTGTTATGGGACACAAAGCAACTACAGTGGCAGCATGTGCTCGTGTTGGATCTGAATTCCAAAATAGTCTGCGTTACAAATCCAGGCATTTCCCAACTGTGAATTCAGTTGGTTACAATAGTAAACAACATCCTATCTTTTCAACAAACTTGTTTTATCTTTTTCGTCGTAGGAATTAATTTTAATAGCAGAAAGGCGCGAAAAGTGGTGATTCTTTTGTATTAAATAAATTACGAAATCAAATAACGTTTGTTTAATGTGGACGGAGGTGCTAAAAAAATTACGAAGTAGTAAAAACTCCAAACATTTACAGCCTTATAATTCAAGTTATAACTTTTAATTCTATTTTCACTCATTAGTGCAATGTAACCAAAGACATCGGTTCGAACGATCTTTTCGAAAACGATCAATGTTTTCCAAGAGGACCACAATATATAAAGATTCCAGTAACTGTCACGTTACGTGCTCATTCATGAGCAATTCACGACACAATTTTTTAATTCGGTTGTAAATGGATTTTTTTTTTGCTTATAGCTTTACGCCTCATTGACATTGAAGTCAGTAGAGGCGGCAAAGGACTGGGGACAAGGAACGGGAAGGAATGAGGCCATGGCTTTTTTGAAGGAAGTATCCCGGTATTCTCCTGGAGTGATTTGGGGAAACCATGGAAAACCCAAATCTGGATGCCCGGACGGGGATTCGAACCGGCGCCCTTTAGAAGGCAAGGCCAGAGTCTTTGCGCCCACTCAACACTGTCGGTTTGTGAATGGAGTATTTTCTATAGTTACGAAATGTCTGATTCAGAATTTGAGCTAATATAATGTAAATTAGTTATAAATTTTATGAAGCGTTCATTTACTTCTTCCTTCAATTCTTATTGAAGTATCACATTAAACATACGATGTCCAGAGCTAGAAATTTTTCTACCCAAAAGAGGACACTGTCAGTTGAATTCGAATTTTATGTTTTCAGGAGACATCACATTGAAGCAAACACAATCACCACCGTTGCTTTTGTTTTTTACGTTTCACATGTGGAAGCGGTAAGCAGGTGTGTAGCGTATTGTGTAGCTGATGGCAGAAATAGGTTCTGCGTAAGTAAGCAGACAGAAGCAAACAGCGTGTCCGCACAAATTGTTTCTTTGTGCGAGGAACTTCACCGCAGCTGTTCACGACAACCTGTGATGTGCAGCAGACAGACAAATCTTCGTGATGAATGCCGCACAGCTGTCACACAAATTAGCACATAATTCAAGCATCCGGATTTTACGTGGGAGCAAATATTTGCAGCTACTTCTTATAATGGAGGTCCAGTTGAGAAAGCAGAACGAAAGATGAATTGAATATCCTCAGTAACAAAGCCGTGCGTAATATAATTTGTTTTGATGTGTTGAGTTTCATATTGATTAGGTAGGACAACTGTATCGCGTATATCCCGATCAATATTTTAGCCAGTGAAGCAGTTTATTAATATCTCTGTGACATGTGCTACTGCTATCTAGCGGCTTGGATCTGAACTGTCTCACGCGCGCGACATTCACAGTTATTACTTTGTCCCTTTAAGGGTCAAATTCCGAAAAAATTCGTTCTCAATTTATAATGTTGCCTGAGTGGAGATCTTAATCTTTTAAATGATGCCTCATTTATCTTTTGAAATTAGTAGTGAATGGAGATAAATGACTCATAACAAAAAAAAAATATGTTTTGGAAATAATGATACTTTTGTCCTTTAAGTGACGAATTCCAAAAAAAAATCCTTTCTTAAAATATGATGTGACCAGGGTGGATACTTTAATCTTTAATACCTCATTTATCAATATCTGTTAGATATCAAGGGAGATAAATGGCTTGTGGCACAAAAACATGTCATAGAAATGTTGATACTTTTGCCCTTTAAGGGGCGAATTCCCAAAAATTTCATTCTTAAAATATGATTTGACCAAAGATTTGTCTAAGATAATATCTCGATTTCTGTTAGATATCAAGGGAGATAAAAAGGTCGTTAAAAAAAGTTATGAAAATAATAATAATTTTGCTCTTTAAGGATCAAATTCCGAAAAAAATCCTTTCTTAAAACATGATGTGATCACTGAGGAGAACTTAATCGTTGAAATGAAACCTCATTTTTCTATATCGGTAAGAAATCATAGGGACTGGCTCGTTACACAAAAATGAGATGTAGAAATATTGATACTTTTGCCCTTTAAGGGTCTAATTGCAAAAAAAAAATTCCAGTCTTAAAATATGATTACACCGTATTCTCTAAAGTAATACCTCATTTCTCGATTTCGGAGAGATATCAAGGGAGATAAATAGCCCGTGCCAAAAAAATACGATACGGAAATAATGGTAATTTTGGCCTTTAATGGTCGAATTCCGAAAAGTTCCTTTTTTAAAATATGGTGTTACCACAGCGAAGAATATAATCTTTAAAATGAAACCTCATTTATCTATATCGGTTAGATATCAAGAGAGATAAATGGCTTGTACCAAAAAGGTTTTGCAGAAATATTGATACTTTTGACCTTAAAGGGTAGAATTCCGAAAAATTTATGTATTAATATGTCTCCAAAGCAGAGATCTTAATCTTTAAAATAGTCTTCATTTAACGATTTCAGTCAGGTATGCAGACAGATAAATGGCTTGTGACACAAAAAACATCATTTTAGAAATATTGACGTTTCTGCCCTTTAAGAGTCTAATTCCGAAAAAATCCTGTCTTAAAATATGATGTTACGAAAATGGAGTCCATAAGCTTTAAAATGACACCTCATTCATAGATATCGGTTAAGTATGAAGGCAAATAATAACTTGGGACAAAAAAAAAAAAAAAAAAAAAAAAAAAAAAAAAAAAAAAAAAAAACCTTACAGAAATAATATATATGATTATATGTTTGGTTGTGTCATGCGTTAATGTGTGTATATGCTTTATACATATTTGTGCACAAAGAAAGGTGTATAGTCATGTGAATGTAGCAGTATTTTGGCCCTTTTCCTTAAAGTTCTTGTCTGATAAATCTTTGAAATGATCTGTGAAATGCTTGAGAACCGACTAATACCGAAATGTTAAAACCGGTATTTGTTAAATATTGGTTCATAACAGAGGATAGATTCACAAAGTATTGTAACATAAAGAAAATACCAGGTATTTCCTAAAAGATTTGGGTGAAGTCATATTTCTCAGACGTTTGATTTAATGATCGCATCATTGTGGAAATCCTTCATGTGAAATATGACAGTTCAATTTCGGCCGATATGAAAGAAATTCGAACACGCTACACGGTTTCCTGGCAAATGAATACACTGTTCGTTCACCAGGAATTGTTCTCTTCAGACGTGGTTCCTTCTGATAAGTGGCGGTTTCACATAGAACGCTATTTGGAGTCTCCCCATGCACTGATAGGCATTCCAAGCGAGGCTCTCAAGAAGAATTTCCTGCTGTAGAAGACAGTTGCCCTAAGTGAGTTGAAATAAATGGACGCCCTTCACGACGAGAACAACACATCAACTATGTAAAGAGTGTAAATTATTTTACTGTCACAGGCTGAACAAACTCTTAGACATAAGTAACCTCGACTTTGCAGCCAATTTAGTTAAACATTCGAAGTAATTGAAGTTTTGGAAAAGGTCTTTGCGGCTGTATTACAGAGGAGTTTACCCGCCCCCCTCCACCCCCTCCAAAAAACCAGAGTGTGGAATAGCGGGGGGGGGTTAAAGGCCTGTTCTAAATGAGATAGAAACTACATCTATACAAAAATGTTCAAAAATGAGATGCGTTCGTCTTGTGATGATTCAATTTTATAGTAAAAATGAACTGTGGAAAATTATGTATACACACTGATAGAATTACATTCTACAGGAGCTGCTCTCAGTAGACAAATAAAAAATTATTTTTTCGGTTTTTTCATTTCTGTTTGTTTCATTCTATACCACGCTGAGAAACTGACCAATTGATAATTGTGTTATCGATCAGAATCCCGAGGGAAACCGAAAATCGACAGAAATTGTAGAAAATTCATGCAGAGCTACACAGTTCCTTTCCCTTTCTGGACTCTAACGCGCATTTTGTGAACCACTTACCAAGTGAAACATCAGTGTACATAGATTTTCCACCTTTAGTTAACCATAAAGACTCTGAAGTCTTTTTTCTGGAACTTCATTTTAATGAAATTGTTCACGATCTTCAGAAATGGTCCTCACTGCGTATGTAATGAATATCTAACTTTAGTTTTGAATTTCAAATATTGGTTATCAGTTTAAAAGCAGCGATCGAGAAAGCACTCTTAGTTGTGAATTAAACTTATAAAATGTCTCTAATTTTGCTGTGTCAGATTAACACACACGAAAAAAGATTGCCATGTGAAGTGGATCCTTCTCAAAGATTTATTATTTTTCTAAGATTCCAGTTTGTTCTTTTTTAACGAATGTTTACAGCATCGTTAATTGTTAAACGACACAAATCAACGAAAGTAAGAAACGGCACCATTTTTTTTTTACCAAACTACTAATCCAGGGAGGTCATTGCACAATACGAGATGGTGATGTAATGGGTTAGCTAGGTCCACTGGTGCCATAGCAGTAAGTACAACACTTCAAATGAATATGCAACGTTATCAACAGACATTCTTCAACGTTCACCATTTGCGTTATTGGGAACGGTTGTTGGAGATATTTCGATAGTCGAAGAATTTCTGTTTTGCGTGGATTATTCGCATAATAATCCCCGACAACTCGTAAATCCTAGCAGTAGTACAGCAGATCGCATCTTAAAGGAAACTGTATTCTGGTTTTAATTCTAAACTAAGATGCTAAGATGCTAGTTGAGAAATACCAAAAGTTCTTTACGGAAAGAAAGTTAATGAACAATAATTTTTTAAATAATATTGTAAGTAGATTTATTGTTGCAGGTTTACTCGGCTGCACAATGCCAGTGACTCGATATCTAAAAGAGCTCAAAGAAGAAAAGACCACTGTCCACTAACCATGACTAGACAATATATACTTCAGGGAAGGATGAATTTATTTCACAAGGAGGTGATGCCTTACAAAAAAATTAAAGCTGTTTTCTGTTGCAAGAGACATAATTCGTTATTGGTTCTTTATACATCGAAACTGCGAAGATTCTCTCTCATTCTGAAGAAAAATGGTAACTGTACGTGTCAAAATTAACGTCTCAGAAATACAAGGCATGGTGTAATAAATAGTAAACCAAACATTTAGAGGAATCTAGTCATGTTAACTGGTTGCGCTGTTTACACAATCGACATCATTTTTAAGCAGTAAATATTTAGAGCATCACCGGCTAAGACAAAGAGTACATATGGTTGTTTCCTTACCACGTAAAAAGTAATTACCTTTAGAAATCATAATCAATACTGATGTTTCTCTGTTAGCAAGTAATTTCCACAGAACAAGAGTCCCATTAATGGGATAATCAGACACCGTAGTTTATCTGACAGGCAACAAGTGTCTGCGTTACCTGTTTAGCAGTTTCTGGGGCCACTGCCAATTCGTAACAGAGTTAGCAGAGGTTCGCAGTGCAGTGCCAGATCGAATCTCCATGCTAATGCCACTAGCTGTCAGGTCACGTAGTAATACGGTCACCTCACAGGCTAGTGGGTTCTTCGACTGTTGCGCACTGCCTTCTTGCTGTTTGGTGTTCTTATTTGAGACTCTCATTAGCTGAAGTCCTATGTCACAAGGACTTGTCCACTCTGAATGAACTTATGGCAGAACATTTTATTTATGGTGACCGAACCCATTAATAAGAAGAGGAGGATCTTGGTGAGTAGAGGATAGACCTTAATCTATGCCAGGTACTCGTTAACAGGATGAAGAATTACACTTCAGAAATTGTAGGAAGAAAAAAGTTTGACCTGTTACCAGAGTCAGGAGGTAAAGAGTCTCATGTGGATGTAGGAGTGGGTAAGATGCAGCAGACCTTGAGGAATAGGGGCGTGTATGGAAAAAGTAGGAAGACAAAGTTTCTGCTGCTAGGTATAGCCATGAGGAATATAGACTCTCTTCTGCAGGATCAGTACCATAAGGTACAAGCTATTATATCACATGTTTTTTTTTTTTCAATCCTAGTGCAACATTAAATCAGGTAGGTAGAGGATATAGGTTTCCTATGCTGGGATTTCTCCAACGAAGGTGAACATAGTTCGGACACTGTACGAGGCGTGAAAAAATATTTGTGGAGGAATTAAGAGTGTTGACTGGAAGGGAAAAGATTTTAATTTAATTGTGATGGATTACAAGCTCCGGTATCAGTGTCCTTCAACGCTAGTTTTACCACTTTCCTATTCCCGTCCTCTTCTGTTGTATCTGAATTTTAAATTCTATCAGCGTTTTTGGAAAATTATTCATCACTTCGCTTGGTAATTTATACCAGTCCCTGAATCCCTTAAATCCTTCCCACACCCTTATGCCCGAAATCGAAAGCCAGTTTTAAGTCATAATAATCTTTTCCTTTCGACAGACCACTCTTAATTCTTCTATCAATAACTTTCCATACCTCCTTACCAATACAAGCTTTGTACACTCATAGCACTCTCTTCATCCCCGTATCTTAATATGATAATGACCACAAGCAGGCACTCGATTTCCGGCATATTAGTGTTGGAAAATTTTCTTTCATAGGTAATGTCGTAAGAGATTGTGATAAATTACCAAGGGCGGTGATGAATAATTTATCAAAAACTTTGAAAGAAAGTGCTGAAGAAGGAAGGTAAAAGATGGGAAAATTTGATGTACTGAGAAATTGCCACCATTCCAATTAAATTAAATCAAACATTTTAGAAATAATGCTGAGTTTCGTAAAAAAAGAACTAGTTACAAAAATCCGTCTAAATTTATTTAAAAACTATTACTTCAAATAATGATCATAATAGTATAGATGTTAGCAGTTAGCTAATCAGTGTTGCTAATCAGTATGCAGCAGGTTACTACTGAGTTCTAATACAGTAATGTATGTTTCCTTAAATAACTGATCGATATTAATAATCACAGTTTGCCGTCGAACAGCATATTATAAACCTATATGTTCCTTGAACAGTTACCACGTTGGTGTAGTGTTCTAGTACTGTGAACTATATACGCTGTAACAGCTATTGGGTCGTTGTGTTCAAAGCAAAAGCAAGGTGTTCTGTGAATAATCGATGAAAGTCACTCATCGCAATATCCTCGAAGTAACATTCAGTTTTCTGGTAACATCCACACATCTACTGTGGATGATATACATTGCTTTGCATATGTCATTTATAAACCTAGACATTAGTCTCATTAGGTCAGCAATGATGGCCTAAGTGTTGTCCAAAAGCTAACACTTTTGGGGGTCAAAAATTATTAATTTAAAATGTTTGACTTTTTCTGGGAATGTAGAGAAATAAATATTTGTTTTACACATGCAATTTTGCTGCTGTGTCTCCAAATATTGAGAAACCTTACTTGCACGTTCAATATCAGTTTTTGTTCTGTACGCGTAATTCGTTTTCAATGCTTGAGTTACGCTCTCGTCAATTTGACACTTTGTTCCTGAGAAAGCTTTTTTTTCAGAAGCTCAAAGAGATAGAATGTCAAACAATTCAGTCTAAATTGCTTTTCTTTTAATTCTGTGGTTAGTGTGATACTTCCTGGAATCCATTTCGCTCGCACCGTTAAATATCCACGAACATTCGTTACTTCTGACAGATTTCAAAAACTCGATAACAACCGTGTGATCAATTTCCGAGTTCTGATACGCTAGCGCTTTTTACCACGGCTGGAGTAGGTGCACTGACAGAAGTACAGAACGTTGCAGGTCGTGGAACTAAGTTTATGTTACATTCTGATTAATTAATTCCATTAGGCTATCACCGAACTGTGCTCATATCGGTTGTAAGACTCTCATACACTGCACAGAATTATTTGATGTGTACCGCTGTTGCTTATTTAACAACCAAGAATGATACAACTCGTCGTTTGTGCTGCGAGTCATTAACAAATGAAAATCTAACTGCTCATTTCGGTTTTGATATCTATTGAATTGCTTTGAAATTTCTTATAAACGCAGTAAAAACATCTTATTTGAAGCACCTAAACATTCAAGGCGAAAACAAATAGTTGAGCTTTAGCTTTTGAATAAGCTCGTAAATACGTCATAGAATAAATAGAACTGATATAATACTGCATTTTGTCTAGATTTCACAGGAATTATACGTTATGGGATATCGTAAATCAATTAATAAACACTTTCTTTGACTGTAAAAGTAATTATGGTTAAAGCATTTAGCTTGGTTTGAAAATTTTGTACAGCAGAAGAGCAAAATAATTTACGAACATAATTAAGAATACATTCACTGATTTTTATGTTAACTTTATTTCTAAACAGATTAAATATTACGTCCACACATATATTCAAATGATTAACAGTAAATTACGAGCACATGTCTTTAACCAGGCCATCTTTAATCAGGGCAAATAAAACAGCCCGCTTTTCATTTGAACGTTTCTGCAATCTATAACTTCAGAACCGTCGTCTTATCTTGATAACACGATTATTCTTAACAAGTGCAAAGCTCAGCTGTGGGGAGACATTTTAACTGTATTGTCAGCACTATTGGAAGCCACCTGGGCGTCCGACCAAAACAGCAATTGTTTTGCATTTAAAACAGGGACAACATTCCAACAGTCTCAAACTGACGCTGAAATAAAGCTGGAAACAAAAATGTTGTCCAATTATCTCGACTTTCATGCAGCATAAAACCTCCACATTCCAGCAGTTCAAATTAATTTAATGTTTCTAATAGCAAGAATTTCTGTACGTAAAAGGAGCTCAAAATTTCGTTTAAATTCAGGATTTGGGGGTGTAAGGGTTTGGGAGAGACAATACTAGTCTTTTCCAACCAAATGTCAACCTCACCTTCACGTGGTGCACCCTGTTTGCACGGACGAGGCTCTGGCGACTGAAAGATTCCCGGTATAAGGAGTCACCCACTGCTTGCCAACGGCCTCCGAAAGGAGGGCGGAAGAGCGGGGAGTGGTTCAGGGCACCCTCTTGCCCTTGGGGTTGGAAACGGCCCCTAAAGGCGGATAAATCAGAAATGATAAACGGCATGGGAATGCAGAAGGCAACGGGAAACCACTGCATTAAAGACCCAAAGGGTATCCCGAGGACATGTAATCCTCTCAAATTACATATATCATGATGGCTTCTTCCTGGGTAAAATATTCCGGAGGTAAAATAGTCCCCCAATCGGATCTCCGGGTGGGGACTGCTCAGGGAGGAGTCATCAGAATGGATAGAAACATTCTACGAGTCGGAGCGTGGAATGTTAGAAGTCTGAATAGGGCAGGTAGGTTAGAAAACTTAAAAAGGGAGATGGAACAACTTAAGTTAGATGTTGTTGGGATTAGTGAGATTAAATGGAAGGACGCACAGGATTTCTGGTCTGGGGAACACTGGATAATTAGCACACAAGCTGTCAATGGAGTCACTGGTGTAGGATTTGTAATGAACAAGAAAGTAGGGAAACGGGTGAGTTATTATGAACAGTTTAGTGACAGGATTATTTTGATGAGGTTAGAAACTAAGCCCGTCCCAACCACATTAGTACAAGTATATATGCCAACGTCACAGGAAGATGACGAAGAAATAGAAAAAATATACGCTGAAATTGAAGAATTAATCCAATATGTGAAAGGAAAGGAAAATCTAATAATCATGGGTGATTGGAATGCAATAGTGGGAGAAGGAAAAGAAGGGAATACTATAGGAAGTTTTGGTCTAGGAGAAAGAAATGAGCGAGGAAGCAGGTTGCTAGAATTTTGTGAAAGATATAAGCTAGTAGTGGCGAACACACTGTTTAAGAACCATGCAAGAAGAACATACACCTGGAAACGTCCTGGGGATACAGGCAGATATCAACTAGATTATATCATGGTCAAACAGAGATTCAGGAATCAAGTTCTAGACTGTAAAGCGTACCCAGGAGCAGACATAGACTCGGACCATAATTTGATAGTAATGAAGTGCAGGCTGAAATTCAAGCGAATAAGGAAGCAGCATAACCAGAACAGACTGGCAGTGAATAAGCTGAAACAATCTAGCACAAGAGAAAATTTTGCAGAAATGACAGACTTACGTCTAAGAAGTAACTGTGAAAGGAGCTCAACCGAGGACGAATGGAATGCATTAAAGACCGAAATAATGAAAGCTGGCAAAGAAACATTAGGCTTTAGGGAACAAACTGCCCGAAAACCATGGATCACAGAAGAAATTTTGGAGCTGATGGATCAAAGGAGAGGGTACAAAAATGCTCAGGATGAAGCAGGAAGAGAGCAGTACAGGCAATTTAGAAATCAAATAAATAGGAAATGCAAAATAGCAAAAGAAAAATGGCTACAAGAAAAGTGTGAAGAAGTAGAAAAGGAAATGGTCGTAGGAAAAGTAGATGTTGCATATAGAAAGATCAAACAGAATTTTGGAGAAATGAAGAAAAGAGGTATGAACATTAAAGCTGCCGATGGGAAACCTCTTTTAAGCTCAGAAGAAAGAGCTAATCGATGGAAGGAATACATTGAGAAACTGTATGATGGGGACGACTTGAACAATAGTGTATTGGAAAAGGAAGGCGATGTCGACATTGATGACTTAGGAGATCCTGTTTTGAGAACAGAATTTAAAAAAGTTCTGAATGACTTGAAAGCAAATAAGGCAGTTGGAATTGATGAGATCCCTGCAGAACTTCTTAAATCTCTAGGAGAGGAAGGAATCGAAAGATTATTCAAGCTGATATCAAAAACTTATGAAACGGGAGAAATTCCAACTGATTTTAACAAAAATATCATCTTCACACTTCCAAAGAAAGCACAAGCCGACAAATGTGAGAATTATCGCACCATTAGTCTAACATCACATGCTTCAAAATTACTAACCAGAATAATATACAGAAGGATGGAAAGGGTAGTAGAAGAGATAGTAGGTGAAGATCAGTTTGGGTTTAGGAAAAATCGCGGTACAAGGGAAGCAATTCTGTCTTTAAGATTAATACTTGAAGGGCGGATCAAGAAAAACAAAGATACTTTTATGGCATTTGTTGATTTAGATAAAGCTTTTGATAATGTTAGGTGGGACAAGATGTTCAAAATTTTAAAGAAGTCAGGTCTAAAGTATCGAGATAGAAGAATCCTCTATAAACTATATAAGAATCAAGTGGCTGTAATAAAAGTAGAGAATCACGAGAGACATGCATCGGTTAAAAAGGGTGTGAGGCAATGTTGTAGTCTATCCCCGTTAATATTCAACTTGTATGTAGAAGAAGCAATGAAGAAAGTCAAAGAAAAATTTCCATGCGGCATAAGGTTTCAGGGAGAAAAAATCAGTATGCTACGATTTGCTGATGACATTGTCTTGTTAGCAGAGAGAGCTGAGGATATTGAGAAGTTATTGAATGGCATGAACAAAATACTGAAGGAAGATTTTGGACTGAATATAAATCAAAGTAAGACAAAAGCGATGAAATGTAGCAGAAATGATACCAATAGTAGTAGATTAAATATAAAAATAGGATCGGATGCTATAGGAGAAGTGAGTGAGTTCTGTTACTTGGGAAGCAAAATTACAACCGATGGCCGAAGTAGGAAGGATGTTAAAAGCAGAATAGCACTAGCAAAAAGAGCCTTCATGAAAAAGAGAAACCTTTTAGTTTCAAACATTGATCTAGGAATTAGAAAGAACTTTTTAAAACTCTATGTGTGGAGCACAGCACTTTACGGTAGAGAAACATGGACTTTAGGAATACCGGAAATAAAGAAACTTGAAGCATTTGAAATGTGGTGCTACAGAAGAATGCTAAAAATTAGGTGGACAGACAAAGTAAGAAATGAACGAGTTTTGGAATTGATGGGTGAGAAAAGAAGTTTATGGAACAAGCTTACAGAAAGAAGAGACAGGCTGGTAGGTCATATTTTGAGACATGCTGGATTGGTTAATTTGTTAGTGGAGGGAAAAGTCGAAGGTAAGAACTGTAGAGGTAGACAGAGATTAGAATATATGAAGCAGATATATGAGGACGTGGGTTGTAAGGGGTATGTAGAAACGAAAAGGTTAGCACAGGATAGAAAGGGATGGAGGATTGCATCAAACCAGTCTAAAGACTGACGACAGCAAAAAAAAAATAAAAAATGGATATGTATTTCTGAAGACTTGAGTATTACCATTGTTTTCTGAAGTACAAACAGAGTGAAAAGTATGATCAGTATCAGCTGTTTATAATAAGATACCGGCAAGTATTGCGTAGAAGAGATAGTGGTTACACATTTCGCCATTAAGCATATTCAGAAAATTTGTAATCAATTTGTGAAACTAAAACAAAACGTTTCAGTCCTTCTGGATATGTCTATTATAATAAGTAATTTACATTAACTATAAACACAGACTCACTCAAAAACTTAACCAATTTTTTCAAATATAATACACAACAGATTTATTCTTTAATGATAAATGCTGTTGTTTCTATCGGTTACTTGAAACCGAAAAGGATCTCCAGTAAATCGAAGTCACAGATGATATGATATAAAACAGATGCAGATTTAGCAGCACGGTCAATAACCATTAATTTGCCCAAAAACCGTGTATTTGGAAGAATTACACCTGAACGGAGGAACGTAGCAATAAGCTCAGAAATAGTATGAAGAAAATTTGAGAAAAGAGGAAAAACACATTTGCTAAATAAGTTCATTCGAGCTACTCAGTTAGGCATACCGAGGGAAGAAGAAGAAGTAGGTGTTTCTATCAGTTGAATAATTATTCCCATTGTTCAGATCAATTAATGTACTGAACATGTCATTTAAATTATTGTTGTGCAACCTGTCATCAACGGATTTGCATATCGTTTTTGGTAAAACACCAGCAAGAGGTGATTCACTCTCTCGCCATTCTATTTGTTTTCACCGGATTGTATCTGTGTTGTTTTTCTGTATATTGTAGTGAAATTGTAGAATTTTTTTCTGGTAAGCTTCGTCATGATTCTCGCATTCCAAATGATATATAACACTATTAGAATTGTCCTAATTCCTTTAAAACATCCATGACTAAAGGATATGGCAAAATTTGTAATCACCCCACAAGTAAACGAATGCACTGCTTCCCCTTTTCTCGCAGTGATTCGGGCTACGTCTGTACCTTAATATTTTCGGTCGGGATGAAGCTGTATGTTTTAAATATCAGTTGCGTATAGCTGTTAACAAGATTAGCAAACGCATTAAATTTTGTTTCCTTCTTATTGTTAATATGGAAGTTATTCTTATGGAAATTTCAGCGATTTTGTTACTCATTCACTCACGATCATCAGAACTATGAATACTACCAGTACTCGTTGAAAACTGAATGCTTTACACAGATAAAGTTTTACCACCAAATTATAAGAAAAGTCTAATTTCCGTATGTTTACCCGAATCGTGAAATTGGTTTCTACCGTAATATACTTACAGGCCAATGATTAACATTGTAAATGGAGATTATTAAGCTCAACTAATATGTAAATTTGTTTCGTCCCTCTTCTTACTTTCGAAGTTAGTGAAATTTGGAGATCTTAACTAACTAGAACACTTTGTCATTGTAATTCACAGTACTTCCCGAGAACCTAAAAGCAGGTAATTTGGTACACATACATTGTTTTGCCCCCAAATTATAAGAAAAATCCAGTGGCAACATTCAAACTGAAAAGTTACGGAGTATATTTTTACGTTAGTTAATTTGGTTTTGAGGAAGCTATATTCCTCAAATTTTGTTATGCATAGAGATCAGCAAGCTTAACTGAGGCATTATATTTTGCTTTCTTTCTTGGATTAGTTTGGAAATTACTTATGATGACAGTTATATCAGCAGCAACCGGCATCACTTGCCCAGAACGGACACTCCTCGTTTGAAAAGAACACATGGTATCGAAAACATTATATTGATAAGACTTGGATTCTGAATGTCAGTATCCACAAATTTTAAAATTAGCCTTTACATCTGATCAACGACTCAGAGTAAGCGATCAACTTACCAAATTAAATGAAACCAAACAAAAACAATTCTTGCAAAAATAGAGCCAAATCTCGTGGTTTTTTAGTGTCAAGAGGTTATGAGATTTTATTTGCATCCTTTCGCTGTGATCTTTCCTACGTGTTATTTTATTAATTTTATTATTTATTTATAATTTAAATCAACACCGACAGAAACTATTTTGTTTCAGGAAGTGAAGTAAATACCTAGAATCAGTAGAACGCCCTATTAGAGTTTCCTAATTGAAGGGAAACTGAGCCCAAAATATCAACACATTATCACCTTGATAACGAACTCCTAGAAAGCAAATGATGTATCTCAACTATATTCATTACGCAAGTGAAATATAACAGGAATATATCGGTAACCTAAGAAATCTACAAAAACTGGTTAAGAGGTATGAAGTGTGAAGTGCAGATAGAAAGGCAGTATTTAAGAGAATACTGAGTTACAGGTATTTCGTCTATGACTTGTTGCAATAGTTAGGTTACGTTTATACTGGAACCGAGTTTCGTCGATTTTTCACTCTGCCGAACAGCAAACCAAACTCTGCCGACCGACTCTGCCCACTGAAGTGATTACAATGGCCAAGACATAGGGCGTTTAGGCGCTCACTTGATTGAGGATACTTCAAACGACACAGCGAGTCTGCCGCAAGCCGCCGTCTGGACGCTGTGGTCCTGTGTCCGGTTGGTGGAGATCGAGAAGCGTATAGAGGGAGTTCGGAAATTTCCAGTCCTTTACGACCAAATATTGTTTTCGTGTTATCCATTATTTTGAAATATGTCTTTTTTTTTTTTCAACCTCACTTTCAAGTTCATGAGATGATCGTAGAAGGTAGATTGTGTCATTCTAAAACATTCGTCAGATTCTGTAACAAAGTTAGCTCCCAATTTCCTTATTTTTTTTATGGAACTATAAAATTACGTTTGTGTTTTGAGATATCAAAAATAAGGTATATTGTACAGTAAAAGAACACGTTTATTTTACTATGTTAGAATACGTATTTTTCATTACTTCTAAATTTGGTCTGATTTCTCAGATGGTTACGGCATGTGATTGGGGTACGGAAGGTTCCTGGTCGAAACTTCGGTCTCGGTTGCAATTTTTACGGGAATTAAAATTGACCTTCATCTCTGTCAAAGCTTTGATTCGTTGACGCGGTTTGTATTCAAACTAAAATATAGAATTATCTTTTATTACTAACTTAAAATATCGAGTGAAACGAAAGTAATCTCAAAGAAAACAAACACCTCAAGTGTGGAGTGACTGACGTTTGACATTTCATTGTGATGGCGTTCAGAAATGCGGGATTCTTTCAATTCAGTATATTGTACCAAAGATATGGTTTGTTAGGCATGCGTTTGAATACTATTTTTGTATGTAAAAGATCAAACAGGGAGGTGATAACGTGAGTCAGGCAAAAATAGTATTTAAACTTACTGTATTACTTTCGTAGATTGTAAAGTACGCCTATGGAAAATAAAGATTAATATTCAATAATATAGTACGGGTGGCAACCCTAGCTGTGATCACCAGCGATACAGTTAATTTGTTTTACATGTTTATTTTTAATTTCATACTTATATGTTTTAAAGTTTTATCTCTGTATATAAATAACCAATATAGTCTGGTCTGGTGTCTACTGGAATCGAAAATTTATGAGAAGGTGTGATATATATAACAAAAATATGTTTTAGGAGCTGATTTATGTAACTTACTGAAATATCCAAATAATTCTTAATAAGTTTTTATAGGCGAAAATACATAAAATACTGTTTCTTTTAGATGTTGCGATATGGCTAAATAGGGCCTTCGAGAGCACAACTGATGTGATACAAGCAAGTTCGACCGAACAAAACAAAATTATTTGATCGGTTAAAGAAGTCGGAAGGGTTTGGCAGATTTCGGCCGAGTAGGTTGGTTAAAGTATAACCGGAATTCATACTGTTGCGCACTTTTGTTTGTTTGGCCGGTATCGGCCGCATTCGGCAGAGTGAAGCGAAGTCGGTTTCGTTGTAACCGCACTCTTGGTACAATGTTTCGCCATGGCTGTGGTCGGTTTAGTGACTTGGCTGTTGTAAGCCTGTTGTCAGCGTTGTTAATCCTAGCCATAGGGGAAACTTTGGTGTGTGTGCTGTAATCATCACCGCCAGCCAACTGTCGGCAGCTCTCTATACAGTGTGCGAACCTTCAGAACACATAACCACAGCTTAACAGCAGATATTTATGGCCTTTTCCAACTGAAAGTATATTGGGACCATAAAATGACTGTCTTTTAAATCTGAGACTTAAATGTGTTTTCGCCTTTTCAAATTGAGACATTTTGATAAAAATTATCCAAGTACTGCTACAAGATTGCAGTCTCTCTCCTTTAATGTATGGCTTGGTTAGGAAATTGAAGAAAAGTTTCCATCCTGGAATAAAAATAAGTAACAGCACATATAAACACGATGCTATTTGCAGATATTCAAATTATCCTAAAGGAAAATGAAGATCGACTCAAAAAATTAATATATATATTAAACGTTATTAGTAAAGACTACAACTGTCTCGAACAAAAAAAAAAGTGAAATATCCTACCAGAATCAAAATACTGATTGGCAATCAATCAATACAACAAGTCTCAAGCTTTACTTACCTCGGTTTTGAACTATCCTTTACTGAAGATGACGAAGTGTCGAAGAAACGTCGCTGATTTCAATACGTATAGAACAATTCGACGAGCACTGAAAAGTAAAGCCTGAGAGGAGACTCAAATAAAATTTTATGAAACAATGGCAGTACCGACTCTGGAGTATGGCAGTGATACGTGGGTAAATAAAATACAGTACAAAAGATAAATTCAGTCATGGGAAATTAAGTTCCCTAAATGATAGAAGAAGATAGAAGAACGTAATTTTTCCTCTCTGAATGATATTATTTCCCTCTCCCCCCCCCTCCCCAAAAAGGGAAAAAAATGGAAGTACCACATTCTAAGGATGAGTAATGACCGATTTCTGAAGTTAACCCTGCAGTACCATACTACAGAAAGAAGGGATATTAGTAGACCCATAGCTAGAAAACTGAGGTTGGAACAGGCTTTTGACCAATTCACGAAGAGGACCTAAGTAAGAGGAATACATCTTAGTACGGATATTGTCTCCAATGGTACAAGGCATTTAATTAATATCGAGGTTCACAAAGGTACCCAATCTTCGGCATATTTATCAGAGGAAACGTTATCTGAATGAATAAATAAAATAGATATATAACAGGAAAGAACAACAAGTCAATTCGTGTGGCTCGTGTTTCATATATTTTTCTTGGATTAGTTAATGTACGGAATATATTTTTGTGTTCAATGTACATTGTATTTTTTTTATCTGTTAATGAGTATACTATGGGTGTCACTCTAGCAGAATGGCTAATGGTCACTCCCCTGTTTTAAGAATTATTGGATAGTTCATGCATCGTTTGTTACCATACTTCTATTTTAATGGTGGAATCATGGATTGTCATATTTTTGTATATTGTGTACATAGAGTTAAGCAGATTAAGATTATGTTTCATTTAAAGAATGAGAGTGGAGGAGCAAATGTTGATAGGGATACAGCTATTTCATGATACTTAGAAGTATTAAAAGCAACTATTTGATTATGGTGCGTGTGTGCTCAAAATTTTAAATTTCTGCACAATTTTATATACTTGAGTAATTTAATAAAAAAGTAATTGAAGAATAGAAGAAAAACGTTAAAGTATTAGTGCTAAGTAATTTGTCTCATTTCGGCAGTAATAACTACATACCAACGCACTAAAGGACACAAATTTTCAAGGCAATAATTGCAAATCCCTGTACGATCCTTACAAGAAGAAAAAACACACAAAAACACACACAGATATACGTATAGAAAAAAAAATTGCGAACAACGTGGAATAACGTGATGTTATAATGTTGATAAAATAGTTACATGCAGTGTAGCATTAAACATATGTCAAACTATAGTGGCTGCTTATTAACATTTGCTACTAAAGTTCAAGTTTATCAACTCTCTGTTTTGTTTATCCAATTGTCGTATAGATGATCAGGTTTTGATATTAAAATTTCATATAATGTAATATGTTATAGAACACTTTTCATTTGATAATTTTATTTATTAGGTTATAAAAATACTAATCATTATTTGAACATAATAGTTAGATGACCGAAACCTCACCCATTACAACCTCAATAATTATTAGGAATACATATCGAGTCAAACTCAAGCAGACGCGACAAGTCACATTTTTGTATTGCCCCTCAACAAATTACCCGGTTTCAATTCTCTTCTGGCAGTTAACAAAAAATAGTAGCAAAAGTGTAAAATTTCTAATCATACATTTCAATTAATCTTCTTTTTGTCAGAACTTTTGCTTTGCTTCTTTTTGTATTAACAGAGTGTCCCATAAGAATTTGTCTTAAACTTGGTTCAATTACTTTTCCATAACTCTAAGTTTTCACTATTATATATATCAGCTAATTGCAGTATCTTCATCATATCTCTTTAATCATTATTCCAATGGTAAATCCGCGACTAATATCATAACCTAAGCTAATATCAGTTGTGATGGAGTACATTCTTGCGTTGGTTTTTTAACTAATTTTTGTCCTCTACTTTTATCGGAGCTAAATGATTAATATGCATCTTTACTTTTATACATTTTTGAATTAAAAATGTTCTTACAAAATACGCTTAAAAAAAATCAAAGCTATCAACTCCGTGCAACATAACAATATCTTTCCTCACACTAAGTATGCTGTAATTAAATTCTGAAAACTGTTGTTAGCAGTTTTTTCAGCAGGTTTTTCATTATTTTTATGCGTTTTAGAGTAGATTCCATGAATTTATATGCATTTAGTTTAATTTCTATTGTGTTTAGTAATTACTTCGCTGTAAGCAAAGCGCTCCGAAATTAATCATTTCCGTGAATAGCTCGCAAGCGAGTCTGCTGGGTGAGGGGTGAGTGATCGTGCCTAGCATTCGGGGGTACATGGTAAGATACCGAGAGTGCTCATTCATATTTCCGTTTATCGTGCAGTACCAATATTACTCCAGGTGAATGAGGGAATGCTTACTTCGAAAGACCATCATCAAAAACCTTCCCGCTACTTATTCTAAATCTTTTCCTATTTCTAGTGACCTCGATATGGAGGAACCGCAAAAAAATATTGAAAAATAATTAAAATAAAAAAATAGCATGAGGACTCCAGTGTTTTCAGAATGTTCGATGGCGCGTGAAATATAATTGGCTAGTTTTATCTTTCAAACGTTGTCTGTTTCTTGTTCCTTGGATAGTGCATTGCGATTCGATGCAGACAGCAAATGAGTTCTGTTTATTGACCCCACACACAGATTTTCGGCATGGTGTACCAAGTCCAAAATAGTAAACTGCATTTCGATGACACGATGATCAGTGATGTATAGTTTTAAAGCACCATTGAAGACATCTGAAGTCAACTCCAAGATTTTAAAAATGTCAGTCCATAAACTGCAGGTCACAACGATGACTATAACTTGGACAAGTAATTAGTCAACTATAGTTCTTCATGGCATTCGCTACAGTAATGGACGTAAATAAACAAGCAAGTAATTAACTTAATTTCTTATCAGCCACAAGTATATCCATAGTACGCTGTTTACAGTAAGTTGCTGAATATTATTATATTAATTCCTTTCACGTGAATCTGAAAATAATCCTAATCCTACGACTGAAATCGACTTTCAGAAATCATTATCAAAAATAATAAACAGGGTTTTAACCAAACCTTTGATTATACAGATGTATACACAAAGAATTTGTTTAAATTGAAAACTTGATTCTATACTATCAGGTACGAAATGTTAGTGTTCAATAGTTAACTGATGTGACACCTGTCGTTCTAAATCCAATAAAAACCAGGCCCAAGCAGAAGCAAATCCATTACAGCTCGTAATATTGTTTGTTGACTGATCATCACCCCGAATTCCTGTTATTTGAATCTTTTAGTTACTTCTAGCAAAAGAAGATTTTTAAAAAAATTACCTTAAGTTTGTTTCTAGTCCATGAACAGTGCAATAAAAATTATTCGACAATCCTATTCCGAAATGACAACGTAATCATATTCTAAAAATACTATCATTTAAAAAACAATTAATAATAATACGGAGGAAACGTTATTGATGTTCTATAACAATTGTGCCAAATTTTATGTGAATTTATGGGATGCATACCTAACCCTGTTCTTGTCAGGCTATACTGGAGCTGGTTTGCACATGTTGGACAGTGATTTACATTTAAGCATTTAAGGTTCTCATGTGCTTCTTCCCCAGATTTCGCTTGTTGCGTGTTTTGTCAGTTCCTCCAACGAAAAGAATTCCATTCGAATCACTGCAGAACTCAGCGACCAGGTGTACTACGTTCTCAAAGAGACCTTCTGAAACGCTTCCAACAATAGCAGAACACAGTCAGAATATGAACTCTCAAGAAGAGGAATACTTTGAAGTAGGTTTGAGTTTCCTGTCAAAAGGCCCTTCATCTCTGTACAGTACTTTGAACCCCGTATCACTTCCGCGAATCGTTACTCAGAAGAATTCTGATTAGTATCCTTATGGAAGTACTTATTCTGGCTACACCCATAAGCGATAATTAATGATGATTTCAGAATCTGACAATGGAAATGGTAT